>CM053583.1:235365895-235416381 GCA_028627135.1 Pseudochirops cupreus
TGTGAAAATTATATTGTGATATATTGTGAATGTTTGTCTTGATTTGTAATGGAATAAACAGAGTGTTCACTATATTTTGTAATCTGAACTCTAAAAGCTGTTCACAGTAGCATTCCTTTGGTAATCTGCTGGTGCATGGCATTACAAATTCCACCTTCTACAAACCTTTCCCTGGCCAAACAAGCCATTGTAGATGAAGGCAATTGAATACTACTGTGCTGTAAGAAATGCTGAAAAGTATGGTTTCAGAAAAAAAACTGGGAAGGACTGTATGAACTGATGCAAGCTAAAGTAAATGGAAACACAATTTATGCATTAACAGTAATATTGTAAATATAAACAAATCTGAGACTTAGGAACTCTCACCAACACAGTGACCAACCACAAATCCAAAGGACTCATGCTGAAAAATGATATCCATCTCCTGATAGAGAACTAATGGGCTTAGAGTACAGTGAAACATTTTTTCTTTTTTTGGACATGGCTAATGTGTTTTGTCTTGTTTTGCTCAACTTATATATGTAACAGATTTTTCCTTTACTTCTCATTTGGTAGAGGGAGATAATTCACAATTGAAAATTGAATTTAAAGTTTTTCCCAGTCCCCTTTAATGCTAATGCCCCATCTATTTTATCCTATATGTATCTTGCTTGTGCATAGCTTGCACTTTGTCTCGTTCATTAGACTGTGAGCTCCTTGAAAGCAGGTTCCTTCCCCTTTCCTTGTATCCCCAGCCCTCATCAGCCTGGTATATAGTAACCCCTTAAGAAATGCTTGGTTAACTCAAGTACCAGGGCCACGTCTGACACATTGAGGATGTGTGACTCTGTGCCAGTCTCTTAGTATCTCAGTGCCAAAGAGAAGTAGTATCTTAGTTGCCTGGGTAACTAAGACTTTGAATTTCAGGGCAATTGCTGATCTGTATTGGTAGAGGACATTTCTCCTCCAGGAGGTCCCTTCTACTGAGGAAATCTAAAGTTGGGACACACTACTACCTCTCAAAAAGACATTGATCAGGCATATGGCAATCTATTACTTTAAAGTTGGGGTTGGAGAGGGAGTTTTTAAAATTATAAACTTAATGATACCTCTTCTTTCAAATAATGGCAGTATGTCAACATTTTAAGTACTTTACTTGCTTCTGTTCATCCAGAGAGGAGGTATGGGTAAGTGGAAAGAATGCTAGACTGACAGTCAAGGAGAGCCCTTGATTCAGATCTCATCTTGATACTTATGATGGTAGACATATTACTTAACCTCTGTGAACTCCAATTTCCTCATCTGTAAAATGGGGTAAAACCTACAATATTTATCTTACAGGTTGTTGTGATGATCAAATGAGGTTATGTTGGGGCATCTAGGTGGTACAGTGAACAGAGCACTGGCTCTAGGGTCAGGAGGACCTGAGTTTAAATCCGGCCTCAGACACTTACTAGCCATATGACCTTGAGCAAGTCACTTAACCCCAATTGCCCAGCCTTCCCCCTGCCAAAAAGCAAAAAAAAAGAGAGAGAGAGAGAGATTATGTACATGAAGTACTCTAAAACCTTAAAGCTTTCTATAAAGATCAATTATAAATTTATGGATGACCAGGAAGAAAAATAAGGTAAAAGGAATTAACAATTTGTAAAGTGTTTTGAGAGGGCCAAAAAAGGGTAAAATACATTGTGTATTTTTCCAGATGATAACATATGGGTTATACACAGAAAAGTCTTTTCTAAAAGTATATAGTTGAGCAGTTTCAAACTTTTATCCATTTATCTTTCTAAATCACATTTATCAACACTTTCAAGCATTGGGAAAATAGTGGTAACATAGTAAAGAAAATTTAGTTAAACCATTTTAATAATGAACCATAGAGGAAAATCTACGTAGCAAAAAAACTAGATAAAAATGGCCATATGCTTTAAATTTAAAGTGAAAATGAATTTTTATTCAAACATCTATTAAAATTACAGCATATTTTTATGCTGTTAACTCATGCTAAAATAAACTTTGCATTGTGAAGCATAAAAAAACTACAAAAAATTTTTAATGTAAACCATATTTTAAAACGAAAAGCAGACTTAATACACTTCCAATTTTAGAACTCAATTTAATATTGTGCCAAAGATTATAGCTTATATCAAAAAAGGAAGATTTTAATGTTACTGCAGTCAAGTGCTTAAAATAATTTATTAAATTGTTCCAATTATACAATTAAAATGTGGTTGCCAATAAACTGCTGAAATTAGCAAGAACTGATTGGAGAAACTATAGAACAAAAACAGTTTAATTCTGAACGCTTGAAATGTTATTTCCTACGCAATGTCAGATATCAGCACGAGGGTTTAAACTGTTATTATCCACGCTCTGCCAGATAAGTGAATTGTAGTTTAAATGTCCCAAGATAAACGAGAGTGTTGCTCTTCGGGTCTTTTAAAACTAATTCTCAATTGGCCAATTTTAATTGTTTACTTTGAGGGGGAAAATTCCAGAGGGAACATTTGAGACAACAATCCTCATGACTTAGATGATACAGCTTCTCTTACCACTGCTTAGGTTAAGTGCTCCAATGAGTTAAAATTCTATGTACCAGATTACAAACAAAATTCTCATACCGTTACAAATATAAATTCTCTATTACAAAAAAAACCCCCACAACCTCAAGATTGGCAATCTGCTGTACAGAGGAATTACATTTTCAAAATAGGTCCTCATCATAAACATTATTTGCTACTACCATAACTCCTTTTGTATTCTTTAGCTACATGTCTTGACAATTAAATGTATCCCCTTCCCATGGCCACATGTCAGGATGTCTGTGTACTGCAACACACTGGGATTTTTGGAAAAAGAAGCCTAAAATGTTTAAACTACAGTTGCAAGATATCATTTCAATTAAGAAAAAAAAAGCTGAAATAGCCCAACTTTATCTATTATTCTGATGCTTACTCTGTTAACCAATTAAAGCAATCTACAAATTATGGTGCTATACTTGTTAGTTGCTGCTTAAAACAAAAGCTAAAATGATCAAACAACACAAGAGATGGACTGCTTAGCTTTTGTTTTTTCTCTTTATGCTTAAGTACATTAAGTGATGTTTCAAAGCCTAATCTATCTGGGAAATGGCATAAAACCACTATATAATTTTAATACACTTGCAGTAGAGATTATCTCCAGAAGCCTACTTATTTGAGTAATTAATATTTTTCTGCAGTGTTTAACTGGTAGCTAAATTTAGTGAACACAAGATAACTTAGCATGTTATTCTGAAGTAAAGCAATAAGGTGGCTTGATGCACTGAAAATGTAAATATGGAGGCTTCTATTTACTAACATCTCTAAACAAGCAGTACAGTTAACATTTAGTGTTTGCTAACAGATCTAAAATAGTTTACTATAAATCAAAATAACCCTGTAAATATTCCCTTTTATTAACAAAAGCCAAGTGCCAAATCTCATTACAGGGTCTGTAATATGAAAAATATTACCAATTGTTATCACATCACCTAGACTTTGCAAGACTAATCATTCAATTTTAGCAAATGAGAATTCTGGTAATGTGCAAAAGTTCCCAAATTAACAAGTGCTTTTCAGGCCTAGAAATCTGGCTGAGTTCTAAAGCCCAGATGAAAAAAGTCAGACTGATTTTGTTATCACTGTGAAGATCCTGAACTGTTAATCCCACCCCCTCAAATAACTAGCTGTTTCCTAGCACATAAATTAGAACACTTTTTTCAAATTGGCCCAATTTCTCTTCCCCATTAGGCACACTATCTTTCAATTAAAAATATCTTACATGTATATATAAGTACATATATATGTACATATATGTGCATATATATAGTACTATCTTGCCTGTTTCACTGTTTACAGTATTTTTAAAAAATACTAATATACATTTTTAAATGTTTTGATAAATAATCTATTTTGACCTTCTTTGGCTATGTGTACCATTTCATTCTTGAGACAAGTCTCATACTTGGAAAGTGCTTTTTGTGAGAACTGCTTCAAATGAATGCATTAAACTTGCAAAATCTAGCTTCCCACACTACGTAGTTTTTAACACTACACTGTGCAGTCCCATATTTACAAAATACTTTAAAACTTTACAACCCATTCATTTCCATACAAAAAAAAGTGCAATTCTCTCTCACCCCGTTTTCTGGGGCAATGACATTCTTCATAAATTTCTACGGAATAGCAGCCTATGACAAGCAAATTAAGGTGCTTAGCTTATGCCCAAGGATCTACTCGTTAAGTAAGCTGGGCAGTACATTTTGTACATTGAAAGACTGAAGTTCTCATGCTACTGACGAAGCGGTGCTCCAGTCAGGTTTGCAAGCTCTATGAGAGCAAGAGCTCCATGTAGGCGTTCCCGCTGCTCTTGAAGGAGTCGGCGAGCCCCATTTTTCTCATCATCCTCTTCATCAGACTGAATGTATTCCAAGGGATCTTGCTGTTCTTGATCTGCTTTCTGAATGGGCTTTCCTTTTAAGGTTGGGGTGCGCTGTTCTCTTGTTTCCCAATACCTTTAAAAACATTGAGTATACATTGATTTTATAGCACACCTTCAAGCTGTTATCACTTACTTTAAACATACTTAAAATAACCAATCACGATTCACTCATTGCACACATTCACTACCTACTACAAGCAAAGCATGCTTCTAGGCACTGTAGGGGAACACAGGCACTGGCTTTTTTTAAAAATCACTTTTGTATCCCTCATGCTTGATAGTAGGCACTTAATGTTTATTGACTGACATAATTTACAGTACTTTTGTCCACTAGGTTTCAATCTATGTTATGACTAACAAAATACAACATATGCACAAATAGAGAAATATATTATAAAGGCTATGAGTGAATTCAGTGTTACATGTTTAATGGCAAGAACTCTTGGCTGAGAAGATTCACCCCATAAACTCATCAGCCATTAGTTAAATGGCAACTGGGGTAAAGTCACTGTGTTAAGACCCTCTGGGATACAATTAAGACACGGTGTCTACAGGCTTAAAATGTAGCTGCTTAAGGAAGGTATCATGGAAGTGGCACATCAGCTATATTTGAAGGATAACCAGGATATTGATCAGCAAAGCCTAGAGAAAAAAATTTAATAAGATTATGTTTAGAAGACAATGAGCATATCAACTTGACTAAAGCAGAGGGTATTATAGGGAATTAGTAGCTAACACTGAAAGGGCTGATCTTAACATTTTGCAGGTAGAAGCAACTTAAGAGACGTAGTCCACCTCATTTATAGATGAGGAAACTCAGCTCTCCAGAGGGGTAAAATGACTTGCCTAACAATTGTCTAATTGGTACTAGAACCAAGTCTCCTAATTCCTAGTCTAGTCATCTTGACCAAATAAGTTCAGTTGTCATCATTGTGGAGAACTCTAAATACCAAGCTATGGAGTTTGGAATTTCAATAAGCAACAAAGAGACTATGAAGATTTCTGAGGTCTGTAGCACAATCAAAACAATGTTATAGGAAAAGTTTGATGTGTAAATGCGTATTTTTTGGTCTAGTCCTGTGATTCCTTTTTAAAAAAATTCCATTTTGCATATGAACTACAGCTCTATAATGTAGAATCTTAGAGTTGGGATACTGAGAGGTTAAATCAGTTTCCAGGATCATACAGCCAATATGTAATAAGAACTTGAACTTGTCTTCTTTACCAGAGGCCAGTTGTTTAATATGCCACACTGCCTCTCACCAAAAAAGTTTACAGCCTCCTAAAAAACAATGGCACCCTTATTCATTTTGAGTGTTTCTCTTAAATAATGTTATCAGTCCTGCTAATTGTTAGGGAAGGGGGAAAAAGATCGAACCTTAACCAAAAGTTTTCTAAGTTTTGCATTTCTTTCCCTCACCCCAGTCTTAAGAAATGAGCGTAGAAGGTCAACTATCAAGACTGCACTGCCATCAGTGAATGTGTAATCCCTGCTACTGGAGAGGCTGAGGCTAGTGCACGACATCTGAGGCACAGTGGGCTGAAGCCAATCAGGCATCCAAACTAAGTCTGACACCAATATGATAAACCCCTGGGTGCAGAAAAGGTGGGCACCCGTTACCTAAAGAGGAGCAAACTGACTCAGGTCAGAAAAGGGTCAAAGTTCCAAAGCCAATTAGTAGTGAGATTGGGTCCTTGAGTGGCCTTTATATTTCCAACTTGGGCAAGATAAGGAGAGCCAGTCTCCAAAAAAACCCACCAAAACTCTACTAAAATACAGAGTTTAACTACTATCAGGCTAGAATGATGAGCCAAATTGTGTAAGATAAAATGGAGAGGACAACGAAATCCTCTAGAAACGATCAGCTTTTCAAGTACAGTTATCCCTTCCACACTGTGACTTTCCCCATTGCGGTTTTGACAAATCAAGGGTGGCATAAGAAACCAAATGGGAATTTGGGGGGGAGCTTTTCAGAAGCTGCAGATGATACTCAAAGGTTAGCAGACAATAGAGAACAAGTTTAGAAACTCAGAAATGCATCAAATATCTGCAGAGTATTGTATAATTTCAACATATTTTAATCATTTAATACTATAATAATTCAGACTTCTCTGGTACAAAAGGAGGGACAAAATTTTTTTTTTTAATTTTCCAGATTGTGGGAAGTGCTGTGTCCCCTAGTTACCGAGATGTGGGAGAGAAAATTATGGCAGAGACAAGGGGAAGTTAGGTGCCTAAGTGGATAGAGCACTGGCCCTGGAGTCAGGAGGACCTGAGTTCAAATCCAGCCTCAAACACTTACTAGATATATGACACCAGGTAAGTCAACCCCAATTGCCTCCAAAAGAAAAAAAAATCAGACAGATGTGTTAGCATGAAAAATCACAGGAATTTTAGAATACTTCAGGTTCAGTAGTATCAGCAGAGCAATTTGGGAGCCAATAAAAGTTTATGTAACCTTGGCTGGACAAAGAGAAACATCGTATCGATCATATAGATCATATCAACAATCCTGCTATACTCTTTTCTAGTCATAGCATACCTATAGTACAACATTTGACTCTATTCACTGTGTTTTAGAAAAGACTTTGACAAATTGGAGAGGATCCAGGATAGTGACCAGGATAATTAGGGATTCAAGATCATGCTTTATCTTCATATTCCTAATACTGGTTAGTGGTACAAGAGATGTTTAAACTAAAAAAAGATGAGGTGGGAAAGGAGAAAATGTCTTTAAATATTTTAAAGTTTGTACTGTGGAAGAGTTATTAGACTTGTTCTTATTGGGACCAGAAGGCAGTGGTAGGTACAGTAGGTAGAAGCTAAGCAAAAGTAGAATAAGTTACCTCAGGAAGGACCTTCTTCCTCCTAACGGTCTTAAAGTAAATGCTAGAAGACCACTTCTTGAAGATGTTATAAAGGGAATTCTTGGAAGGTATGACTCGGACAAAATGACCACTGGGGTCCCTTTCAACTCTTTAATTCAAAAGAACTGACATTAATTACCATTAATTTCTCAAACTTTCTATTACCTTGAAATTTCTGATAACAGAGCATAACAATTTGAAAAGTCAACGTAAGATTCTTAAAGGTAAAGGTTATTGGTGAGTTAGTGATATGAAAGGTACACACCTAATCTCTGAGGATGACACCTTAAGGGCAACTACCATAAAACATCAATTGATGACACTATCAGAAACATGTGACTTTTAAAATATGTTCTAAATGAAAAGGTGCACAAATGGGTGCACGGTCTAGGTATAAAGGCTGATACTGTCAGCAATCTGGGAGAGCAAGAAACAGTTTACCTGTCAGATTTATGGAGAAGGAAAGATTTTATGACCAAACAAGAGTTAGAGAGCATTATGAAATACAAAATGAATAATTTTGATTACATTAAATTGAAAAGTTTCTGTACAAATAAAGCCGATGTAACCAAGATTAAGAGGGAAGTAGAAAATTGGGAAAGAATTTTTGCAACCAGTGTCTCTGATAAAGGCCTCATTTCCAAAATATACAGAGAACTGAGTCAAATCTATAAGGATACAAGTTACTCCCCAGTTGATAAATGGTCAAAGGATATGAACAGGCAGTTATCAGAGGAAGAAATTAAAGATATCTATAAGCATATGAAAAAATGCTCTAAATCACTATTGATTAGAGAAATGCAAATCAAAACAATTCTGAGGTACCACACCTCACTGGTCATATTGGCTAACATGACAAAACAGGAAAATCATAAATGCTGGAGAGGATGTGGACAAATTGGAACACTAATCCATTGTTGGTGGAGCTGTGAACTGATTCAACCATTCTGGGGAACAATCTGGAACTATGCCCAAAGGGCTATAAAAAAGTGCATACCTTTTGACCCCGCAATACCACTTTTAGGGCTGTATCCCAAAGAGATCATAGATCCCAAAGTGGGAGGAAGATCCATATGTACAAAAATATTTATAGCAGCTCTTTTTGTGGTGGCAAAGAATTGGAAATCAAAGGGATGCCCATCAATTGGGGAATGGCTAAACAAGTTGTGGTATATGAATGTAATGGAATACTATTGTGCAATAAGAAAGGAGGAGCAGACGGACTTCATAATAACCTGGAGAGACATATATAAACTGATGTCAAGTGAGGAGAGCAGAACCAGGAGAAGTTTGTACACAATTATAGACACATTGTATGTGTGACAACTAACTTTGATAGACTGGGCTCCTCTCAGCAAAGCAAGGTTATAAGACAACTCCAAAAGACTCATGATGTAAAGGGATAACCACATCCAGACAAAGAACTGGAGTCTGAATGCAGATTGAAGCAAACTACTTGCTCCCTCTCTTTTTTTGTTTTGTTTCTTCTTTCTCACTGTTCACTCCATTGGTTATAATCCTTCTTTACAACTTGACTAATGTTTAATGTGAAAATATTTGTAGATTGTATTTGATTGCATGCCGCCATGGGGACAGGAGGTTTGAGAGAGAGGAAGAAAATTTGAAACTCAAGGGATTGTGGAACTGAATGTTGTAAACTAAAAGTAAATGAATAAATTTTTAAAAAGAAAAAGAAAAACACCCTGACCTAAATAAATGAAGGAAGGAACAAATAAAGGAAGGTGCATGCATTTAGACCTAAAAACGTTGTTTAAAATCTTTAGTTTGCCAGAGAATCAGAAGGGTTTCTCCCTTACAAGGGAGGATACTGATCTTATAATAGCATGTAAAAATGAGAGTATTTTTTGCTACAAAATAAGTTCTGATAAGATGTGGTTGTAGTTTGACATTAGTTAGATATCAAAGGGAGAAAGAATGCATTCTCATCACTGTAGAACGAGAACTAAATCTGGAGTCACAGGACCTTAGTTTAAAGCCTACATCTGCCACTTACTACCTTTGTGTGTACTTGGGCAAGTCACTTATCTTGCCCTGAGACTTAGTTTTCTCAGGTATAAAATGTGGGGGGTGGGATTAGATAACCTCTAATATCTTTTCCCACAGCACCATTATATTCTGATGCACATTTATGCTACTTATATCCTACATAAAAAAGAACTTTTTATATTATGTTAATAGTTGATTATATTTCAGCTAAATATCATTCAGAATCTTATTCATGCATATTTACCCAATTATAATATGAAGCCTTACATGCCAGTATTTTTTGCATCTCATTTATTGTTTTGAATCTTATAAAATTTAATATTCAACAGTAATGATACATAAAACTTGTTTTTACAATTATTTAACTTAAAAAGAATCTTGAAGCATACAATTTCATAACTTTTTTAGTCATTTCCTCTAAGACTCCATCAGGTTTCTCTGGCCATTACCATAGAGTTCAAGTTGGTAGGTATTCTGTTCTTCCAGTTCTGCTTTCTTTATTTTACATTATTTCATAAAGGTCCTTTGGAGATCATATTTGTCATACTTATATAGTTTAATTGAAGTATTACATTATATTAATGTATAACCATTTAGTCAACCATTTGCCTTGTTGGTGGGCATTTAATTAGCTTCAGGTTTTTGCAGTTACAAATAATGCTGTTAATAAACATCTTTAAACAGTTCTTTTTCAGTAACACTCTCAGAGTATATTTCCAAGAATGGAATTATACAATATCTAGCACATATTGCTATTTTTCAAATATGTGTATATGCTTCTGCAGCTGATAAAATATAAATCCATTTAAGCATTAATGAATTCATAGGAATGTTTTGTCATTATGTATTTTCTAAATCAATGGATACCAATGGTATTCAGGAGTAGGGAATCTGCAGCTTAAGGTCACATGTGGCCCTCTAGGTCCTCATGTGCAACCCATTGACTGAATCCAAACTTCAAAAAATTCAGTCCAAGGGCTGCACTTGAAGACCTAGAGGACCACATGTGGCCTTGAGGCCGCAGATTCCCTACCCCTGGTATAGATATTATCATGTAAGATGTTTTGTGAAATTTTTTCACTTTAAAAAGGGGTCCTCATATACAAAAAAAGGTTGTGAACCATTGTTCTGGAGCATGAATTTTTCCACTGTTACTTAAATATAAAAATATTTCTGGTGACTTTTAGGACCTTGTTTCAGAAGACCCCCTCCTCCCAATAGTCTATTATTGTTATTGTCAGAATCTTTACTAAAACACGGAGAAAACAAAGGTCATTTGTAGTGCTGGTATATCAAATACAAAATACTGCGCAACAGAAATAGAATTTTGAAATATTTAAGAATAAAACGATTTATAGAATAGGGAAAGGTTCTTTTCATTGTAAGTTGAAATTCTGCACCTTTGTCTCTGGCTTTTGTTCTTTTACTATGCAGCTGATTGTAAATTGTGTATGCTGAACTTTAGACAACTTACTTTGCTAGCCACTCAGCCACAGCCTTGTTGTCAGCAGTCTGATTTTTACTTAGTCCATCAGTTGGTTCTTCTCTCTTCAGCCTTGCATAAGGATGCTTAGGACAATGACGATTTGCATGTGTAAATCGACTTAAGCACCCTTAAAAAACAAGTTTGAGGGAAAAGTTATCACATCCAGAATTATGTAAATAAAAACTTTGAGGAATAAGAAAAAAAAAGAAATCTGTTAACATCCTGTTTTTGTCAGAATTTTCTTCTATCGGTTAACATAGAACTGAGTAATAAAATGAACACTGAACTTATAATCAGGAAGACCTAGGTTCAAACCCAGTCAACACTTACAAGTTGTATAACTATATGGAAAAGTCACACACACACACACACACACACACTTCCTTATAACTATATGGAAAAGCCTTTCAGCTTCAGTTTCCTTACATGTAAAATGTAGATAATAAAACCTGTACTACATAACTCACTGTTGTTATACAGACCATAATAAATACCTTTACATGAAAAGTGCTTTGAAAATTTAATGTTCTCTATACAACCAGACTAATGTCCAGTGTGAAAGTATTTGCAGATCCTATACTGGATTTCATGCTGCCATGGGGGTGGGGGGAAGAGAGGGGGAGAAAATTTGAAACTCAAGGGATTGTGGAACTGAATCTTGTAAACTAAAAGTAAATAAACAAATCAATTTAAATTTTTTTAAAAAAGAAAATCTAATGTTCAACTTAAATATCAGCTATGATTATTATTCTAATCACCTACAACTGAAAATAGCAACACCACTATAAAAAAATAATTACAAGCTTAATTTAAAATATTTTAAAACCAAACATTCCACAGAAAATATACATGTATCAAAGCAATGACAGCAAAATGTCTTTGATAGCTCTAAAGATTGCAGAAAAGTACATTCTTTTAAGTGAGAAATGTTTTAAACCTTAACTCACATTACATGTAATCACACCCACCCCCAATTTAAGACCTAAGAACATAACATACCATTTTCAGAACAAACAAAAGGCTTTTCTCCTGTGTGGAGACGTTGATGTGTTTTGAGTTGTCCACTTTGAACAAAGGCTTTCCCACAGTCTGGGTAGTCACACAAATAAGGTCTTTCACCTACAAAACAAAGAGAACTTTTAAACAAATAATTGCATCCAGGATAAATAAGCATAAACAATGACACACATGACTCTTCTCTACCTAAATGGACATCAGAAGCAGAAGTACAAAGGATTCACTTCAGTAATAGAACACAGCATTGTTTTTATTAAGGCTTAATCTTCAAATCACCAAGACTCAAAATCCTGAGCCATTTTTTCTTTACTCTTCATTCATTCCCTATACGTCAGTCACCACTTTCTACTGAATCTTGCAAATGCATTTTTTTTCTCTACCCTTCTCCATCCCCATTGCCATCACCTTGATCTAAATCCTTATCATCTCACATGGAAATTACAGCAGGCCCCTCACTTCTATGCCTCCCTTCACTCTCTTCTCAAACTCATCCTGTATAATTATGCCAGGAAAATGTTCCAATACCACTAGTCTTATTAGCTCTGAATATCCTCTCTCCTGAGTCCTAATCCCGCACATCTCCAACTGCCTATCAGACACTGCCAACTGGACATCCCATAGGCATCTCAAAACTTCTCAACAGAGAAGTAATTCTTGTTTATCCTCTTCTCCACACTTTACCAAGCCCTGCCCCCTCCCCAGCTTGCCCAGCCTCCAAAAAAGAAGTTTGCTTTCTCCTGAGGGCGTCACCATCCCCAGTCACCCAGGCTTAAAGCCTTAGAGTCATCTTTAATGCTTCCCTCTCTTCAAATCTTCCATGCAATCAGCTGTGGATTCCTCTACCCCACCTCACATCTCCCACCTTCTCTCCACTCAGCTGGTCTGGAACAAGTAATGCTTTCACTGTTAGTCTTACCTCCTTAGCTATACTATAAGCCCTTGAAGGCAAAGACATTTACTTCTTCTTTATTGCCCACAGCATTTGCAATTGTTGTTCCATAGTAGATACTACATAAATAGTTAGTATCTGAATGTACTAACATCACTCCAAAAACAGTCATGTTTAGATGGAATAATGTAACAAACAAAACACCAGGATTTCCACTGTTTGTTACATTGGACAGATGCAACTTTTTAAAAAAATTTTAAGCTGTCATTAAAAATGCCTCTAAAAGTAAATCCTTTTTCCTTTAAGACAGTACACATTAATAATGATAACAAGGAGTAGAGATGTTCAAATTATCAAGAGAACAGCCTCTTTATAAATCAGTCTCATCTATTTAACAAAACACATTTTCCAAGAGAAAAGTGTGGTGTAGTGGAAAAAGCAGTGAATTTGGACTCAGGATATGGATGAGTCCTGGCTCCACTACTTCACCAGCTATGTGCACGAGCAAGTTGTTTTACCTATTCCCATCGCTAAAATTAAAATAGTAACATTTGTACTACCTGTGTCATAGGTTTATTATGTTTTTTAAAAGTTTTATAAGCTCTAAACACTACATAAATATTTATCACAAAAGAATGAACTTAGCTTACTTTGATTTGCTGTATAGGCCTCAAAAAGAATGGTTATTCATTTTAAAATATGATATGACTAGCCTTCTAAGTAGTTACGTTTTCCTGGAAAATACTTCTATTGAATCCTTCAAGAAGCGGGTCTGGCTAAAACAACTCACAGTCTCTGACTTCAAGAAACTTTCCTTCTATTAAGGAAAACATAAATCAAAAGAAAACACAAAACATGTACAAACACTAGCAGCTAACATTTACTTCATGTGTGTGTAGATATAAAGTATATATCATATTATATTACATTATAACACAAGGTATAATTACGTTACAATCACCACCTAAACCTCTTTGTAGCTTTCATTATTATCCTGTTTTATACATGATGAAACTGAGGCCAAAAGAAGGTAGCAGTAACAAAATCAAAGTCTTACAACTAGACAGTGCCTGAGGTAGGATTCGAACTTGAATCTTCTCACTGCAAATTCAGTATTCTGTCTACTACCCTGTACTAGATCTAAACAAATTATTTGATGGAGGAGGCACTAGCAGCCAATAGTAAACGGGAAAGACATGTAGGAGGTAGCATTGGCACTGAATTTTAAAGGAAGCTAGGGATTCTAAAAATAGAGGTGAGAGAAGATGACAACCTATACAAAAACACAGGGATGGGAGAAAATATCCCAAGTAAAGAAGAGCAAGAAGACCAGTTTGGCTGACCCATTGAGCACAGGAAGGGAATGAATGTATAGTAAGGTTGGAGTCAGGTTGTAAAAAGTTTTAAATGACAAATCAAAGAGTCTATATTCAATCCTAGAGGTAAAAGGAAGTCATCGTAATTTTTCTGAGAAGGGCAGCAACATATTCAGACCTGTATTTCAGTATTATTATTTTGGTAGTTATGTGGAAGATGATCTAGAAGGAGAGATTTGAAAAATGGGCTATTGAAATAGTCCAGGTGAGAGGTGATGAGGCCCTGAACTAGGATGGTGGCCATGTGAGTGGACAGAAAAGGATGGATACAAAAGAAGTAAAGTAGAATCAATAAAACTTGGCACCTGAGATGACAGAAAGTAAGAAGTCCAGGATGACTCCACTGTCACAAATCTGCATAACCAGAATGGTCGTGACTGACAAAAATAGAGGAACGGGGGCAAGAGTTAGGTTTGGGGGAGAATATATGGATGTGTTGAATTTGAGAAGCCTATTGGACATTCAACTTGAACGGTCCAAAAGGCAAATGCTGAGAAGAAACTAATAGCTCAAAAAGGAGAGGAGGGTTTAATATATACATCTGGGAGTCATTTTGCTTAGAGATGATAACTGATTCATGGGAACTATTGAGTTCAACAAGAAAAGAAGTATATGGAGAAAGGAGGGTCCATAACACCTCAGGGTACACCCACTTTTAGAGGGTAAGATACGATAACCCAGTAATGAAGGCAGAGAAGAAACAGTAAGAAAGATATGAGGAGAATCAAGAGAGAGCAATATCACAAAAACCCAAAGAGACTCTTCAGGAGGACAGGGTGGCCAAAAGCCACCAAGTAGGATAGGATGACAGAAAAAGCCATTAGGTTTGGCAATTAAAAATTCACTGGTAAGCTTGGCACATGCAGTTTCAGTTAAACAATAAGGTCAGAAACCAGAATAGAAAAGTTTGAGATATCAGTGAGTGGAGGAATAGAAATTACAACTTCCAGTTTTAAAAAATTGTGTCCTGGATTAGAGATAAATAAGTGTATTCAAGTAATATTTTTAATTTTGAACCTACAAATTGACCTACGACAAATGAATTCTTTCTTGTGGCATTGATAGCTCTTTTTGGTTTTTGGGTAGAAATAACATGTTTTCAGAAAGACCATCCAAATTGTCATCCATTTTCTTATTTTGTTTACAAATATATAATTCACTGCAACAAATATAAACAGGTGAATTTATCAGAGTATTGCAATATGTATAGTTTGAGTTACTAATAGTTTAGTAACAATATGTCTGTACAATATCTATTGAATTGCCCTGAATTAACAATCTAAGTCACCTATCCCCAGGGTTTAAGAACCATCCTCCTCTTACCTCCATAAATAAATCTTTCTCTACTCCCATACTTGTAAAAACTTTGCATTTTTTTAGTCTAGATACGTGGTTTTGGTGGTGAAGGGAACATCCTGTACAGATTGGCAACAACTTCTCTATAATTTATAAATCTTAAAATGAGTTGCCTAGGGGAAATAAGAGGTTAAATTACTTACCTGTGGTCATACAGTTAATATGAATCAGAGACAAGGCCTGAATCTAGTTCTTCCGCATTCCAAGACTGGCCCTCTAGACATCTGAATATATGGCCCTTAACTTAACACACCAATATGCCAGAATGATAACAAATACAGGATAGATGTATTTTTCAATAAAAAGTATATTCATATGCCTAAACATTTTTTAAAGATTTCAGGTAAAATATATTTGCTACTCTACAAACTGCTCTACATACCAGTATGAGTCCTTTTGTGTGCCTGAAGAGATTTTTCCCTTGGAAATACTCTATTACAGATGTTACAACGGATTCTGCTAGAAGAATGTTCTCCCTCATTTATTAAATCCCGGACAGTATCTGCTCTGGGTCGACCACGTCTGATCCCATCCTACATTTAGAAGGAGGAATAAAAAAAAAATTGGATAAACATTATCACTTTATGCAACTTATATGGAATCATTTAGCAGTAAAGCCAACACTCCTCCCAATTTCCCACAAAAGAAATAGCATGAGGCAAATAGCATAATGTTGTAAGGACAAACCCTTCAAACAAACCGCAATATCCTAAAACAGCATCAATAAATAGCTCAAATACCAAAGCTCCTAAAATCAGTTACCAGGTGATCACATGGGATCCACAGGTAACTTACAGAGTAGATCATTTTCCTATGATAAAGGATTTTGGAATAAAAATTTCTTTCCTACAGATTTCAATGATCTATTTAATCCTAGGACAACCGAATTGACTGTATATTTGATTACTGATTGATTCTACACACAACAATCCACAAAAAGCTTTTAAAAGTCTAGATGAGTGTCTTTTCTTACATAATAACTCATAAATGGGTAATTTCTAAAGTCTATTAAATAGGATAATTTATTAACAGAGAGGGGGAGTTAAATTGACAATACAAATCAAATCATTATCAATTGCTCTTGGAAAGGTCAGAGAAAATGTCAGTTTATTGTATATACCCAACTTCCCTACTAGACAAGTTATATAAATGGAACATAGGTGGTTTGGTAGAAGAAGTAAGCATATTTTTTAAAAGTTATTGTTTGTTTTTGACATTTAAAAAAATTTTTGAATTTCAAATCTCTCCCTTACTCCTCTCTCCTCCCTCATCCATTAAGAAGGCAAGCAATATATCACCTATGTGAAGTTATACAAAACATACTTCTATATTAGCCATGTTGCAACAAAAAAAGAAAAATAAAGAAAGTGAAAAAATTCAACTTGCACAGTTCATCAGTTCTCTCTCTGTAAGTGAACAGTATTTTTCATTATTATTCCTTTGTAATTGCCTTTGATCATTATACTAATCAGAATAACTAACTTTACAATTGATCATCATTACAATATTGTTGTTACTGTGTACAATTATTCCCTAGTTCTTCTCCCTTCATTCTGCATCAGTTCATAAAATCTTCCCAGGTTTTTCTGGAATGATTCTTCTCAACATTTCTTATAGCAAAATAACATACCATCACAACCATACACCACAACTTGTTCAGTCATTCCCCAGTTGACAAACTTTCTTTCCATTTCCAATTCTTTGCCACCAAAAAAAAAGCTGCTATAAATATTTTGTACATATAGGCCTTTTCCTTTTCCTTTGATCTCTTTGGGATACAGATCTAATTAGTAGCAGTATTTCTGGGTCCAAAGGTACATGTAGTTTTATAGTCCCTTTGGTACAGTTCCAAATTGTTTTCCAGAATGGTTGAATTAGTTCACAATGACATAAAAAATGAATTTAGTGTCCCTATTTTTCCATATCTCTTCCAACATTTACCATTTTCCTTTTCTGTCATATTAGCTAATCTGATAGCATTTTGTTTTAATTTCTTTTAATGTGCAGAACTGCAGAAAATGATTTAGAGATTTTTTTCATATGAGTACAGGTAGCTTTGATTCCTTTTGCCTGTTCATATCATTTGACCATTTATCATTTGGGGGGTGGCTCTTATTTTTATAAATTTAGCTCAGTTCCTTATATATTTGAGAAATGAGGCCTTTATCAGAGAAAATGTAAAATTTTTCTTGTTACCTGCTTTCCTTATAATTTTGGCTGCATTGGTTTTGGTCATACAAAAACTTTTAATTTCATGTAATCAAAATTATCCATTATACTTCCAGTAATCCTCTATTTAGTTTGGTCCTAAACTCTTCCCTCCATAGATCCAACAGGCAGTATTTTCCATGTTCCCCAAATTTGTTTATGCTATCACCCTGTATATCTAAATCATGTACCTGCTGTGATCTTATCTTGGCAAATCATATGAGATGTTGGTCCATGTCTACTCTCTGCCAAAACTTCTTCCTAGTTTTCCCATCACTTTTTCTCAAATGAGTTCTTGCCCCAAAAGTCTGGATCTTTGGGTTTATCAAACACTAGATTACTATTGTCATTGACTACTGTACACTATGTGCCTAATCTATTCCACTGATCTACCACTTTATTTTTTCATCAGTCACAGAGTGTTTTGATGATTACCACTTTGTAATATAGATTAAAATCTGACATTATTAGGGTTCCTTCATATTTTCTTTCAGGGATTCTTTTGATATTCTGATCTTTTGTTATTCCAAATGCATTGTCATTATTTTTTCAACAAGTATAAAATAATCCTTTGGTAGTCTGGTATGGCACTGAATAATTTTTGTAGAATAGCCATTTTTGTTATATTGGCTCAGCCTACTCATGAGCAATTAGCTTTTCTCCAATTGTTTAGATCTGTCTTTATTTGTTACGTGTTTTGTAATTGTAGTCACATAGTCCCTGGGTTTGTCTTAGCAGATAGACTCAAGTATTTTATACTGTCTGCAGTTACTTTAAATGGCATTTCTCTTTCTCTTCCTGCTGGATTGTGTAGGAAATATACAGAGATGCTGATGGTTTATGTGGGTTTATTTTATATTCTGCAACTATGGTAAGGTTCATTGTTTCAACTATTTTCTTAGATGACTCCCTAGGATTCTCTTAAGTATACAATCATATCATATGAAAAGTGAGGTTTTTGTTTTCTCGTTGCCTATTCTTATTCTATTTCTTTTTGTCTAATTGTTATAACTAGCATTTCTAGTACAACACTGAATAATAGAGGTGATACTGAACATCCTACCTTCATCCCTAATCTTATTAGGAAGGCTTATAGCTTATCTGCATTACAGATAATACTTGCTGATGGCTTTAGGTAGATACCATTTATTTTAAGAAAAGCTCCATTTATTTCTTTGCTTTTTAGTATTTTTTTAAATAGGAATAGGTGCTATATTTTGCCAAAAGCTTTTTCTGTATCTACTGGGGCAATGATGTAATTTTTGTTACTATTATTGTCAATTATGATTATACTTTACCTAATACTGAACCAGTTCTGCATTCCTGGTATAAATCTCACTTGGTCCTAGTGTATGATCTTTGTGATATACTGCTATAATCTTCTTGCCAATATTTTATTTTGATGTATCAATACTCACTAGAGAAATTGGCCTAGTTTTATTTCTCTGTTCTCCCTGCTTTAAGCATATTTGTGTCATAAAAAGAATTTGATAGAACTCCTTTACCTATTTTTCCAAATAGTTCATATAGTATTAGAATTAATAACTCTTTAAATGTTTGGTAGAATTTACTTGTAAATCCATTTGGTCCTAGAGATTTTCTTAAGGAATTCATTATTCAATTTCTTTTTCTAAGGGAGAGTTATTAAAGTATTCTATTTCCTCTCCTGTTAATCTGGACAATTTGTTTTTGTAAATATTCATCCATTTCACTTAGATTGTCAGTTTTATTGGCATATAATTGGGCAAAATAACTCCTAATAATCTCTTTAATTTTATCTTCATTGTTGGTGCATTCTTCTTTTTTCATTTTTGATACTGGTAACATGGTATTTTTTAAATCAAATTCATCAACATTTTATCTACTTTATTGGTTTATATAACCAGCTCCAACCTTTTTAACTTTCAATTTTATTAATCTCTCCTTTGATTCTCATTTTGGTGTTTAATTGAAGACTTTTAATTTGTTCTTTTTCTAGTGGGTTTTTTTTTAAACTGCATGCCCATTTCATTGATCTCTTTTTTATTGATGTCAGAGTTGAGAGATTTAAATTTTCTCCAAGTACTATTCTGGCTGCATACCACAAATTTTGGTATGGTGTCTCATTATTGTCATTATCTTTAATGAAATTGTTGTTTGTATGAGTTGTTCTTTGACCTACTCATTCTTTAGGATTAGACTATTTAGTTTACAATTTTTTAAATCTCTGCTTACAAGGGTCTTTACTGAATGTAATTTTTTTTAAATTTTGCATTAGAGTACCAAAGAGGTGCATTTAATATTCCCGCTCTTCTGCATTTGTCTGTGAGGTATTTAATGCCTTAATACGTGGTCAGTTTTTGTGAAGGTACCATATACAGCTGAAGAAAAGGTATACTCCTTTTTATTCCCATTCAATTGTCTCCAGAAGTCTACCTCTAACTTTTCTAAAATTCCATTCATCTCCTTAACTTTGTCATCATTTATTTTATGGTTGGACTTATCTCATTCTGAATGGGGAAAGTTGAGGTCCCCACTAGAATAGTTTTATTATTTCATCTTGTAACATTTAATTTTTCCTTTAAGAATTTAGGTGCTATATGGGGCAGATAGGTGACACAGTGAATAGAGCACCTGGAGTCAGGAGGACCTGAGTTCAAATCTGGCCTCAGACACTTCACACACACACACACACACACACACACACACACACACACACACACACACACACACAAAACTAGCCGTGTGACTTTGGACAAGTCACTTAACCCCAATTGCACTCCACACACAAAAAAATTTAGGTACTATGCCATTTGGTGCATATATGTTTAGTGTTTATATTATTTCATTGTCTATGGTACCTGTTAGCAAAATGTAGTTACCTTGATTATCTCTCTTAAGTTTATTTTTTGGCTTTTGTTTTGTCTGAAATCATGATTGTTATCTGTCACTTTACCTCAGCTAAATCATAATAGATTTTGCTCTAGCCCCTTATTTTAACTGTGTATATCTTCCTCTTTCAAGTGTGTTTCTTGTTGGATTCTGGTTTCTAATCCATTCTGCTATCTGCTTCCATCTTATGGATAAATTAATCCCATTCACATTCAGAGTTATAATTACTATGTACTTCCCTACTCCTTCTACTTATCTTTCCCATCCTTTTTTTTTTTACCATGCGCCTCCTTAGAATTTTATTTTGCTTCTGATCACTGCCTTCACATTTGTCACCCTCCCCCCCAACTGAATGTGTACCTATAGTCTTCTCTCTTTGAATCAATTCTAATGTGAGGCTTAAACATTAACCACCCTTTTATCCTCTACTGTAAAAGTTCTTCCTCTTTTATGTGAGATAATTTCCCTTGTTTTCCCTCTCCCTTCCTCCTTCTCCCACTGCATCCCTCTTTCTCACCCTTTTATTTTTTTAGATCATCCTTAATATACTCAATTCAATCCTGTGCCCTCTATATAGACTCCTACCTGCCTTAATAATGATAGCTTTAGGAGTTATGTGTATCATCTTCCCATATATGAATGTAAAAAGTTTAATCTTGTTAAGTCTGTTATGATTTCTCTGCCATATTTGCCTTTTTATGCTTGAGTCTTGGGTTTCAATGTCAAATTTTCTATTCATTCTATCTAGTCTTTTCATGAGGAGTACTTTAAAGTTCTCTATTTCATTAAATATCCATTTCCCCTCCCACCTCTCCCCCACCCCTGCCAAGACAGATTATACTCAGTATTGCTAGATAGCTTATTCTTGGTTGTAATCCTAGCTCATTTGTCCTCTGGAATATGATATTCCAAGCTCTCTTATCCTTTAACATGAAAAAAAGCTACTAAATCTTACATGTCTTGACTGTGACTCCACAATATTTGAAGGGTTTCTTTCTGACTGCAATATTTTCTCCTTGACCTGAGAGCTCTGGAATTTGACTATAATATTCCTGAGAGTTTTCATTTTGAGATCTCTTTCAAGTGTTGATTGGTAGATTCTTTCAATTTCTATGTTACGCTCTGGTTCTAAGATAATAAGGCAGTTTTCCTTGATGATTTCTTAAAATGTTAATATCTAGGCTCTTTTTTTTCAGCATAGCTTTCAGGTAGTCCAATAATTCTTAAATTATCTCCCCTTAAGAATATAATCGCTTTTTGACCAGTTGTCCAATTCCCTTTCTGCATCTGAGCTGAGAGCTCCCAAAGGCCTCTAAGATCCACTTCTGGTATTGCCTCTGCACACAGCCAGCCCATTGTCACAGAGATTTCCTGCCAACCTTATCTTAGGCTGGAAAAATGTTTCACCTTGACCTTTTGCTGGCTACGGTATGCCAGAATTGGATTTGACACATTATTTTAAAATTGTCTGGAGGAGAATATTGGGAGAGTTCAGCTGGGTTGCTGCCTCTACTCTGCTATCTTAAATAAGTTCATTTTTAAAATCAAATAATCCCTCATTTTGCTAAGAACAGAGAGAGTCAAAAATCTTAAATGGCCCTTCAATTAAATCAGTGTTAAGCAAAAAATTGGTAATACTGTGGCATCTGAAAATGATGGTCATTGCCCATCTCCCACTCCCTATCATATTAGTTTTTTTCCTCCTTCTCTTCCCTCCTTTACAAACATACCTTAGACCTGCCAATGACAATCAGTGATACTCATTAACTTGATTTTCATCTCTGCATGCTAAAGAAATTGCTGGTCCCTATTCTAAGCAAAGGAGGATCCTGACTAGACACAAACATTGAGGCAACAGCAAATACTGAACTCTGACAAGACGTTTAACTATGTTAGTTCTGTTTAAAAACAGTTACAGAAAAACACAGAATCAAGGATTCATAAAATTAATTCTTTATGGGAAGAAATAACAAAAGGGATCTGAAATCAAGATAGGATCTATTCAAAATATAAAAAACAATATTGGATAAATCCATGTACCCATATCCTGAAAAAGGCATTTCTTTTGTGGGATTAGACTCTAATATTTAGAATAATAATAGTACTGAAAAATTATAGTCTGTTTCCATAATATTAATTGGACAAGAATTCTTTTTTTAATTTTGATACAATTTGAAATATGGCTGATTTTTTGAACAGCCTGTCATATAACATTTTGCAACAATAAAGTATAAATCTTCAAGTGATTAATGTTAAATAGAATCATACTCATTTGTATAAACAATCTTAAAAATCAAATTTTGAAATTACTTAGCAATCTAAAAATAACTATCTTGTCCAACTGCAGGTATATGTGTGTATGTGTAATAATAATTCTCATCAGGAGTGTAGATACAAAGTCCAGAGGAATTTCACAATAACACGTCTCAAAATTCCCTGCCAAAAATGGAGAAAGGCATATTCTGACAGCAGGGAAAGTGAGCCAAAAAGCAAGCCATGCTTTCCTGTTAAAGTAAATGAGGAGAAATAGACATGAAACATTTTCAATTCATTGTATCAAAAAATAAGCACAGTATCACTTAAATAAGAACTTTTTAGCTATAATAAAAATGCTGACAATTACATTGTATAAAATCCCACAACCAAGTTCATAACAGCATAGTGGCAACCCTGGGCTCTCCAAAGGGGTGTCAGCTAAGCACAAGTTCTAAGGTTCCTAACAAGATGCAAAGGCTTTGAATAGGGTCCCAGTGATAGACCACATAAGTCTCACTTGAGGCTTTCCCTAGCAGGGTTTAAAGACACTTAATTTCACTAAGTTAGTGAAGCTTGAGGAATGTTCCCTCTAGTGGGTGTGCAAACTATGTTGCCTACGAAGGCCCATACTAATCAAATCAAAGACCCATCAGATGCCGAAGTATGAATAAGAAACCAAGATTTTATACCAGTTGCCTCTATAAGGAGTGGGGAGAGGGAGTAAGCTAGATTAGGAGAGATAGAAAAACAGAGACATTAGAAAAGGGGGGAAATCAGTCTTATTGTTTTGTCTACAGAAAAGGGAGATGTTCACAAGTTAACTGCGGGTACAACCACATCCTGAGTTTTGTTAGGGGTTTTTTGCCTTTTTTTTTTGAAAAATAGCACCAAAAGCCACCCCCATCCTTATCAAACAACAGAGAACCTTTTCCCAGCCTCTATCCATGCCAAGCCTGAATTCTCATATTTATTTTGTTGTTGTTGGAGAGAAGAGACTGAGGGATCAAGAGGAGGTGGGTCATTACAGAATGACTGTCAGACCTTTGCTGGTCAATCACACCTACTATATGCTGTAGCTCATTTTAACTAGACTTTAATCTGAATAAAGCAACTGACTAAATTATGAATGATAAACAGCTTTTATCCAAGCAGTGTTTGCATACTTGAAGAAAAGCATTTAACCCAAAAGAATATAATTAGTTGGCATATTCTACTAAGAATTCCAGTGTACAGTGTAACTTTTTCCATTAAGATTTCCCAACCTATCCAAATAGCTTTCCTGAACTTAAAATTTTGTCACCTCTACCACCCAAATTTTTAATCATGCTGCCTTTCATTTCTCAATTCAACTAATACTGAACACTTACTGAGCAAAGCCTTTATCTGTTTTTAACTATTATGCTGCTGTGCTTCATGTGCTTATATTTATCTCTCTGTTAAGACATTATTCTTCTCTGAAGAGTTATACTTCAACAGTGGTATGGTCACAAAAGATTATATTGACTGAATAAAATGCACATGAAGATACATGGCATATCCTTTAAAAGCAAAGCACAACACAGGAACTTCAATTAACAATATTAAACTATATTAATATTAAACTAGTTTTTAAGAGATGGAATTCACCAATGGAAAAGTTCAAATGGACTTCCACCTGTTACCTTCATGGAGATTCATTCACCATACCTTTTGGTTTGCTTTTACTTACTCTGAAGCTATAACCAGTACTCCCCCAAAACTCTACTATTATGCTTATCCTAAATCTCAGATTATCCTTATCCTCGAAATAAGTCATTCCTATGCTGAAACCACCTCTAGAAAGGACTTAATGAATTAAACAGTAATGTTTTAAAAATGTTGGTAGGAGTAGACAGTCATAAGTTTCTTTATTACATTTACAACAAGGTGGTATAAGAAATCTCAGGGATTGGGTGACAGGTGGAAAGAAGAATAATGGCTCTTATCACTGCAACTTCCATTGCTTGCTCCAACTATCTGGATACCAAAACAGACTGGATTGTAATGGCAAGAGTTTATGCTGTGGGTATTGATTTTCTGCCACTAGAAATGTTTACGGTAATACATAGAGTTAATGCTATAGTCATGGCCTCTTCTGCCTTCTGGTGATAAGTGAATAAATGTTGATCAAATGACTGGAAAACCAAAACAAATTGTTACCAGATAAAGATGAAAGCTAAGTAAGGGCCGAAGAACTGTTTCATAATTGAAGAGGGGTAAGATAGTGTGGTCCTTTGGTTTTTGGAACACCCACCTCCTTCAAGAGGCCTTTCCTGATACCCTTACTGCTATTCTCACTCCCCTACCCCATCACTGTGTATTTTGTATATATTCTGTTTACTAATCAATGAAAATGTTGTATATCCCTCTAGTAGAATATAAGTGCCTTAAGGACAGGGACTGTCCTTTTTCTATCTGCATCTCCAGTACTTTGCATGGTACCTGCCACAGAGCAGAAATTTAATAAAGCTTAATTGACTGATTTTGTTAATTGATTTTTTTTTGTTTCTTATTGTATTTGAAGTAGTATAAAAAAAAAAACTGAGTTTAGTTGGAAGTTTTCACAACACCAGGACATCATTTTATCCCCAAGGAGTTCAGAGAGGGAGGTAAATGTCCCTACATAATTAACTTTATTATGGATACTTACAGAAGCACCTTTTTCAAAGAACTAGAAACAAAGAAGGTACATATCAAATGAAAAATGACTGAACAAACTGTTGTATATGACTGTATAAAATATTACTGTGCCTTAAGAATTCAGAGAAACTTGGGAACAGAGTAAAATGAGCAAAATACAGAAAAATACTTAACACAATAACCACAAAAATGTAGAGGAAAAAATACTATAGGACATCAGATCTCTTATCAATGCAGTAACCAATGGTGACTTTTGAGAATTGATGAAGGTGAAGTTTGCTTTTCTTGTCTCAACAGGGAAATAGTGGACTATAGGTGAGGAATGGTGAACTTTAAGAATGGAATGAAGTGTAGGTGTTTAAGCCTAGTATGTATGCTGGTGTTTTGCTTAACTGCACTCAATTTCAGTGGTGGATTATTAGGTCACTACAAAGTAACATCAGAGAAAAAAAAAGCACTGAAAAAAAATTTTTTAGAAAAGAGGCTTTTATAGCAATTAAAGTATAATTGGTGTTTTGGAGGCTAATCACCTTCCTTTTCTCAGTAACCAAACCTTTAAAGAAAAGCAAGCACAGTCACCTAAAGGCTAGTGCTTGAATGGGGTTGCTGTAAGAGTTTACCAGCAAAATTGCTTTTACATCAGTCTTGATGAAGACTTCAGTGTTCTGTCCTTTGAGGTAGTAGCCTTACTACTGGAGATCTCCAAGTATAGGCGAGATGACTTGTAATTTTTTTTCAGGTAGAGGTCAGACTAGAAGACCTTTTAGGTCCCTCCCAACGCTGAATTTTATTATTCTGAAGGATACGTACTTTTGTAAATAAGTTTGTAAAGGTATTTGTTGATGGTTGTCTGCAGATAAAAGAGTTATCAGTTGTTTTTAAAGTATGTGTATGGTTTTTCAGACACAATATCCAATAGCTTACAGAGTTCTCTATCTACATGTGACACCAATGATTCACACCTTTAAAAATCACCTCTTTCATAATAACCTTTCCTAATTTCTCCCATTTACCTCTACGTTTGATTGCTTCCCATTCTTCACCCTAAAAGTTGCCTCTCTTCATAATCTTTTAATCCATATTGGAAATCTATCACCTCCATGCAGAAGTCGAACAAATTACCATCTCCAGCTTTGGTCTCTGTAGGTTTCCAAACTTTCTTCCAGGCATCTCCACCTACATACCCAACTAACACCACAAATTTAACATGTCCCTAACCTAATCCAACACTTCCCAAAAAATCTTCTTTGGTCACCATACCACAACTCGTGAAGTCACCCAGACTATAAAACTTCTGACTTTTTCCCTTGCCTAGAACATCCTATCAGTTCGTTAAAAAGCTGTCCTAAACAGTTCTGAAATCTTTCTCCAACCCTTCCTATCTCCTTTCCACTCCCACTGCAAGCCAAATGAGTTTAGATACTCATCACTTGTTACTTCAACTGCTGAAATTAACCTCTTTGCCTCCAAATCTTCCTGTTCCCAACAATTAAATCTCTAATGGCTCTAATCATGTTATTTTTCTGACTGAATCCCTGAAATGACTCTCCAGAGGTTATCAGGTAAAGCCCTAACTGCTTAGCCTGGCATTTAATGCTTTTGGTTTGGCCCTAATATGCTGTTCCAGCTTTATTTCTACTCCTCTTCATGAAACCTACCTTTTCAGGCAACCTAGCAGGACACTCATTCCCATGCCCCATGCTTTTTTACTTGTTATCCCCTTTGCTCAGAGTTCCATTTTCAAAAACCTTACACATTTTTAAAAATAGCTAAATATTATCCCATCCTGAAACATTACAGGACATCCTTTCCTTGCACCACCACAAAGTCATTTCTTCTGCCTTTGAATCCTCATTGAATCTGATGTCCTTGTTTCACTTCTTCATTATAGACAGGTAAACTTTTTTGTTTTCTAATATCATCTAGTGGTTAAAAAAGGACTTGCTTAACACATAAACAAAACTCTTAACAAGTATTTAATAAAAAGCAACTAATAAATCTAAAATAACTGTTAACACTCTGAAAAATACATGTTGCATTTTAAAATGTGCTACTTTTGAGTATCACATTCAATATGGCAACTGTTGCCACCGTGTGGCAACGCAGCCTCCAGAGGATTTCCGTTTACTTTCCTGGTTTATATCACACTTCACTTCTTAACTGCAATGGAGAACTCGAAATCCCAAAGATAGCGTCGGTCTGCCGCGGAGTGGTCGGAAGACCTTGGCTTTCCTGGATCAAGGCCGCGACACTAAAGCTAGGTCAAGCCACATCCACAGGCGCCGGCTCCAGTCCCTGCGCTTTCCTCCCTGGGCGCGTCCTCTGCCTGAAGGTCCCGGACCTTCCCGCAGGATCTGCTCAGACTGAACCCGCATCCCACCGATCCCTGGTACAACGGATGAGAGGACCGCTTTCTTACCCATTCGGTGCCTTCCTAGGCGGTCAGAAAGGAAAGCACCGAGGACCGGCCCCCGCGGGAGGGCTGTACCCGCCCTGCAGCCCCGCTCCCGCCCACTCCCCAACAGCTCGCAGCCCCGGCCTCCGCCCCGGCGCCCGTTTCTCGCCCCGCCCCCGCGCCTCGCGATGCGACCCTCCCCCAGCTCCCCCGCTCCGCCCCCACAGCCGCCAGCTCCCCAGAGGTTGGGGGCGCGTGACGGCCAGACCCGTTTTTTGGCGCGCGGCTGTGACGTCGGCGCCCCTGACAGCCGCCTCCGCAGCTGCCGCCGGCCCAGGAAGCAACCCCAGCATTTTAAAATCCTCCCCGCCCCGCCCAGTTCCATTCCCGCGGTCTGGGGTGCTGGGAGGAGACTCAGACCCGCTCCACCCGGCCTTCCGTCTCCCCACCAGAAGTGTCAGGCGGGGCGAGCTGGGGGTGAGGACAGGTCTCACCCGCCCGGTCCTCAGGCTCCGTCCACTTTTCCGTAGCCCCGTCCGCTCCTACACTACGCAGGCATCGGTTACCCGTTAACGGGTCCGAAGCTGCCCCCGTTCGTTCCTCCTCCCGACACACCCCCTCCTCCCTCCCGGGTCTCGGGGAGACTCACCCTCAGGTGGCTGCTGTCCGGGCTACCCGCCTCTTCCTCCTCTTCTCCTCCCGAGATTGCGGTGGCCACCACGGTGGAGGCCGGTACCCCCCGGCCCCGGACCGGCTGCTGGGTGCCGACGGAGGAAGAGGCGGGGGAGGTGGCCACGACCGAGGCTCCGCAGCAGCCGCCCCCGCCGGGCCCCCCGGGGCTCAGCGTCACATTGTGCGCGTTTTCGCCCCAGCGCCAAGGGTACACCATGAAGTCACTGAAGCCCGGGCTGGTTGGGATGAGCGGCGGCGGCGGCTCCTGCTCGCTGTTCCGCTTGGGCTTGATCGGGGTCGTCTTGATAACCGACACCAGGACCCGTTTGGGGGAATCATGGCAAAAGATGACTGGGGGTGGCGGCGGCTGCTGCTGGAGCAGCGGGGACTGGTTCTCCGCCATAGCTGCCTCGATCCCCCGAATCATCCCCTCCTCTCCAACCAGCCCCCCAAGTCCCCGCGACGCGCACACACGCCCGCCCCGGGTCCCTCTCGGTCGCTGAGCTTCACACCCTTGCTGGTGACTGCGGAGCCACAATCGCACGGTCTTTCCTTCCCAGCTAAGTAGAGCCACGGGAAGGCTTGGGGTGTCTGCGGCAACCGATCACCGCTCCAGCCCCAGCAGAGCTTTCCCCGCTGAATCTGACACTAGAACAGCCGCAGACTCATTGCAGGGGAGGAGAAAGTGACGGCGGCGGCCGTGGCGACGATTCCCGGGATCCCTCCGGTAGCTGTCGGGGGGTGGGGGGAGCAGATTTCACCGATCAGGAGGATCGGGATCCTGGAAAGAAGCCGCGGCAGAAGAGGGAGCCCTGCCAGGATTGACCTCCTTCTCCCTGATATCCCCCCGCAACAGCGGGGCGGAAGGGAAGTGCAGTCAGCTCAGACTTCTCACGCTGCCCCGAAGTGACAATAAAGCCAAACTCACAAGCCCCGGAAAATAACAACCTGCTGCTACCACCAATGTCCCAGCTCCGGCTTTTCCCGCGTTACATTTCGCGCCTGGGCGGAACCAATCACCGTAAGGCTCCTGGACCCAATCGGCTCCGTGCTGAGTGACAGGCCCTTCCAGCCAATGGTCAATCCCCGAAGCTTTCCCGGTGGAGCGGGGCGAAGATAGAGGAGGGCCTGGGGGAGCGCGCGCGATTGGTCTGTGCTTTGCTATTGGCTACTGCTCTTAATTTTGTCCTCAGCCTCGGGCCAACAAGGTTCGAAACTTTGGGGGAGCGCGCGGCCCTCAATGACCCGCCCCTACGGAAGCCCCACCCTTTTCTTTCCTCCGGTTCTGTTTGTCTAGTTTTGGGCCGCGCGAGCGGAGAGGGGCTGGGCCAGAAGCAAAGTGGTGATTGGTTAACTCTGATGGAAAAAGGTGGAGTCCGAGTGGAAAGAGCGAGGCGGTTGTACCCGGTTGGCTCTAACCCGCGCGCCGAGGACCCCGCCCGGTCTACGGCTAGTTGCTGTTGTGCCGTTCCCGCGCGAACGGTCTGCGTCACGTGCTCTGTTTAAAGGGACAGAAGCGATAATGGTGATGGAATCCTTCTTTCATCTGGCTTCTGTCCTTGTCCCCGCCCCGCCCCAAACTCCCCCTCTTCCGCAACCTGCCGTAAGAGTCGCTTCCTCCTTGTCTCTTTAGCAGAGCTGGGTTTAATCGTTAGAGAAATCCCTGGGCTGCGGTCAACGAAGAATTCATCGTCTAGTGGCCGGCCTTCCGTTTGCTTTGGAATGTCTCCCAGGCTGGTTCTGTGCTCGAGACCATGCTCGAAGCCTCTTTACTTTGCTACCGTCTGCCGGACCTTTCCCTTCATTAGCAAGACCTTAGAGAACGCACGGTCAGTACCGAGGACATATCCCTAGTTTTCCAACTGGGTCTGGTCTAACCATAGGATTTGGCCTGCATTATACAAATATTTTCTAGCTTTTTACTTTATTTTCCACATAACGCCTTCTACACAGTCACTGCCCGAATCCATGATTTTTCATAACCTTTCCCCTACGGATATTAGTTTGATAGCTATGTGGGGGTGGATTATGGATTGGAGAGGGGAGAAACCTCATTTAGGAGAGGAGGTGACTTTTTCTTCAAGCACTCCTTACGGTGAAACTGCCCTCCTGACTGTTTCCTGTACATGACATCTCCAGCATCCGTGCCTTTGCACAGGCTGTCCTCAGTTCTGAAATGTATTCATGTCTCTCCTCCTAACAGTAGAATCTCTCACTTTCTTCCAAACTAAGGCTCCGGTGCTATCTGCCTGAGACCTAGTCTCACCAAAACTACACAGCGTATTCTCTTAGCTCTAGGGTGGCTGCAACTCTCTAGTTTGCGTGGCCTACCTTGGTACTTTGGCCTCTTTGGGGACAACCTTGGCATTGTCAAATGAATATGGTTTTATTAGCAGAAAGAATATTAAAGAAGGACCATGGGGTATTTCCATCTGACTTAGAGCTGAAATCTCATATACATGCATATATATCCCTATCTATCTACCTCTATCTATAGCTATATCTATATAAATATAGATATAGATATATATTTCACTCTGTTAGAATGTGAGCTTCTTGAGATCAAACACTATCTTGGTTTTCTATTTGTATCTCCAGTGCTTAGTACAATGCTTAATATTTTGTTTGTTTTTTCATTCATTCATTCATTCCGGCAGTGAATGAAGCCGCAACACAAAGGCAATTCTCCTTGAGACCAATTAATGGTACTATATACTAAGCCTTCGGTTCTCAACCTGTGGGTTATGTTCAATTTGTAACAATGAAAATACATCCTGCATATCAGATATTTACATTATGATTCATAACAGCAAAATTACAGTTATGAAGTAGCAACGAAAATAATTTTATGGTTGGGGGTTACCACAACATGAGGAAAGGGTGTCAGCATTAGGAAAGTTGAGAACCACTGCACTAAGCACTGTGCTTTGTATTTAGCTACAAAGATGAAAAGTGTAACAGTCTCTGCCCTCAAAGGGCTTACGTTCTAACTAAAGAGACAACATGTCCATAAAGAGCTATATACACAATATATACAAAGCAGATACAAAGTAACCTTCCTTGGAGGGGAAGGCAGTAGTAACCAGGGAACCAAAAAAGATCTTGCTCAGAAAGTAGTGCTTTATCTGAAGGAAATCAGGGTTTTCAAGAGAAAGAAATGAAGTAGGAAAGCATTCCAGGAACAAGGGACAGGTGATGCAAAAGCAGAGAGATGTAGGGTTATTTGTGAGGAGTGCTAAGAATACCAGTTATGACTGGGTTGTAAATGGTTTGGAGAGGAGTAATGTATAAAAAAGGATAGAAAGATAGAATGTAGCCAGCTTGTGAAGAGTTTTAAATACTAAACAGAGGAGTTTATATCTGATACTGAAGGCAATAGATAGCAACCAGAGTTTATTGAAATAGTCAGAAATGCACTTGGGGAAAATTACTTTGGTGGCTGCATAAAGTATGGATTGGAGAGAGGAGAGACTAGAGGCAGGAAGACCAATTAGGAGGCTGGTGGGACAGTCTAGGTGAAAGGTGATAAGAGACAGAACTAGAGTAGTAGCTGTATGAGTAGAAAGAGGAGAGATATGTAAGAGATGTTATTTAACAACTTTTGGCAACTGATTAGCTATATAGGATGAGAGAGCTAAGGAGGCAAAGATGACACAAAGGTCTCAGACCTGGTAACTGGAAAGATGGTGTTGTTCAGTCACATCTGACTCTCCATGACACTATTTTGGGGCTTTCTTGGCAAAGACACTGGAGTGATTTACCATTTACTTTCCCAGATCATTTTACAGATGAGAAACTAAGGCAAACAATATTAAACGACTTGGAGTAATGCCAATTGAGGCAGCACACTGTAGTACCAATGCAATATTTATAACACCCATGATCACTACAAATATACCTGCATTGTGCTCAATCACAAAATATAACAGGCTCTCCATATAGAAGACAGAAGCAAACCATTTATTTAGACACCAGAAAACCAAATCCATCATAGCAACATAGAAGTTAATGCACCACAATGTAGCAGAGAGCCACACTACCTTAATGTTCCCACAAACCAATATATGAACAATATTTACTTATAAGCCTATCTCCCTCAGAAACACACTCTCCTCCCAACTGTCTAGCAGGCTCTGACTTCCAGCTTCCTATGGACTCTGCTCCACCCTTCGGCAAACTCCCACCACAGACTCCATGTGATTACATTCAGCCTATTAGGGGGCAGAATTTATTTTCAAAGCAGGGGAAGTTTTCATTCCCTTATTAAGGGGCAGATCTTCAAATTCCCTCTACCACTACACACACCTGGAAGTTGCTGCTGTGAATAATTTTAAGGGTCTAATCACAAGATATAAAAAGCACTCTCTTCGAAACTAAACCTTATTCAAGAGACTAAAGCATTCACAATTCATAACAACATAACGACTTATTACCAAGGTGATCATGTGGCCTTAAACAAAACATATCATTCAGTATATCATTGCATTCAGTATGTAACATGGCACACAGCATATATGTCATTAAGTGGGAGAGTGCAAAAAGAAAAGGGAATGGTCATGATATGGATGATGACTAAGAATGTAGGCTTGGCCTCTGGTCCCTTTTTCAACTCTGCTTCCTCTATTTAAATGCCTGTTTTTGTTAATCCTATACTAAAGTGCTATACCAATGTCTTAAACTGTTATGGAGGTAACCTTTGGTTCTAGAAGACTGCCATTTCAGTTCAGGTCCTCACAGCTCCCAAAAAGCTGGAAGATCTTGGAGGATGGTCTCAGTGAAGAGGTATATGTCTGTTTTCCAAAAACTTCCTAGCTAAATTTGGAAGAACTCATCGCCAAGATGACTGCAATCTGATGGATGTGTTTAGATAGAATCCAAAACATTCCATAATCTATAATATAATTGTTGCTATTCAGTTCCTTCAGTCATATCCAACTCTTCATGACCCCGTTTTTTAGGGTTTTGTTGACAAAGATACCAGAGTGGTTTGCCATTTCCTTCTCCAGCTCATTTTCCAGATGAGGAAACTAAAGCAAACAAAATTAAGTGACTTACCCAGGGTCACACAGCTAATAGGTGTCAGAGGCCAGATTTAAACTTTTGTATTCCTGGCTTCAGGTCTGGCACTACATCAACTATGCCACCTAGCTACCCTCTATGATATAATCAATTAAATCATGGATGGTTTGTGATTTGCATTGGTAGAAAGTATCTATACAACAGAAGAGGCAGGCAACTATAGGAAACAGGTAGTATATAGGAAAATTTTCCTTTTTCCCCAGCATTGATGATGGGGGCCTTGTACCAACAATTATTTGTTATTTTTTATATATTAAGTATAAGTACTTAAGAGAAAGTATATTTCTACTCACATATAGTGTTCTGAACTATAATCCATATGTGTTTTGTGCTTCCCTCTCCTTCCCCTTCCCTTGAAGATATATATTGAACTTGGAGTCAGAAAAACTGGGTTCAATTGCTGATTTTGTGACCTTGGCCATGTCACTTCCCATTGAATGTTTTCTTGCCATCATGTAAAATGGAGAAATGGTTGTAAACAGGGTTTTGTGAAGGGGGGCATTTCTGCATATTATAAAGTTTACAAATGCAAATGTTAGCTTTTATTACTATAATTCAATATTTTAAAATTTTATGGTTTCATGTGTATAGGATTCAGGGGTGGGGAATCTATGGCCTCAAGGCCACATGTGGCATCCTAGATCCTTGGGTGTGGTCTTTTGACTAAGTCCAAGTTTTACAGAACAAATCCTTTTATTAAGGGGATTTGTTCTGGGAAGTTTGGATTCAGTCAAAGAGCTACACTTGAGGACCTAGAGGGTCACATGTGACCTATCGGCCACAGGTTTCCCACCCCCTTGTCCACCAAAATTTCAGTGTAACTAAGTAAGCAATAATGAAAAGTTGTAGCAGCAGAAAAAAATCATTGCCTATTAGCTAACCTTCAGGCAAGAATCTCTTCAAATTTATTTAGAATAGTTCTTAGCCAATAATAGAAAATGATTATATTAATAACTGGTAGTTATATAGTGCTTTAAGGACTGAAAAGCACTGACCATATTTTATCTCATGTAATCCACATTACAAAACTATAAGATAGATACTGCAGGTATTATTCCTATTTTACAGGTAGTTGTTGTGGCTTGCCCATCATCATCCAGTGTCAGAGGAAAGAGTGATACTCATGTCTTTCTGAAATCAAGTCCATCATTCTATCATACCATGCTGACCTAATAGGCACAGTCACTAAGCCCATATTCAAAGCCTTTCCAACTTGGTGAAACGTGCTAGACTTTGTGTTCCATGACATAGCTTTTGAGGACCCACAGTGAGTGATAAGTAGGACTTTGGTAGAGGGAATTATTATTTTGACTGTAATTTATCTACGTAGTCTGATAATGTACTATTTTCTCCTCATACTATGGCCTCCAATCTCCTTAATGCAGCAGGGAAATAAGAATTATCCAGTTTTCCCATGTGTTTCCTACTTTTACATCTTTCCTAATGTGGTTTCCTATGATAACATCCTATCCATCTCCATCTGTTAACATCCTGCCCCTCCTCTAAGACAAAGCTCAAACTTAACCTCCTTCAGGAAGCTTTCCTTAATCCTCTCTTAATTAAAATAAATTTGTCCCTCATCTGATCTCAGTACTTTTTACTCCTCATACAGTTACCACACTTTAATCTGTATTGTACTTATCTATGCATCCAAAACCAAATATGTTTCATTTTCTCTTACTAGATTATAAACTTAAGGGTAAGCACCATGTCTTATTTATCTTGCTCTCCCCTAAAATCTAGCACAGTACTTTGTTATGTAGTAGACACCTAATAATATACTCTCTTAACCCTATTAGACTTTTACTAATCAGAACCGTACAGCTAGGATCATATCTGGAGGGCAGAGATACTATGTGATAGTTCTGTACCTAAATATAGGAGAATTCTAGATTATAGAATAGAATTTAGAAATATAGAAAGAATACATCACTTCCCACAGAAGTGACTGGTTGATTCAAACTTTTAAAATGAACCCGGTAGACTGAAATACTAAAAATGTCTTCAGAATGCTTTTACACAAAGTCAAATTCCCATGAAAATCTAATATAGACAATGATTAATTGTGTTGTTTGTTTGTTTCTGCTACAACTTTCTTTCTGGAGTGTGCTGGATCCAGATTGAACCACTCAGTGACATATAATTGTTCACATTGTGAGCCTTTGCAACTCAGAAATGGGCAAATGCTACAACTTAAGTCTTGACTTTGTTGATTTCCAGACTTAAGAAATTTGATGGAGGAAATACAGTGGTGTGTATGAAACCTAAAAGTATATCCTGTCTACACTGTTGTTATTTTTTTTCTGGAGAGCTGGTTGTCAAAAATTTATCATTACATCCATCTTTCATATTCTTGTTGGGTATTAAATAATACCATTATAATTAAAGTGAAACCAGTTAGTCAGCCAATCTAGCATGTCTTCAGCTTGGATGGGACTCTCAATAAAATGGAAACTAACACGTACTTCCTCTCTTCAGGGTCCTTAAAATCTGTTGAGAAGGAAAAACTATCATGAAATAATTATTAGCATTGCTGAGGGTTTGTAACTCAGAATAATGGACTGACTTGGAGAAAGCCTTTGAGAGGCACCATGCCATAATGGAAAGAACACTGAACTTGGATTCAGGAGAATTGGTTTCTGGCATTGTGTCACTAACTAGATGTGTAGATATAGGTACCACAACTTCTCTTGGGCCCCTCATGCCTTATCTGTCAAAGGAGAGGACTAGAGCCACTAAGGCCCAGACTGAAATGCTGCCACATTCACATTAGCTATGTGGTGATGGGCAAGTCAATTAACCTACTTCAATTCATTGCCTAACCTGTAAAATTATAACAGTAATAACACCTACTTCACAGGATTATTTGAGGATCAAATAAGATAATGTAAGTCCAGGGATTTAGCAGGAGTATCTATTAGAGTCCCTTGACATATGAAATTGGCTGGTCATTTTCCTTTAAAAGTATTGAAACTGACCTAGAGACTTAGTTGGCTCAGAGGACTAAGGCTCAGTTTGTTGATATAGCTTCCTGCTTTGATTGAGCACAAAAAGTTATGAGAAGTTGTAGCCGAGTCTTGAGGTTACCAAATGGCAGATCTGCAGTATCGATCAGGAAGCTGTGCTTAACTGAATCTACTGTACCCTTGATACTTCCCTGTTCTAAATGTCCTGTCATGCTATAGTTAAGTAAATCTCCTTTGTTTCACTGTTAAATGGACTACTAAGGGCCTCATTTTTTACAGTCTCAAACTTGAGATACCATCTTGACCTAGTCAGCTGTGACCTATTACATTACAGGTAATACATCACCACCATGCTGCTAAAAGTCCAATACACAGATCATCTGAGTTCTGGAAAGAAATATTGACATATATGAGTTACTACAGAGATAAGCTTCAGCCAGCCAGATCACAGATGGATAATAAGTACAAGAACAGAAGCTACCAACAGCCCCATTATTTACTTCTGGAAGAAACACACTCTTCCAAGCTCACAGTGGTTTCTTATTGGCCCCATATTAGCCTTCTCTGATACAAATACCAATATATACATGTGAGGATGATTCTTTGTCTACCAGGCAATTTGAGGTTAGATTATTCCTATAATCATAATCAAAATCTCTTCTTTTGAGAAGAATCCATTATTGGTGAGGCCTCCATTCTTCAGGTGTTCTTGAAGATATAAAAGCACTACATACTCATGCAGTTCATTTCTGAGTTTGTGGATATTCTTTTCTTAGTGTCAATTGGCCAGAATGTACTATCCTAGCTCATGGAAAATTTTTTCTACACTCATGACTAGTCATTTTCCATACACTGATGATTTGGCAAATTGTGTCAGCAGCCTTAAACATAGGGGCAAAGAAGTCTATGATGAGCTAGTTCTCATAAGTAATCCAAAAATGATATTGGTAGGTGACATTGGGAGGTGCCAGTTATTTCAGGATGAGCAGTCTATTCAGCTTAGACAATTAATTGGTTGGTTGGTTGTTGTCCTTCCTTCTTGAAGAGGAGCAAAATGACATCACTATGTTAGAGTCAAGTTACAATGCATCAGATTGTGGCTGATCAAACCAATATGAGCTCAGAATGCTCTACCACAGGTCAGGCACAAATAGTCTGTGTGAACATTTGGGGGTAGATTCTCTAAATTTGTGCATTTCATGTTTCTTTTGAGCTATTGTAGTTCTGCTTTGCCCATAGAACACAGCACCTTCTCTGATGAGGGCATGCCATGCTAGGCTGTCCTGTGCCAGTATCTCCCATGTCACACAATTCCAAAGTTCTTGAGAGAGACCTTGAGAGTGTCTTTGTATTACTTTTTCTGACCATCATGTGATTCTTTGCCCTGAGTGAGTTCTCCATAAAAGAGTCTTTTTGCCAAGCATACATTTGGCATGTAAACAACATGGCTGGTCCATCAGAGATGTGCTCTCTGCAGTGGAGTTTGAATACTTGGCAGTTTGGTTCCAGAAAGGAGCCTCCTGGTAGGTCTGGCTGCCTCAATACTCTTTCAACTCTACTCCATCCTCCATTCATCCACAAAAGTGATTTTTCTAAATTACAGGTCTGATTATATCTCCCTCTTCCCTAACTACTCAATAAATTCCAGTGGGCTCCCAATCATCTCCAGGATCAAGTATGAAATCCTCTCTTTGGCATTCATTCAGAGGCCTTTATAATCTAGCCTTCTCCTATCTTTCCCATCTTCTTATACCATACTCTTTGACCCAGTGACTCTGCACTCCTTGTTGTTTCATGAACATGACACTCCATCTCTCTGCTCTGGCCATTCTCTCTGGCTGTCCCCCATGCCTGGAATGCTCTCCCTCTTCATCTCTACTTCCTGGCTTCCCTGGCTTCCTTTAAATCCCACCTGAAAACCCATCTTTTACATGAGGCCTTTCCCAACTCTTTTAATTCTAGTGCTTTCCCACTTGTAATTGTTTTCTGTTTATTCTATATGTAGTTTGCTTGTACGTATTTGTTTTCCTGTTCTCTCTCTCGTTAGATTATGAACCCCTTGAGGGCAAGGACTATCTTTTGCCTCTTGTTGTATACCCAGTGCTTAGCACAGTTCCTGCTACATAGTAGGTACTTAGTAATTTTTATTGACTACCTGGCTATAGGATTGGCTTGCTTTTTCATTGAGACACTCCAAAGGAAAGTATGGGAGAGTAGAGGTATTAGAATGACTACCAAACTTAAGGTCTACAGAGCTGTTGTGTTGACCATATTGTTGTACACCTGTGAAACCTGGACAATATACCTGCATCATGCCAAGAAACTGAATCACTTCCATTTGAACTGTCTTAGGAAGATTCTGAAGATCACCTGGCAGGATAAGATGTCAGACACTGAGGTCCTTTCTTGAACTAAACTGCCAGGCATTCACACAGGGAGCACACAGCTCTGAGGAGCTGGCCATGTTGTTCAAATGCCAAATGTATGATTGCCAAAAAGCCTCTGTTATAGAGAATTCACACAGGGCAAGTGCTCACATGGTGGTCAGAAAAAACATTACAAGAACACTCTCAAGGTCTCTCTTAAGAACTTTAGAATTGATTGTGTGACATGGGAGACCCTGGCACAGGATAGCCCAGCATGGCATGCCCTCATCAGAGAAGATGCTGTGCACTATAAGCAAAGCAGAACTACCATAGCTCAAAAGAAACACGAAATGCACAAATTTAGAGAATCTACCCCCAAATGTTAACACAGACTATTTGTGCCTGACCTGTGGTAGAGGACTCTGAGCTCATATCATATTGGTCTGTTCAGCCACAGTCAGATACACTGCAACTTGACTCTAACATAGTGATGTCATTTTGGTCCTCTTTGAGAACAAAGGACAAGAGTCAACCAAACACAGGACTGGACATGGGTCTTTAAAGGATGAGTAGGCTTTCTATAGGCAGATAAAAATGAGAAATGGGTATTTCTGGGAGAAGAGTATGGCATAATAATATTCATACAATTGAAAAGGAAATCTGTGCCCTTACCTACTCTGTTTCTGATTATCAGTATTTCTTTTTTACTTCTATATTTTAATGAGCAACATCTATATTAACTTCTAGTTTAAAGTTGACAGTTACTAGAAATTTTAATTACTGGGAAATGATATGTTATTTTAAAACATGACTAATTTTAAAGGTAGCTAAAAATTAGTATGTGTAGCCAGATTTGTAAAATACAATTCTTGTTATCTAAATATCAAAAGATTAACTTGATGTTTGGGGTTGGGAGTGGGCGATTCCTTCCCTTCTAGTTCAGCATTTTGATATTTAGAGCATGATCAGCTAATTCAAATCTTTGATTCATCAATTGTAATAATTAAGAAGACATGAATAATTTGTTGCTTGGAGGAAAGGAGAAGAGGAAACAATCATATCTGGACACACCCAACCAGACACAACTCCTTTCTATACATCAGTATGCATGCAAAGATTTGGCCTCTTTCCTGCTGAAATCTATATAGCTTACAAACAGTTTCTCCTTTAAATTGGCCTTTCTTTGAAGAGGCTTGATTTTCTTAGGCCATTTTCATAGAAGTCCCTCCCATCTCTGGGTTGGCCCTCTTATCAGCTAGGTTCTGTACTCCTCTGGTAGATGAAAGACCTCCCAGGGATTGGGAGATCTAAAACTTTCCAACATACTCCTTATTCCCATACCTCTCATGGATTTTAAAATCCTTGCAATTGCAATTGGACCTGATAGAAACATCATCATCATCATCATCATCATACTATATGACCAAGCACTGTGCTAATCGCTTGACAAATAGTAATTCATTTGATGCTCACAACAACTCTAAGAGGCAGATGCTATCATTACTCCCACTTTATACTTGAGGAAACTGAGACAAAAGTAAGTGACTTATCCAGGGTCACACAGGTAATGAATGTCTGAGGTTAGATTTTAATTTGAGTCTTCCTCACTGTAACCCCAGCACTATATCTACTCTACCACCTTACCTAGCTCTGTTTCTGCATTACAGAGATCTAGTTAAGCTAAGTTAGATCAAATATTCCAACACTAGAGATAGGCAAAGAAGAAGAAAAAAGTTTACAATAGAGAATTTTCACACAAATATCTCCCAACTCCCTTTTAAACCTTTTGTTTGTTTTGTTTCAAGACTACTGTGGATATATTCTCCAGTATTCATGAACTTGCCTTTTAACAGGCTTCAGGGATCTCTCTTTGTCTTTTACTTTAGATGTTTGCCTTTGGGTTTGGTTTGGTTTTGTTTTTTGACTTGTTTTTGTTTTTGCCTCGTGTTCAAAAAAAATCTAATATGTGTTTTCCCCCCGGGTTGGGAGAATGGATGAGAGGCAGCCAAACAGCCTCCTAATACAATTTTGGCTAAATCACTCTTAGTAACATTTTAAATTAAAATGGGCAATATACAAGCCATTATTATAAAATATACCTCCTCAAAGAGAACTTTAAAATGAAAATTAGATCAAAGAATTTCCAAGGGAAATATCAGCAGTACAAACTATCACTGTATGAAACTAAATCATCTGGTATTTAATCCCAAACACATAGTAAGAAAAATTTATTTATCTGAGAAGACACTGCAACAGCTTTAACTTAAAATAGGGTGCTTTTAATGTCAAAACAGTGTTTTTTAATCTAAATAATTTTCATATGAATATAAATAAAACCATAATAAGTAATTGCTGAAAAAAGCTTGTTTCTTAATATATCATAGTTTAGAATGAGAAATAATATTTTATTAAAAGTAATTCTGGGGCAGCTAGGGGGCATAGTGGATAGAGTGGTGGACCTGGAATAAGGAAGACCAAGTTCAAATCTGACCTCAGTAAACTTTCTAACTGTGATCCTGGGCAAGTTGCTTAACCCTGCTTGCTTCAGTTTCCTCATCTGTAAAATGAACTGGAGAAGGAAATGGCAAACCACTCCAGTATCTTTGCCAAGAAAACCCCAAATGCAGTCATGAAAAGTCAAATACAACTTAATAACAACAAAAAAGTAATTCTGCTTTCTTCAAAATAGTATTTCAAAACAATATTAACCCCATTTTTATTTCAATCCCACATATTGGTAGTACTCTGACAGAAAAGAGTTACTGCACTAAAAAATGATAATATTTCAGTGAACTAAGCAATTTATGTTTTTCATTTGTAGGAATTGGTTGCACAGGATAGAGGAATTTTCATTAATGATTCATCTAGTGTACACACACACACACACACACACGCACACACATGTAAAACCTAAACTAGTATAAATGAAAAAAAAAACACAAAATCTCTGCAAATTGTTTGATTATTCCTTGGAAGAAATATCTTCTGACCAATTAATGCCCAGGAGGGTTACCAACAGGCCTGGATAATTTTGTCCTTTCTAATGTAACTGTAACACCAACAGCTTCTCCCAAACAGATCATTGTTATATATGTTAAAAGTCGATGGAATCTTAGATAGTTACAGTTTAACTGTTGTTATTTGAGGAGTCTGTTATGAGACTGACAGTTTAACTGTGATTCTGGAGAGAATGTTAATTGTAGTACATTGAAAGAAACTGAGAGAACAGAGAGAAAGGGACTAAGACAGTGGTTCTCAACCTTCCTAATGTTGCGACCCTTTAATACTCTAAATTGTGGGCATATCTGCATGTGGGCGAACCTGCCCAGAGACGGATAGAGGAGCAGTGTCTCAGTTCCTAAGACCTTCAGAAATATGTGTTTTCCGATGGTCTTAGGTGACCCCTGTGAAAGGGTCATTCAACCCCCAAAGGGGTCGCGACCCACAGGTTGAGAACCACTGGACTAAGAGAACTTTGTTCTTAAGAAAATTGTTTTTAACTCATCTTGCAAAGCAACTTGAAGAGAATTCTGAAGAGGCTTTATTTGCTATCTGGAAAAGGCTGAATAGTAGGAATGTGTTTCCAGAACTGAGAAGTGAACAATAATAGTGATGGTTAAAAGTGACACTGATAATGGTCTTTCTTACAATAGATACTAGTTAGTTATGTCTGTTTTATTGTTTGTTACATTATTAATAAGTTGTATAGCCAGTAACTTTGATGTTCATTTAAACCTGGGAGATGAGAGTAAAATCAAGACAGCAGAGAGAAAGATCAAAACTACCAAAGCTTCTCCTACAAAATGGCTGCACAAAACAGCAAACAAAATTCTAAGTGGGAAAGTCGTAAGAAAGAGTCACAATGAGTCATTTTTATAACCCAGGACAGCTGAGAACAAGATCTGCAGACACTGGGATGGAGGCTGCGCAGAAGAAAAGCATGGTAGAAGCAGCTCCTGCTGTGGATTGTGGGGCAGCAGCACCCAGGGACAGCAAAAGGAATGAACACCAGATCAGAAAAAGATCCCAGAGAAACCATTGTACTAGCATGTGTTGCCTTTTAGAAGTTTTCTTGATCATTACTCAGGTCCTGGTCACAGTTCCAGGGCAAAGAGGAGTAGTTACAGTGATGAAGAAACAGAGGCCCTCCCTGGGTAAAGACCAGAGCAGACCAGGAAGGCAGTGAACAGCCCCCTCCCCAGATTACAACACCTTAAAAGCACCAAAAACTGTATAAAGTGTGAAAATAGGGCATAAAAAACAAAGTTCAGGCCAGTCATTCCCCCCCACCCTCTCCCTCAAGCTGAGCACAGCCCATCTCTAATCTAAAGTCCAAAGTCAAGAAGTAGACTAGAAAAAAATGAGCAAGCAACAAGAATAAAAGTATTTTACCATAAAAAGTACTATGGTGACAGGGAAGATAAAGACACACACTCAGAAGAAAACGATTACTTGAAAACATCTAAAAGCAAAATCTCAAAGAAAAATACAGATTGGACACAAGCCCAACAAGAATTCCTAAAAGTACTTTAAAAATTATTTTAAAAATCAAATAAGAGTGATAAAGGAAATTTTGGGAAAAGAAATGAAAGCTATGCTCAGTCACTATTGATTAGAGAAATACAAATCAAAACAATTCTGAGGTACCACGCCATACCCATAAGATTGGCTAACATGACAAAACAGGAAAATGATAAATGTTAGAGAAGATGTGGGAAAATTGGAACACTGATGCATTGTTGGTGGAGTTATGAACTTATCCAACTATTCTGAAAAGCAATTTGGAGCTATGCCCAAAGGGCTATAAAACTGTGCATACCCTTTGACCCAGCAACACTGCTTCTAAGTCTGTATCTCAAAGAGATCATAAAAATGGGAAAAGGACCCATATGCACAAAAATATTTATTGCAGCTCTTTTTATGGTGGCCAAGAATTGGAAATTGAGGGGATGCCCATGACTGAACAAATTGTGGTATATGAATATAATGGAATACTACTGTGCTATAAAAAATGATGAGCAGGCAGATTTCAGAAAAACCTGGAAAGACTTACATGAACTGATGCTGAGTGAAGTGAACAGAGCCAGGAGAACATTGTTCACAGTAACAACAATGTCATGTGATGACTAACTTTTGATTCAGCAATGTAAAGATCTAAGACAACTCATGATAGAAAATGTTATCTACATCCAGAAAAAGAACTATGCAGTCTGAGTGCAGATTGAAGCATACTATTTGCTCTTTTTGTTTGTTTCTTTTTTCTCATGGTTTCTCCCACTGGTTCTAATTCTTCTTTACAACATGGCTGATTTGAAAATATGTTTAGAATGAATGTATACGTAGAGCTTGTATCAAATTGCACACCATTTGGGGGGGGAGAGGAGGAGAGGAAATTTAGAACTCAAAATCTTATAGAAGTGAATGTTGAAAACGAAAAATAAATTTATTTATTTAAAAAAAGAAATGAGAGCTATGCAGGAAAATTATGAAAAAAGAATTAATAGCTTCATAAAAGAGATACAAAAAATTACTGAAGAAAGTAATTCCTTAAATCTAGTAGATTAGAGAATTTGAGATATAGATAGATACACACATAAATATATAATCCAAATTAAATATGTGTGTATATATTTGTATGTTTGTGTTAAGCTAAGTTGGGATCTCAGTTAATTGATTGATTAATTAATGAGATATATATATGTTTAGTAATTAATGAAGACATATCAGAACGTAACTCTTGATTGCCTGGGATAAGAGATCAATAAGGAAAATAAATTGGTTGCAGTTAAATCAAGGTGAAGTAGACCCTAAAACCTTGTTATAGAAGAACAAATCTTGTGAATCATTGGGGGATCTTGTTTGTAATTTTACTTGGCTGGTTATCATGCCATTGTGTAGTAATGAGTTTCATAACTTAATTAGACATTATATTAGAAAGTATTTCTTTCCCTTCCTTAAATCTGAGGTCAATAATTTCAGTAAACATACAAAGGATAAAAAGAGAGGAAATTATTCTTGGGATTAAATCATTTTTTTTTCTGGTAAGAACTCTGTATCTTAATTTAGAAGATTCAATTTATATAGAGAAATCTCTTCGGTAGCACAAAGTGAATTAATTCCTCTCAATAAATACGTATTGTAGCATTATAGTACACAGCAATAGTGTGGTGTAATAGAAAGAATGATGAACTTGGAATTCTAGAACTTAAGTTACAATCTCAGCTCTGCCACCTGTGTGACTTTGGGCAAATCATTTAACTTTCCTGAGTTTCATTTTCTCCATCATTAAAATGAGGAGTTTGGATTTGATCACGTCTATGGTCCTTTCCAGTCCTACATCAATAATCCCAAGATATGAACTATGTAGTAATATATATATACACATATATACACACATACATATACACACATATGTACACACATATGTATACACACATACCACACACACACATATGTACACACACATACACATATGGTTATTAATGTTGTTCAGTTGTTTCCATCCTGACTCTTCATGACCCCACTTGGTGTTTTCTTGGCAAAGACACTGGAGAGGCTTGCCATTTTCTTCTCCAACTCATTTTACAGATGAAGAAACTGAGGCAAACAGGGTTAAGTGACTTGCCCAGCGTTACACAGCTAGTTAAGTGTCTGAGACCAGATTTGAATTCAGAAAGATGAGTCTTCCTGACTTCCAGATCTGGTACTCTATCCACTACACCACCTAGCTGCTATATATATACAAATAGACACTATGTTAAAAATATATTATATTATATTATAGCGCACAATAGCTATATAAGATGCAATATTTATGTATGAGGAGAAATTGGTCCCTGATTGATTGATTTCCTCCCGACAGATTTAATCACAGATGATGAGGTTTTACTATGTTAACTAGGACTAGAGGACATACCTTTATTTAGGCTACCAAATTGGGTGATACCGCCCCCTGGAGGCTGCTGGACCGATCTAAGCCGGGAAGTAGTAGTCTCAGGTGCAATAGGGGGGAAGAAAGGGGTGTTGAATAAAAATAAGGACTAACATATCCTAACATGGGAGGAGAGGGGAAGCTGAGTAACTTTTTTTTTTAAAGGGGCAGGAGGCCAAGGGATTGACTAAATGAAAATAGTACCCTCTGGAGGCCTTTAAATACCTAAACCTGTCAGCCATGGCATCAGCCAACTTGGCTCAAGAGTTTGAGATAGTTCAGAACAGAAGCAGCTGTGTGGAGAAGAACCCTGTGCCTATATGAGAATGCAAAGGGCCAAAGAAGATAATTTCTACCCACCACCTCTACTGGCTATGGCATCTAGCAGTGAATCTACTTATCCAGTAGGACTAAACCTATTCAAAAAGTTTGACAATTCATGTTTTAAGGCACATTTTAGATGCATCCAGCAAGGATTAGATACAATTCCAAGCAGTGATGGAAACAAAGAGACAGTCACTAGGAGAAAGCAGTTTTGAGGAGCATGATCCCTAGAAGCAGAGGACTGACTATGGATTCAAGAGAGAACTATTTTCAGCAACTGAAAAGAAAGCATCATGAAAACTTTCCAGAGAAAGAAAAAAGAAAAAATACTGTGGTTCTGCAGTGCCAGAGTTCTGATTTGCCTCGGTCACATGTGTGACCTCACTACTATGTGTATGCCTTACTGTTACTGTTTTTTAAGTGTGAATACATTCTTTGTGTGTATCTGTGGGGAAAGCATTCTCGAGTTATGGGAGGAATAGTTTATAGCTATTCTCCTTACTATACCATCTGACTAAATTACTTTACTATGAGCTAATTATGTTTCTAACAGCTTTTAATGGTAAGTATACTAGTAGGGGCTCAGGAGTTATACAATAGTTTTAAAAGTGAATAAATACAGAATTCCCCTTGAACTTCAAAGTAGTAACCAATCTATATGTACATATAATATATAGTATTATCACATGTAGTAATAAAAAATTATAATTACTTTTAATATGATTAATTCTGACTTCCTAATATTGAACTATCCTTGTATCCCTGGTTAAAAAACAGTAACTTGGTCATAATGAACTTTTTTTTTTACATGTTGCTGTATTACTTTTCCTAGGATGTTATTTGAATGATTGAACTAACATTTATTAGTAAAATACTGATCTTTGTGTATCCTGTAAGCAATGACATTATCAATTCATTCATTTAATTAACCAAACATAGCAGGGAACTACGTGCCAGCTTTTGTGATATGTGGTGGGGATACAAAAACAAAAAATGAAAAAGTCCCTGTCCTGAAGGAGTTTACATTCAATTGGGATAAAACAACACCTACACAGATAAGTAAACATCAAATACTTACAATGTAATTTCTGGGCTGAAGGAAAGACACTTACAGTTAGGAGGATAGGGATAGGAATTAATGTAGAAGCTAGTATTTGAGCTGAGCTTTAAAGGGCCTGGAGTCAGGAAGACCTCTCTTCCTGAATTCAAATCTGGTCTCAAACTCTTACTACTAACTAGTCACATTACTTACTAGTTGTACTAGAAGTGTATCCTGGGCAAGTCATTTAACCCCGTTTGCTTCAGTTCCCTCTTTTGTATAATGAGCTGGAGAGGCAAATAGCAATCCACTCCAGTATCTTTGCCAAGAAAACCCCAAATAGGTCATAAGAAGTTGAATATGACTGAAATGACTGAACAATAGCAGCAAAAAGGAGTTTCTAAGAAGTAGAGATTAAGAGGGAATACATTCCAGGCATGGCGAACAGTCTTACAAATATGTGGAGAAGGAAGGTGGAATGTTATGAATGGAGAAACTGCACTTAAACCAGTTTGGTTAGAACAGAAAGTAGAAGAATGGGAGAAATGTGAATTAAGTTTAGAAAAGTAGGCTGGAGGCACATTGTAAAGGATTTCAAATGCCTACCAGCAAAGTTACAATTTCATCTAAAGGCAATTGAGAACCACTGTAGTTTCTTGAGCAGTGGGCTGAGATGCTGCTTTGAGAATACCAATTTGGCAGCTGTATGGAGGATGAATAAAGAGGGGAAAGACAAGGTGGAGAGACCAATTAGCAGGCAATTTCAATATTCAGGGTGAGAGGGGATGAATACTTAAACTAGGGTGGTGGTCATGGAAGTGGAACAGATAGGAATAAGTCCAGGACACAATATCATCAGAGTAAAATGCAATATAATGCTGGTTTGAAATTTATATATTAATGGTGATAATAAATTACAAATGGGGCATATGGGGTGTTCAAGGAGGATAAGCACCTCCTGTGTGAGAGCTTGCTGAGCCCTTTTCAGGGTTGCTCATCTTCCTCTGGTGTCCACTTTTCACTCAACTCTCCCATGTGGCTCCAAGAAGCTGTCCTATGTGCAGCAGCCGCACTCCAGTAATACCATCTCAGCAGATGGGCTAAACCAGCTTGAAGGTAATCAACAGGCCTAAAACCCATCAGTGAGTTAGGGGGATGTCTACTCCAAGCATATGAAGACTTCACCTGGCACAATGGGCAGATGAAAACAATATGTTCTAATGGCCACGAGGAGGACTGAAGCAGGTACTATGGAGTGCTCAGACCCTGGTCAGACAGCAAAGACACCAAGGCCATCCATTGCATCCTTGGCCCATCACTAGTTGTGCTGGCTTTTGTCCTGCCGCTGGCCTTTGTTGACTTTGGAAGAGAGAGTAAAGATGATGACTTTGAACAACTCTGCCTCACTTAAATCCAATTCACTCCCAAGTCAAGACATTACCCTGTGATGTCATGGGTTCTCTTAAAAAAAAAAAAGAACAAAGGATGAGCAACAGATTACAAATGTAAAGTGATATGATTTAATTTTTATATACCAGCCTTTTACACGTTGTTATTCAGTTGGAATTGTGGAATTCAAAGCATTATGCATGAAAAGGGAGATGCATTTTTGACTAGCTCTTTTAATATTAAATGTTCTTTATTCAACACATTTTGAATGAAATATACCACTTAAGAATGTGATGGGTTCTTGAGACACACAACTATGAACCAAGGAATAGTCCCTGGCCTCAAGAAGCTCATAATTAGTAGATGGCATAACACATGTATAAACATAATTCCATTTGACATACATTTTTAAGCACTTATTCTGAACAAAGCATATGTGATAAGTCTTAAAGATACAACGAAAGATATGATACAGACCATGTTCACAAGGATCTTACTATCTTGGGGAAGAAAAACCATCTACAGAGAACACTATGTTAAAGAGAAAGTAGGATGTAAGCAGAGTTTCAGGCAAAGCATTAGGATAAATGAGAGATAATAGAAATTATTTTCTACTGGAATGTTGCTGTGTGGCAGAGGAAGTTTCCTGGAAGAAGCAGCTACTGAGCTGTGCATTAAAGGAAGGGAGTGAATTTATTTTATGGTGAATGGACTTGGTGATTAAGTGGGCAGGGGAGTATTACATGTGATTTTGGTTGGTGTAGGCAAAAGCATGAAAATAAGAAAGGATAGGACAAGAACAGTGTTTAGAACAGGCCTAACACAGGCTAGTTTGGTTTAGGTTTTGGATTTGAACAAATAAGCCACTTAAAGACCCTTTGACAGTTAAGAAAAGGAACTAAGTCAAAGTACATCATTGGTTCACTTAGGCTCAGCTTCCCTATCTACATATTTGCCATGGTACCAGTTCAGAACCTTGTACCTCAATGCTGAGGAAGGAGCCTTGACTCCTTCCTTGTGTGCTAGCTTTTGTACTCAGGCTGTCCGGAAGCTACATCAATAATGTCCTGGGTTAATTAAGTCTAAAGGATAGTTTTAATATAATTTAAGGAAAAAACTAGCCTAGCCTATATAAAGTAGATGTTACTCCTACAAGAAAGTAGAACAACTGATTAAGAGTAGCATGAAAAAATAAAAAGTAGGCTGGACATAGAATACAAAAAGACTTCAAAGCTGACTCATGATCAGAAATTTGTACTTTATTCAGTAGATAACAGGAACTGTTAAAAATTTTAACAGAGGAATAAAGTAACTAGTTCAGTGTGCTCAGAAATTCAATTGGACAGTTGGGTCAGGGATGAGTTAAGGAGGGAATAAACTGGAGACAGGAAGACCACTTAGAAGGCTATTACAGTCATCCAAGTGAAAAGCAAAGGAGGTCAAACATATGATGGTTTCAATGAGAGCAGAAAAGAGCAAAATGGTATGAGAAGTGTTCCTGAGTGCAAGCTGCCAGGAAGAAACAATTTGAATATTGTGGAAACACAATTAGGATAACCCAGGATCTAGCAGCTTCTACACTAAGGGATCGAAGGGCCTGGAATATGATATTCCAGAGATCAAGGGAGCTAGGATTAAAACCAAGAATCACCTACCCAGCAAAATTGAGTATAGTGTTCCAGGGGAAAATATGGTCATTCAGTGAGGTGGAGGACTTTCAAACATTCTTGCTAAAAAAACCAGAACTGAAAAGAAAGTTTGACACTCTAACACAAGAAGCATGAGAAGATAAACATGGAAAAGAAATCATAAGGATCTTATCAAAGTTGAACTATTTACATGCCAACATGGAAAAGTGACAATTGTAACTGATGAAACTTTTCTCAGTATGAG
>CM053583.1:235416881-235432748 GCA_028627135.1 Pseudochirops cupreus
GTTGGTGTCATGTGTCTGTGATTGTGTACAGGTTTTGCCTGGTTCTGCTCTTCTCACTTAGCATCAATTTGTATAAGCTTCTCCAGGTAATTATGAATTGACTATGCTTTGTTATAAGTATTTCTGCCCCTCTTCATCATCTTGGTTATAGGGGTTGTTGAGTATTCAGAGGCTCATCAAAACAGATGTTCCAAAAAAGAGGGCTACTGAAACAATTTTTTAAATGTACAGAGAAGAAAAGAAAGACATTCAGAAAGAATCTTAAACAAGCAGGACAGTTTTGAAAGTAATGCATGGGATTTATTACATCTTAAAAGAAAAAAGCAAATGGTTTCACATAGAATTCATACTACTGACTTCCCAGATAAGTGCTCCATTATTATTTAATCAACCAACATCAATTTGCTTTTACAAAGAAATGTTTACTGAGAAGGTATAGCAAAAACAACAGAAACATTTCCCCTAAAAATGAGATAAAGTATTAAGGAGAGTGGCCTGTCAAAAAGCTCAAATATTTGGAATTCAATTCATTCTTTCCAAAGTACATGGGAAGAAGACAACTGTTTGGACTATGAGGTCATCCCTGCCCATGACTGAGGTTGAGAAAAGAAAAAGGTCATGGGAATTCAGGAGGCTGATGATCTAGAAAGTCAGTGTATTTAAGAGAACATAAATATGTGTATCATAGTCCTCAAGTATGAGGGCAAGGGTAGGGACAAAGGAACACTATGAGTCGAATATTTCTAGATGGCACAATGGAAAACATAAATAGAGGCAGAAAGGGACTGGGGAACTTGATATAAATGAAGGACTAAGAAATAAGAGGAAGGGAAGGATTTTTTTTTCACTTTACAATAGGACTGCTCTCCCTTTTAACATCCTCCTCCAGGCTTTCTCCAACTTTCTTTGAGTTTCAGCTGAACTCTCACTTTCTAGGAGGCCTTTCCAGGTCCTTTCCTCTTCTCCCACTGCTAGCACCTTCACCCTGAGATGACCTTCCATCTGCTCTGTACGTATTTTGTACATTTGCTTGTATGTTGTCTCCGATATACAAAAGTGAACTCCTTGAGGGCAGGGACTTAAAAAAAACATATATGTATATGTATACATATATATAATTTAATGTAGTTCATAGCATAGACGAACTTAATAAATACTAATTGACTGACAGTAATTTTAAATCACAGGCATCAGAGGAGGAGGTAGACATTTTCTAGCCATAGTGATAGAGAAGCTGCCAATTTACTAGATTTCTTAACCTCCAGGGTCCCATGTTGACAGAGGGTGGCACCATCTTGTATTCTCTAAACATCAGGGAGCAGGGAATTGAGTCAGTAGGAAGATAAGGTCAGTCATCTGGCCTACTCTTTGGAGTTGGGGTATTTTTGCTTTTTTTTGGAGGGGGGAAGGTAGGACAGTTGGGGTTAAGTGACTTGCCCAAGGTCACATGGCTAGTTTTGTGTTAAGTGTCTGAGACCGCATTTGAACTCAGGTCCTCCTGACTCCAGGGCTGGTGCTCTATTCTCTGTGCCACCTAGCCGCCCCTAGAGTTGTTTTAAAAAAAAAAACAACAAGCCTTGAGTTGTGTTTAAAATCAGATTAAAGTCACATTTTGTTATTTCATGCAGCCTCAAGAGTTTCACAGGAACTCTGAGAAACAGTCAAGTAGTTTTTATACGTTCTGAAGATAATATAGAGAGTTATTTCTGGTTTAATACTTAATTGCAAAATGTTACAAACCAGGCTAGAACTGTTGGCTCAAAGAAGTAAGCTCCCTTTTGTGGTGGTAACAATACTGGGTAAAGCACATATTCTCCAAAAGATTCTGACTGAAGATATTGCAGCTTCCAAACAGGCACATTGTTACAATTTAAGAACAAACAGTTTTAGATTGGGCTCAGCAGTTTACTCCCCATTTTCTACTAGGGCATACACATTGAAGCTCAACTGCTGTTTGAGGCCAATTTCATATACTTTCCACAGGGCAGTTCCCAGGAAAATCTAAAGGTACGTTTTGGATTTTGAATGGGGTCCTCCTATTCTATGTTCAGAATGAATATTGAATTGTAGATGCTGGTTGAGAGAATAATCCTGAATATCACAGATGAACTCATGACCACCTGGAAAGGGGAGAGTTTTTCAGAGTCCAATCAAGGATATTAGAGTCAAGGGCCATAACTATGAGAATGGGCCCAAAGCCATCTATGGGTTTGAGTTGGACTCCCCTCTCAATTCTCAATTCTTTGTCCTCTCAACCAATTGAGCATCTAAAGGTCCCAAAGCACAGATCTGGAAGTGGAGATTACATTTAACACTTGGATTCCTCATAAGTCACCACTCTAGAAACTCTGGGGAAACAAAGAAAACTTAACAGAAACCATCAAAGATGGGACATTTTCTGGACAAAAGGGGAAAGCTGAGAAGCCATCTTGGTGACTTGGTGATTTCCTCAACAACAAATTGCATTGGATACAGACTCCAACACTTCTGAAGACTCCTTCAAAAAAAATTTTCATTTGAATATGTAAATTTTGTGCATAGGCTCTCTCTCCTTTTTTCTTCCTAAGATGGACGATGATTTAATTCAATCACAACATGACTTTTTTGGAGAAGAACTTGCTGCCACAGCATCTAAGGGTTCTCCCCGTCTTGTAGGGAATGACTAATCTGCAGATACAAGTCCCTTTAAAATTTAAAGCACAACTCTCAACCCTCTATCAAAGTGCTTATTTTAAAATGTGTGTTATTTTTTGTTTTTGTATTGCCTTTCCTTCCAAATGCTCCTTTCCACAGTTGTATCCCCTGTTATGAAGAATAAAAGAAAGAGAAAAATGTTTGGCAAAATTAAGGGGGAGGGAATAAGCATTTACATTGTACCTACTATTTGCCAGATACTGTGCTAAGCATTTTTTAAATACATCTGATTCTTACAACAACTCTGGGAGGTAAGTACTAGTATTAGCCTCATTTTACTGTTGAAGAAACTGAGGCAAATAAATATTACATGACTTTTTCAAGGTCACACAGTTAATAGGTGCCTGAGGCCCAATTTGAACTCAAGTCTTCCTGGCTCTAGGCCCAGCATTCTATACACTCTGCTGCCAGTTGTCTCTTTTCTAACCAGCTCTACTCAACATATCATCCAAATCTGACATTACACACAATGTTCCATATCCATACTAACATAGCTGTGCATCTATTCTTAAAGATCAAGTCTCATCATTATCATCATACAGCATCCAGGTTTTGTTGTTGTCATTTTTTTTCATTTACTTTGCTAGAGTCATTGTTTCTTATGTCCCTGGCTCTGCTTACTTCATTAAAAAAAACAAACATCTTTTTTGTTCTTATGAATTTGACTAGTGACAACACACATTATCATTTCTGTATACCATGAAGAGAAAAAGAGAATTGTGTTGGAGCCTGGGATGCTCTATTATATATTTACATTTGTGTAACTTCAAAAGTGTATAAATAAGACTAACAATAAGTTACACAATTGTCTTGCTTGTCTGTATCTCTCTCAGCTTCCTTATGTTCTCCTCTGTGCACTTAAAAGTATTTTTTTCTTCTTTTCTTTATTTTTGGAAGAAATATCTCTACACTTTCTTTTCCTTCTAATGCCCCACAAATAAAAATAAACTCGCTTCCTTGTAATATGTATACCCAAGCAAAAAAAGTTAAATCCACACATTTATGCACCTCTCATCCATCCCTTCTCTGTCAAGAAGTGAGAAATATGACTAAACATCAGATTTCTGGAATCTTGGTTGGTCATTGCCTTGATCAGAAGAATTCCGAGGCTCTCCTTGTAATTTCTGTGGAGTGGCCTTTCTAAAGAATTTTCCTTCAAAGCCTCAGACCCCAGGATCCACTAGATTATCTCCAGGCTCAGTACTATGGGCTTCAGGCCCCTCTGGAGTATTGCTGCTCTGAGCATGATAAGCTTCTGCCCCAGGAGAGTATACCTATTCAGAGCTCTGGTTGGTGCTTCCTACCTGTCAGAGTGCTACAGTCTTCAGCATCCCTGGAAGTGTCCCTGGTCAGAATACTGACAGATACCAGTCCTATTTATATGAGTTACTGTTGGCTTCTTTGCAGAACCCCTCCTGAAAAACGTACAGGATTCTGGTTCTCTTTTTATGTATTTCTGGGCTAGATGGAGGAACTTAATGAAAAAATCAACATTCATTACAAATAAAGAGAAAGGAACACTGAACACAGTAAAGAAACACTATGGGTTAAGAGAAACCCAAAAGAATAGAGTAAGTCTAGAATAGCTATAAGCAGAATCTCAGAGAAAAAAAAATGCATTGGCCAGAAGGATGCCAAGAGTGGCATGAATAAATACAGCAATGGTGGGGAAAAAAGGAAAATTGTAATAAAATGGGCTTGTGAGAAAAAAAATCAAGATAATTGGTTGAGAACAGAAGGCAGAAAAAAAATTATCTAAATCACTATTGATTAGAGAAATGTAAATTGAAACAACTCTGAGGTCCCACCTCACACCTACTGACTAATATGACAAAAAAGGAAAATGATAAATGAGGAGGGCTTGTGGAGAAAGTGGGACACTAATGCAACACTTCTTAAACTGTGGGTCGTGACTCCATATGGGGTCACATAAATGAATGTGGAGGTCACAAAAAATTTGGTGACAGTAAAAGGTTTCTGAATGCGCAATGACCAAAAGTTAATTCAAAATCAAACACGTAGTGAATCTGAGGTTTTTCCAGGAGGGTTTGACTGTGTTGCATCATGCACCTTCACTGCAGCATTCCTTCTGAACACATAATATGCACACTTTGCACTGAGCGTGCTGTCATACCATGCAATGCCAACAAATGCTGCTAGAAATACCTTCACTCTCTCCCCCTCAAAAAATAAAATAAAACATCCTGGCTCAAATTTGAGACTATTGCGTGTTATGAATTGCAGTGTTTTCACTGTACATATAAAATCGTTAAATGAATTTTGACTTGGGAGTAGGAAAAAATTTCAAACAACTTCTGAAATGGTCCTAATCATACTTCTGCAATTTTTCACTACATATTTATGTGAAGCAGTGTTCTCAGCACTGACGATTATAAAATCAAAATATCAATCATCTTTGAAAAATGTTGAAGATGCTCTACATCCTGCAGTATCAAATATTCTACCAAGATTTAATTCTTAAAAAAAAGAAAAGAAAGAAAGAAAACAGGGGCGGCTAGGTGGCACAATGAATAGAGCACTGGCCCTGGAATCAGGAGGACCTGAGTTCAAATGTGACCTCAGACACTTAACACTTATGAACCATGTAACCTTGGGCAAGTCACTTAATCCCAATTGCCTTGCCTTCCTCCCTCGAAAAAAAGATTTAATTATTTTTGTAAAAATAAACAAACATCCATCTGATTAGTGTGCAAATTTGTTTTTGTCTATAACAAATGGTAAAATCATATGTATACCAAAGAATTATTTTAAGATTAATTTCTTTATGATTTATCATCAATAAGTGTTTGATTTGCATACCTATTATATATCTATTTTCCCCAGGGTCACATAAAAATTTCTCTGGTGAAAAGGGGTCACAAGAGGAAAAACTTTAAGAATCCCTGCACTAATGTGTTGTTAATGGAGTTGTGAAGTGATCCAACCATTCTGGAGAGCAATTTGGAACTATGGCCAAAGGGTTATAAATCTGTGCATACCCTTTGATACAGCAATACCATTGTTAGGTCTATATCCCCAAAACGTCAAAAAAGGGAGTGGAGGGAAAAGGACCTATTTGTACAAAAATATTTATAGCAGCCTTTTCTGTGGTGGAGTTAGAAATTGAAGGGATGCCCAGCAATTGGAGAATGGCTAAAAAGTTGTGGTATATGACTATGGACTGTTATTAAGCTGTAAGAAATGACAAGCAGAATGATTTCAGAAAAAAACCTGAAAAGACTTACATGAACTGATTCAAAGTGAAGTGAGCAGAACTAGGAGAACATTGTACACAGTAAAAGCAATATTGTGTGATGAAGAACTGTGAATGACTTAGCTATTCTCAACAATACATTCAGGACAATCTCAAAGGATTAAAGATGAAGCATATTATCTGCTTCCAGAGAAATAACTGATACTGTCTCAATATAGACTGAAGCATACTATTTTTCACTTCATTTCTTTCATTCTCCTTTTTGTTGGAGTCTTCTTGTAGAAAATGACTAATATCAAGATGTTTTACATGCCTGCTCATGTATAACCAATATTGGATTGTTTATCATAACTCAGGGATGGAGGAGGAAAGAAGGGAAAAAGGGATAAAATTTGGAACTCAAAGCTTTTTTTAAAATGTTAAAAAAAAATTTGTTAACATGTAATCGGAAAAAAAAATAATAGAAAGCTGAAAACTTTACCTAAGCAGAGTACTTCCTTAAGAGATAGAATGGAGCAAACAAAACTCAATTCCATGGAATAACAAGAAGTCAAAAGATTTTTTAACAATAGAAGTACCAGATATCTACTACCAGAAACAATTGGCCTGGAAGGAAGGTTGAGAAGAGATAACTGGAATCATCAGATTGCAGACCTATAGGCTTTTAGTGCTCTCATAGTGATCTGAACTCTGCAAGTTCATGACCTGGGTTTGAGTCCGAGCAATAGAGTTGTTGCTATGGCTTGCCCTATTTTGAGTTCCAGTAGACTGTTGCTGGACTCTGTGACTATCATCCAACTGGAAAGCTTTGCTAGTTCAGAGTGACAGAACTTCAGGCCATCCTTTGTTCTGGGATTCCTGCCCTAGTCATTCTATTGTAGGCTTCAGACTGAGCTGGAGGCTGGAACTGAGACCCCTGCTCCATGCCTGGGATGAACAAAACACTATTTGCTTCTGAACTTGTTCCTTGCTCAGTACACAGCTTAGGGTCTGTGACCAATAGTCATCCAAGAATGCCTCCCTTAGGTACAGGTCTCTTCCTTAGTTTACTCTGGATCTGTGACCTGGAATTGGGTAGTAAATAAGAGGTACCAATTAGCACTTATTTCTGAATACTGCACAAGTTTAGAGTCTCTCTATACTGAATCTATGACTTCTTATCCTGGTGCACAGCCTCTTCCTGTGTTGGAATATTCCACCATTACTCATAGTCTCAGACCTTTCAGTCTTTCTCCTTAAGTTGATCTGGGATCAAGGGGAGTGGGGATAGGAGGGAATGAATTGCTATGGGGTTTTTTTTTTCTTGGATTTCCCAATAAGAATTAGGTTTGGTTCATTTTCCAGATCTGTTTGGAGGAGTTGTGGGATGGAGATCACTCTACTTCTTCCTGTTCTCTCTCATCTTGGCTCCCTGAGATCCTCATGTTGCCTCCTGTTCTTTTCCTGTGCCTGTGGTAGCCAGTGCCATCATAGTCAAATGCTTATATTCTAATAGATGGGAAAGAAGTCAGGGTCTGTTCAGACTCCTAATGCCTTGAAGGATCACAGGAAGAGTAAATAGGAGGAACATAGAATGTGGGGGTGGTTTTGTTCTTTTTCCATTTTAAAAGAGGGAAGGAAAGGGGGGGGGGAACACTAGGCAAGAAGGAAGAAAATTATCATCATCATCATCATCATCATCATCATCATAATCATCATCATCATCATTACATATAATGGGGACTTGGACCATGCCTAGATTTTCTAACATGGAGAGACCCTGATTCTGGGAGAGGACATTTTATGTCCCACCATCACATGGGTAGCAGTAGCCTCTTTCTACTGACTGCATAGCTGGAATAGGCTAGATCTTTAAAACTTCCTGACTGAGACAGTCTTATTCTCTTTCCTGTGCAGTCTTTCCTGATTTATTATGACTCACATAAACCAAACTGGTAAGAGGGGAAGGCTTCTTTCTTCTGCTCTTCCATTTACTCCTTGCTTCCTAGAAATAGACCTGGGGTATTTGTTTTATTCAGTTTTGTTTGTCTTCATTTTGGGTTGCATGTGGTAATTCCCACTGGACCTGGAATCACAGGCCCCTGGTGACTGCAGAGCCAAGATTCCAGGTGGGATTTTGTAGCCAGACAGCACAGCAGGAAAACCCTGAAAAGCCAGAGTACCTGGGACTCCACCCAGGAAGAGCTTTGGTCTTGGAATTTGAGAATGTCTTATAGGAACTGATCTATACTGTTTACCTAATCCCTTTTCCCTCTTATCCAGAGTATGAAGTGGTACAGATTGGGAGGAGGGTGATTATACACTACATTTGGGGGAGTGTGGCCACATATTTGTTAAATATGTCTTTGAAATAAAAGTTTGTAAAAGTTAATCCAAATGTTAGAGATTAGATGCAAATGGGGAGCAGGGAACCCAATCTTGCAATTGGTGGAATATCGGTGAGGGCTACAGCCAAAGACACCCTAGACCTCCAATCCTCCCCTCAACACACACACACACACACACACACACACACACACACACACATTAAGAGCGGCTAGAGAACACTGAGGGAATGATAAAATGTAGTATCCCTGGCCTTCAATCAGTGGAGCTCAGGGCAATCAAAGTTACATATGTGAGGAGAGTATACAAGTGTGAAGGGAAGAGGACACCCTATCTGAACTAGATGAAATAGTGTTGAAAATGCAGATGCATGAGGCAGAATCATGATGGCAGAATAAGAAAAAGCATTTTTTGCCAAGCTTGCCCAGCACACCTCCTCTCCAGATACCTAGAAAATGCATGTCTGAATTCTAATTGGGAGAGTCAAAAAAAAGTCACAGTGCATCATTTTTCCAGCCTAGGGAATATTAGAGACACAGAGGTCTGCAGCTACTAGGCACAGGGGCAGGCCAGGACCATGTATGGCAGCATTTGCAGGCAACATTAGAGTTCCCAGCAATGGAAAGAGGGCTACGACAGTACCAGGGCAGAGAGAGATATGAGGCGATCCCTGAACCAGGACTGTGTATAGGAGCAGGTGCTATCCGACATCTCTACCACTGGTTACCCAGGTCTGAGTCACAGACCCAGGGCAGACAGAAGTGGTCATTGTGGGTCCTTGATGTATATTGAGGAAGAAAGAAATTCTGGAACATGACTCTGATCCCAGAAACAGAGCAATGACTCAGTTCTTGTTATTAGTCCAGCACATAAACCTTCAGTGTAAAAACCAGGGCAGGAGAACTATGCCAAAGGGGAGCCTGCATTTTACCCACCTTAAACCTGTAGAATCTCCAAACAGGCTAACTAAGTCCAGTAGTAGTCTACGAAAACTCAACCACCCATAAGTCAACAGATCCAGACCTAGGTCAGGAATTGTAGAGCTCAGACCAAGAAGGCAGTGAATAGATCTCTCCCTGGATCAAACCACTTTGGGTGCACTGAAAACTTCCAGGCCTTCAGGCTGAGCTGTGAAAGCAGAAGATGTAAGAGTACAGGAGCTCAGGCCAAATAACCCAACTAGAAGTTTATATTAATATAAAGTCCAAAGTCAAGTATTAGACTAGAAGAATGAGCAAACGAACAAACAAACAAAAAGAAGGTAGCTAGTATCATTGTCATGAGTCATTTGGAATTGTGGTTGGTCACTGTGCTGACCAAGATTTAATAACTCTTTTGAAATTGATTATTTTTACAATATTGGTGTTATTGTATAAATTATTCTCCTGGTTACTTCTACTCACTTCAGTTTTTATCAGTTCATTCAAATCTTCCCAGGTTTCTCTGAAACCATGTCTTCAAAATTTCTTATAATACAATAGCTTTCCATCACCTTCATACAATAACTTGTTTGTTAGCCTTTCCCCAACTGATGGGTATCCCCTCAGTTTCTAATTCTTTGCCAACACAAAAAAGAGCTGCTATAAGAATTTTTGAGCAGATGATTCTTTTTTTCTTCTTTAATATCCTTGGGATATAGACCTACTACCAGTGTTACCAGGTCAAAGGGTATTGACAAGATTTAATAGTTTTGTGAAGATTGAGTTCCAAATAGTTTTCCAGAATGGCTGAATTACTTCACACTCCATCAATAGTGCATTAATGTTCCTGTTTTCTCCAGGCCCTCCAGCATTTGCATTTTCCTAATTTAGGTCAACAGCCAATCTGATGGGTAGGAGATGGTACCTCAGAGTTGTTTTGATTTACAATTCTCTAATTATAGTAAGTTAGAGGATTTTTTCATATAGCTATTGATAGCTTGGATTTTCTTCCTCTGAAAAGTGTTTATTCTTGTCCTTAGATCATTAGCTGGGAATGGCTCTAATTCTTGTAAACTGAACTCAGTTCCATATATATCTTAGGAATGAGACCCTTATCAAAGAAACTTATAATGAAGATCTCCTCCCCCAAATTTCCTGTTTCTTTTCTAATTTTAACTGGATCGGTTTTGTTTGTACAAAAACTTAAATTTTATGTCATCAAAGTTGTCCGTTTTACTTTATATGAACCTGTCTCTTGTTTGGATGTAAACTCTTGCCCAGTCCATAGATCTGATAGGTCATTTCTTCCATGCTCCTCCAATTCATTTATGAGATGACCCTTTACATCCAAGTCATGATCCATTTGGAGCTTGTCTTGGGATATGCTGTGAGTGGTCTGTACCTAGTTTCTGTCAGAATGTTTTCCACTTTTCTCAACAGTTTTTTGTCTAATAGTGAGTTCTTACCTCAGTAGCTGGCTTCTTTGAGTTTATCAAACCCAAGGCTACTATCCTTTGTTTCTATATATTATGTGCCCAATCTGTTCCACCAACTAATCTATTTCTTTGTCAGTGCCAAATTATTTTGATGGTTATGGCTTTGTAGTACAGTTTGTGGCCTGGTTCTACTAGGTTCCCTTTTGTCTCACTTTTCCCCATTAATTTTCTTGACTTTTTGTTCCTCCAGATTAACCTTATTATTATTATTTTTTCCTAGCTCTATAAATCAATCCTTGGGTAGTTTGATTGGTATGGCACTGAATATGTAAATTAATTTAGGAGTATTATAATTTTCATTATATTGACTTGGCCTATCCTTGAGCAATAAATATTTTTCAAAATATTCTTATCTGCCTTTATTTGCATAAAGAATGTTTTTGTAATTGTGTTGGTTGAATTTCTGTGTGTGTCTTTTCAGGTAGACACCCGAATATTTCATACTGATGATATTTATTATCCATTTAAAATGGAATTTCTTCTTCTCTCTCTTCCTGTTAGCTTTTGTTGATAATCTACAGAAATGCTGACAATTTATGTGAATTTATTTTATGGCCTTCAACTTTGCTGAAGGCGTTAGTTGTTTCAGTTATGTTTTCAATAGACTCTGTAGGGTTCTGTAAGCAAACTCTCATATCATTTGCAAAAAGTGATAATAGATAAATACCATTTATCATTTTTTTGTGGGTAGTTGGGGTTAAGTGACTTGACCGAAGTCACATGGCTAGTAAGTGTGTCAAGCATCTGAGGTCGAATTTGAACTCAGGTCCTCCTGACTCCAGGGCCAGTGCTCTATTCACTGCGCCACCTAGCTGCCCCCATTTATCATTTTAAGGAAAGTTTCATTTATTCTTCAACTTTCTAGGTCTTCCCCCAGGGGAATCAAAGGCTTTTTCTGCATTATGGACACATTTGTATGATTTTTGTTGTTTTTCTTGTTATTGGTATGGTCAGTTACAATCGTAGTTTTCCTAATATTGAGCCAGCTCTGAATTCCCGTCATAAATCCAGCCCAGCCATCTTTGTCGCTGGAGCCTCTTTGCTCTAACACGTTGTTCAACATTTTTGCATAAATATTCATTAGGGCTATTGGTCCACAGTTTATTTTTCTGTCTTGACTCTCCCTAGTTATTGTTTTAAATGATGCTTTTCTTTTTCTTTTTCCCCCCATTAACAATACATAGATAGAGATGGTGATTTTTGTGGATTTAGGGTTATAAGATCGTCTCAATCAGTGTCATGTTAATTTTCTAAATAAACCACGTGATCCGGAAATGGTGGTGACTGTCTTTTCCTGACCACTATTTGATCTCTTGTTTATTTATTTTGTCTTAATCTTGTATGTAATATCTTACGTACTGTGTCAAATAACAGTGGTGATCGCGGGTATTCTTGATTTCTGCCTGATCTTATTGGAAAGGTTTCCAGAGGTTTTTGATATTAACAATATTAGCTCTTGGTTTTGGATAAAAATGATTGAACGTATTAAGGAAAAATCCTTTTCTTCTTCTCCTTTATAACGCTTCCAAAAACACAGAGGAGTTCTACATGTAAAAATCTGTCTGTCTCTTGATATAGTCATGTGGTTCTTATTGGGTTTTTTATTAATGATTTATTGTGTTATTTATTTCCTTAATATTGAATCATCCTTGAACTCTTGGTATAAATCCAATTTGTTTACAATGAATAACATACACACATGTGCAATGTTTCTCACACAGTTACCTATAGAGTCTAAGCACTCAAAACATGGGATATGCAGTGGTATGAATGTAATTGGAACTTTTACCAATCTGGAATTTTATTCATAGTACAAAACCCACGGCCCCAATCTGGGGCACCCTAGAAATTCATCCACATATGTTTTTGGAGTTCTCTCTCTGCCCTTGTCTCTCCCTCTGGAGAAAAATAAAACAGAGCTGCTAATATGTATTTGTTACTTAGTGATTTGTCCTAAATTAATATTGAACATCAATACGAATGTAGCAGGGTTTGGTTGCCTATTTCTCATGTGTAATAGGATGCATCAGACCACTTACTTCACTTGTAGGTTGGTGATCTTTCAGCCAGTTATTTGACTCGTTCTCATATTTAGTCCTATCACCCTGAGATTTAACGCAATCCAGGGGTATGTTGCATATTTTCTCATTAATCAATAAACTTTTAACCTCTAAGCCATTAATCATTTAGCTCAACATCCCACCAAAGTTCATTAAATAATATTTTAACTAATTGGAAAAAACCCCTTGCCCAGGATCAGTTACTTATATCTCTATACATGAACTCCATTAACCTCATAGGATTAAATCAATACTAAATTTGTTGAATATGTAGTTAGTGATGAAATAAATAACAAAGCAATCATCTCCTTTTTTCTCCAAATATGATAAGAAAACAATCTTTTCAGCTTCTCTCAGGGTCTCCTCCCGTAAGATTTCTTCTTCTAGACTCACCCCTAAAAAATTGCCCTTATAACATTTCTTCATAAAAAAGTGAAGATAGTTCTAAAAAGGAGTTTCTCCTTGCCTTCTTTCTATCTCTTTCACAAACTCATTACAGATGCTTATATATCAAAATTCCTTCTCCCACGCAGACGATCTCCCTAATTCTTTCGTCAGAAGCACCTCAAAGAATGGTAATTACGATTTTAACTTTAATGTCTTCACTCTTAAAGAGACAGTAACATTTTTATAGCCTGTGTATGAGAGGCTTTTGAAACAGATGTTGCCCAAGTAATAAAACGTAGTAGATATTTACATCTAAATTAACTAATTTCCATGAGAGTTGTGTAATAACTTTTCATTTACTCTCCTTTAGTTTCATTCTGAAGTCTTTTGTTTCTCCATTCCTTCTCATTGACTTTTCCTCTCATGTGGTCAAATATACTATTTTCTACTGGTTTAGCTTTTCCCACTGTATATTATTTCAGAAAGGTCTTCTCAAATTTCTTTTTTCTCATCATAACCTGTTCTTATTTCCTGTTTTAAAATAATTTTGGCCTTAATGTTACTGATACTTTTTTTGTTTATACATCACTTTCATTCATCAAGTATAGTCTTCTCCTCTGCCCTACCCAGTGAGCCATCCCTGGTAACATATTATTTTTAAAAAGAGAGAGGGAAAGTTGAAAAATGTGCAAGAGTATGTGCAATATTCTATTTCCATATTTTCTTATCTCTGAAAAGAAGAGGAGATATGTTTTCTCGCCCTTCTCCAGGTCCAAACTTGGTCTTTTTCTCTTTCTGTTTACATCATTATAGTCATTGTGCATGTTGTCTTCCTAGTTCCGACTACTTCCTTAAGTTCATATAAATCTTCCCATCTTTCTCTGAATTCTTCATATTCATTATTTTTAAAAAATAGTTTATTTTTATTTTCCAGTTAACATGCATTTTAAATTAGTCTGTCCCTTACACTATATCCCACTGCCACAACTGAACAATAAGAAATCTGAAAAGTAAAACCCTCAATACATAGCAACATAGCTCAGCAAAATAAATCCACATATTAGACATATCTGAAAATGTGGGTCTCTTTCTGCATTTTAAATTCTTCATTTCTCTTTCAGGATGTTAATGGCATGTGTTATCTTCTTTCTTTTAGGACTCATAGTTTAACTAATGTCTCTGTGGTTATCAATGTGATCATAAGAAAAAGAAAAGAAAAGAAAGCACTGTGTTGAGTCTGAATGTTTTCAAACTCTTAGAAGAACCAAAATCTAAAAAGAAAAGAAAAAAAAGTAAATTACTTCTCAGCCTGGAAATTGTGGAGCTCCCTTAAAGCTTGTTATGGTTAAAGTATGTTTTTATTCTTCAGATTACTGCCAGCCAAAGAAAGTATCTGATTACAAACTCAAAACCATTTTATCTTCTAAAGGAAGAAATATTTTACACATAAACATTTTAATGTCCCAGAGAATAAAATGTGACTACTTGAATCAAGGAAATGGATTTAAGTTTCTTTGCCATAAAAGTGTATGATCAGCATGTCCCTAGTTGTTCCATGTGTTTATGAATTGCAACTTTTGCGTTCTTTGGAGATTATCACTGAAACTCATTTTCTGAGTTGTATCAGTATTTATGGGGTTCAAAGGAAATTGCATAGTGAGCAAGTGACCGATTTTCTAAATTTCATTGTAAGCATGGCAGGCAACAAAGAAGACACAGAACATGTTTATTTATTTACAATTTACCTTTTTTTATTTGGGTTTTGAGATAAATTTAGATTATAATTCTTTTCAGATTATTGGTATTTTTTTTTAAAGAGAACGATAACGAGTTTTGCTTCAGTCTCCATTTAAACTCTAGTCTTTCTATATCTTTCTCTGAGTTTAGGTATCTCCTTCCATCCTGAGGCTTGTAGAGTTGTCTTTAGCTGTGCATTGTTGAGGATAGTCCAGTTTATCAAGGTTGGTCATCACATGTACGATGTGTCTGTGAGATTATTGGTATTTTGATTAGTCAAATTTAGCAGCTACTTAGAACATTAAAGTGGTAGTTCAATGGAATATTCATACCTCCTCTTTTGAGCCTTTTAACCACTACTCCCATTATTATCCTCATTTAATAACCATAATTTTCTTTCTTTTTTTTTTTTGAGGGGGGAAAGTAGGTCAATTGGGGTTAAGTGACTTGCCCAAGGTCACATGGCTAGTTTTTGTGTTAAGTGTCTGAGGTCGGATTTGAACTCAGGTACTCCTTACTCCAGGGCTGGTGCTCTATTCACTGCGCCACCTAGCTGCTCCGTTCCTTTTTTTTTTTTTTTTTACCATAATTTTCTAATTGAACTTAAGGCTACAAGTTGTGTGTTGTTTAAAGAAATCAGTGGTCAGACAGAATAGAGTAAACCTGGATTTCATAAAGGATTTTTCACATTATGAAAGGAGTTATCACAGGATTATTCTCAATCATGAATCCTAGTTTAAAACATGTTTTCACTTTTAAAAAGTTTAATTTATATGCATCTTTTTGGGAATGGGGAAAGTTGTGTTTGTGTTCTAATTTTTAAAAGTGCTTTGTTATGAACGAGTTGTATGTATGGAAACTTAATTATAAGCTAAGTGTATTTTTAGCATATACATAATAAAATCTATTCTTTTACTTAGTTTAGCTTTCAAAGCATTCTTTTTTTTTTTTTGAATGACTTATTTATTTACTTTTAGTTTACAAGATTCAGTTCCACAATCACTTGAGTTTCAGATTTTCTTCCCTCCCTTCCC
>CM053583.1:235433248-235471855 GCA_028627135.1 Pseudochirops cupreus
CTCCAGGTAATTATGAAGTCCATCTCCTTCCCATTTCTTATAGCACAATAGTATTTCATTACATTCATATACCATAGCTTGTTTAGCCATTCCCCAATTGATGGGCATCCCCTATATTTCCAGTTTTTTGCAACCACAATGAGAGCAAAGCATTCTTTTTTTTATAATATAAATTTAGTTGTGAATTTGAGTATGTTTTAAATACAATATTTTCTCAACCAGATAGTATAGTTAAATGAAAGTTAAAATAAAGGTTGGTATAATTTTGATAGTGGAATGACTGAATTTAATAATTTCATTAAATGTTCTCTTATTTGACTTTTTAGAAAAATTTAAGAAACTTGTGCTGAAGAGACCAAAGTGGAGAAAGAAAACAAGAAGACAAGTAGGGCAGAAAGATTTGCTTCACAATGATACTTCCTTTGCTTATATCCTTATTCTACAAATGATGAGCTAGCTGTAGTGAAAATCAGAATTCTCTGCCAGCAACAGGACACCCAACAGAAAAACACTGAATGTTAGTGATTACATTTGTCTCAGCTCCCAAGTCCATGTCCTGTGTTTTGAGGACAGGATCCAAGAATTCCTGAGTCTTCAGCTAATGGTTGACCTTTCTAGATGGAGTGAGTCAAACATTAGATGGAAACCATGTTGTATTGTCTGTATTCCTCTGCCCATTTTCAGATACAGTGGCTCTGGTCAACTAAATTAATGAACCAGTATCTTTCCTAGAATTCCTTGGAGGTTGCAGCAGTCTATGTGCTGTCAAGGGAGAGGAAGATTTGCCTAGATCTAGAAGTCATGTGTCCAAAACTATGCTGTTGATACTGTATTATGTGCTGGTTATTGTTTTTATTGTTCCTATTTTAAGAGTAAAATACTAGATATGTTTGATCACATTCCATCTGTTCCTGTGGAGATCAATTCCATTATGCCAAAGTCACATGAGTAGGTTTCAGTCAAATATAGGTAACTCAGGAAGGAGGCAAGGTTTCCGGTAGGATGAGTGCTTAGAGCTGGTTCTGACCGGGCAAATTCACAATGACCACACTCCACAGACTGAAGAAAGAGTGAGGTCACCCAGAGCTGGAGAAGGACTTTGAGAACTATATAAAGCTTGGCACATCCTCTGCACTTCCACTTAATGGTGCAGAGTACAATAACAACCAAAATGAGTCCACAAGTCTCATCCTTCTGGTTGAATAGGATTAGACTAATGACTATAGGCAACACTTGGTATTTAAAAGGATATATTCTCAATAATGGGACTTGTTGGATGAAAGGGTATAATTATTTTTGTAATTTATGCATACATCTCAATTGTAAATTTGTGGAGTCTTTCATTTTCACTGACAATTAATGAATTTATCAGTTTCTCCACAACCCCACTTATGTTATTTCATCACTTTTCAATATTTTTGCCAGTTTAATAGGTCTGAGGTAGTACCTCAAAGTCCTTTTAATTTTTTTGTCTTCGATTATTAGGAAAACAGAACATTCTCCAAGCTACTGACATCTAATAAATTCTGGGCTTTTCTTAACGGTAATTTCACTCTTCGAAAAGTAGGGGGAAAAATGAATGTGAATTTTGTCATCATGAACAAGACATAACTGATTGCTGAGAGAGAAATAGTGAGAACGTTGGGGAAAAGTGACCAAAAGGAGAGGAAGTCTGGGCATCCTCTGAAATCCATGACAGATTTTTGGGACAGCAGATTCCAGAGGGTCCAGAGGTAGTGACCTTGAGTTTTCTTAGTTCCAAAGAGCATGAATGATGTTGCTTGCCATTATTCTAAAAGAGTGATAGATATGCTTCTACAATTTGCTCTACCACAGCCAGGTCATATAAAATAATATTTCATGACACTTTATATCATTTTCCTTTGATGCTTCCTTAGACAGTTCAGTCAATAAGCCAAATAAATATTTATTAAGTGCCTATTATATACCAGGCACTGTGCTAAGTATTGGAGACTTAAAGAAAGGCAAAAACAAAAACAAAACAGTCTCTGTTCTCACAGTTCCCAGTCTAATAGAAGAGACAACATGCAAACAACTATGTACAAACATGATACATACAGGATAAATTGAAAAGTCAACTGAGGGAAGGTACTACAATTAAGGGGGATCAGGAAAGTCTTCCTGTAGAAGGTGGGATTTTAGTTGGAACTTAAAAGAAACCATGGAATTCAAAGGCAGAGATGTGGAGGGAAAGCATTCTATGCATGAGAGATAGCCAGTGAAATGTACAGAATAGAAAGATGGATGTGCAGCTAAAAGGATTGTGTTACTGAATCACAGACTACATGAGTGGGGAGGAGTGTAAGATATAAGACTGGAAAGATGAAGGAGGCAAGTTATGAAGAATTTGATGGTAAAGTTGAGGATTTTATATTTGATCCTAGAAGTGATAGGAGTTTATTAAGTAGGTGGGTGACCTGATCAGACCTGTCCAAATGACAGTTCACTTTGGCAGCCATTTGGAAGATGGACTGGAGTGGGTAGAGAATTGTGGCAGGGAGATCCACCAGCAGGCTATTGGCAGACCTTTCTGAATGGAATGGTATTTCTTTTCCTCTAGAGGACTGGAGACCAGGCAAGAGAATTGGTGAAAAGGATATTTCTTAACTTTGAAAGTAATAAGGAAGTTAGGAAGAGGGGAGTGTTTGTAGGGTTAATGATGAGATTAATAATGTTGAGTTTAAGATGTCTCTGAGACATCCAGTTTGAGATGACTAATAGGCAGTTGGAAATGTGAGACTCAAGGTCAGCAGAGAGGTCAGGGATAGGTAAATAGATTTGAAAATCATCAACATTTAGAAAAAATAATAACAAAATTCAACTGGAAGAACAAATGATCAAGGATATCAAGGGAATCAATAAAAAGAAATGTGAAGGAAGGTGGTCTAACCATACCAGACCTCAAACCGTATTATAAAGTGGTAATCCTCAAAACAGTCTGGTAATGGCTAAGAAATAGAGTAGTGGATCAGTGGGATAGATTAGACACACAAGACACAGTAGTAAATGACCATAATAATCTGTATATGATAAAGCCAAAGATCAAAGCTTTTGGAGCAAAAACCCATTACTTCACAAAAACTGCTGAGAAAACTGGAAAACATTGTAGTAGAAACTAAGTATAGACCAACATCTCACACCATGTACCAAGATAAAGTCAAATTGGATACACAATTTGCATGAAAATGATGGTACCATAAGCAAATTAGGAGAGCATGGAATAGTTTATCTGTCAGTTCTATGGATAAGGGAAGGATTTAGTACGAAAGAAATATAGAGAGCATCACAGAATGTAAAATAGATAATTCTGATTATATGCAATTAAAAAGGTTTTTTGGGCAATTTTTTGTGACAATTATCTCTGATAAAGGTCTCATTTCTTTTTTTTTTATTGCCTAAGGCAGTTTTTAATTTTAATCTGGAAAAAATTTTAAAAAGATGTACTTTTCACAGAAATGTAAAAGTCATCCCAAGAGAAATCAGAATCAGCAAGGGCAAATAGTTTCTTCCCCTCATACTACCCCCCAGGGACCCCTGCCTTTACTCTATCCCATCTCATTTCTTAAATATATAGAAAACCAGTCAAATTTATAAAAATGCAAGTCATTTCCCAATTGATGAATGGTCAGAGGATTTAAACAGGCAGTTTTTAGACAAATAAATCAAAGCTATCTATAGTCAAAAGAAAAAAATTATCTAAATCACTAATGACTAGAGAAATGCAAATTAGAACAACTCTGAAGTTGCTATCAGATTGACTAATAAGACAAAAAAGGAAAATGATAAATGTTGGGGGGGATGTGGGAAAACTGGAAAACTAATACATGGCTAGAAGAGTTGTGAACTGGTCTAACCACTCTCGAGAGCACTTTGGAATTATGCCCAACAGGCTATAAAATTATGCATACCGTTTGATCCAGTAATACCACTGTTAGGTCTGTAGCCCAAAGATATAAAAGAAGGGGGGTGGGGGGAAAGAAAGGATCTATTTGTATAAAAATACTTATAGCAGCTCTTTTTGTGGTGGCAAGAATTGGAAACAGAAAGGATGTCCATCAATTGGGGAATGGCTAAACAAGTTGTGGCACATGATTGTGATGGACATATATTGTGCTGTAAGAAATAAAAAGCAGAAAAACCTGGAAAGACTTACATGAACTGATGTAAAGTGAAGTGAACAGAATAAAGAGAACATTGTACATAGTAACAGCAATATTGTATGATGAAGAACTGTGAATGACTTAGATATTCTTGGCAATATGATCCAAGACAATCTCAAAGGACTGATGATGAAGCATGTTCTCCTGCCTCCAGAGAAAGAACTGATATTGTTTGAATACATACTGAAGTATGCTATTTTCACTTTCTTTTATTCAAGTCTTCTTGTACAAAATTATTAATATGGAAATATTTTATATCAATGCATGTGCATTTCCTATATCAGATTTCTTTCCATCTCAGGGAAGAGGGGAGGGAGGAAAAAGGATTTAGAACTCAAAATTTTTTTAAACATTTAAAAATTGGTTTAACATAATAGGGGAATAATAAACTATATTAAAAATAAAAAAAAATCATTATCATAGACAGGATAATTGAATCCATGGGAACTGATTAGGTCATCCAAGTGAAATATTATAGAGGTAGAAGAGAAGAGGACTCAGGACAGAGCCCTGTGGAATATCCAGAAGTATCTACCTAATTAGTGGGTATGATTTATTTAAATAGTAAGCAAAAAAAGAATTGAAGAGTGGTGAGATAGGTAGGAGGAGAACTAGGAGAGAGTGGTGTCATGAAAAACTAAGGAGAAGAATATCAAGGCGAAGAGGGTGATTGATAGCGTCAAAAACTGTTCAGAGGCCAAGAAAGAAGGAGAAAAGGTCATTAGATTTAGCAATTAAGAGATTATTAGTAACTTTGGAAAGAATAATTGTGATTAAAGTTAGACTCTAGAGAGTCTAGAAGAGAATGAGATGACAGGAGGTAGAGCCACCAATTGTAGATACCCTTCCCAAGGAGTTTAGCTACAGAAGGGAGGAGAGATATGGTATGATAGCTATTAGGGCTGGATAGATCAATTGAAGGTTTTTTTGAGCATTAGGGAAGGGGGAGACACATAGGCATGTTCATAGGCAGTAGGTAAGCATCCAGTAGATAGGGAGAAATGGAAGATAAGTGAAAGAATGGGGATGATAGAAAGGGTGGCAATTGGCTGAAAAAGATGGAGTGGAATGGGATCCCTTAGATTAAAATTCTATAGAGCTATGCTCTGTATACTCAAGAATGAAATGCTCAGACACAAAGACAAACAATTCTAATGAAGTGAAGAAAGGAGTTTTTCAAAAAAGATGACATGAATACATAGTGTACACAGCAACCCATTTAAATTTTTTAAAATGTGTATGCAGAAGATAGAAGTACAGGTCAGATAACAGGATGAACAAAAAGTATGCCATAGATTTATTTTTTTTTGGTAGACCATCAGGTTAAGTGACTTATCTAGGGTCACAATACTAGTAAGTGTCTGAGGCTGGCTTTGAATTTAGGTCCTCCTGATTCTAATGCTGGGTGCTCTCTCTACTTCACTCCTTAGCTGCTCCCTATACCCCGATAATAATAGTGTCAGGAGTGCTGAATGAGCTAAAGTTTGGTGAGGAAAGTGAGAAGAAAAAGGGATTCTTTTAATATTTATTTTTCTGCTATACTGGGAAAAAAGAAGATGATTAAACAGGACTGCTAATCAAAATAGGGGAAAATGCAACAATTAAAAAGAAGGAAAAACTACTCAACTTTTTTTTCTGTTCTCTGTTTTCTTTTTCTTTATCAAGAAGAATGGTCTTTGGATCTGAAAAGATAAAGCAAAATTGACTTAAATTTGATAACCAAGATAAGTAAGGAGATTGTAAAAGTACACATAATTGCTTTTGGTGAATTTAAGTCACCAGCCCAAATGAATTGCACTTCAGGATCAACTAGATCCCATTTCCATGTCACTATGTAGATGAACTATATCCTATTTTAGAACCAAGAAAGAATAGGTAGACATGATGCTACACCAGTAAATGATATTTGAAAGATCTTGGAGACTAGAAAAGATACCACATGATCTGAGAAGACCAATTATTATAGTGATTTACAAAAAAAAAATAGAAGATAATGAAATATGCAAACTATAGGTGAGTTTGACTTTGATTCCTAGAAAAATTCCAGAAGCTGTTATTAAAGTTAGTGAACATCTAGAAAATAAAACAGCAATCATGAACAACCAACATGACTTAATCAAGGACAGGCCATCCCTTTTTGTCAGTGTTATTAGGCTTTTATATTAGAGGAATGCTATAGATTCATCATTTACCTAGGTTTTAGAAAAACACATGACAAAACTTCTCATACTAGCCCTGAAGATAAGCTAGGTTAGATGATAGTACAGTCAGGTGGACTTAGAGCAATTGAATGCCTCTACCTAAAGAGTAATTATTAATGTTTTTGTGTTAGCTTCAAAGGTCGCTAGTAAGAACTTCAAGAATCAGTTCTGTGTATTTAGCATTTTTATCATTGCCTTGGGTAAGGAGATATATGGCATGTTTGTGAAATTTGCAAATGACATAAAGCTAGGAGTAGTATTTAACATACTGAATGAATTAAGCACCACAAAGATTTTGAACATGAGGACAAAAGTGATGAAGTTTAATTTTATGAGGATATATGTAAACTCTTATACTTGTATTTTTTTTTAATCAACTTCATAAGTATAACCTAGGGCAGGTCTTCCTAGGTAAGTATATTGTCTGAAAAAGATCTGCAGACTTTAGTGGAATGCAAAGTCAACATGATACAATAGTGTGAAATGTTAGGTAAAAATGATAACAAAAGTTGAGGCACCATAAAGAAATGGGTAGAGTATGGGAGTTAGGAATACCTGTGGTCTTTAACACCCAGGGTTGTTGTGAGTCTCAAATTCGATATTCTATATAAAGCATTTTGCGAACTCTAAAGAGTGCTATATAAATGCCAACTACAAATATTATAGTAGTAGCCTGCCATGTTCAAGCTGTATCTGGAACCTTGAAGTATATGTAGGACTAGGAGGGGTATTCTCATAAAATAAGTATGTAAATGTGGGTATATGTACAAAAGCCAGGGAAGGAGACTGAGGAGGAAAATCAGATCTATAACAGGAAAGCTACGGAGCTTAATGAATACCAAGGGAGAATGGAATTATCAAGAACCAGTGTCATGAAAAACTAATGAGAAGAATATCAAGGGGAAGAGGGTGATTGCTAGTGTCAAAAACTGCTCAAAGGTCAAAAAGGAAGGAGAAAAGGCCATTAGATTTAACAATTAAGAAGTTATTACTAACTTTGGAAAGAACAATTTTGGTTGAAGTCAGACTCTAGAGAGTCTAGAAGAGATTGAGATGAAAAGAAGTAGAGCCCCCAGTTGTAGATACCCTTCTATCCTATTCTACCCTATGATGCCGGAGAGTTTAGCCTGCCTGGTTGCCAAATGCTTCCACCAGATGCTGGATGATGAGTCAGAATCAGAAGTGTTGTTGAAAGCAAATTTGTGGGAGAACATAACTGACTCCATTTTGTTCTTTATTAGCTATATTGCAGTACATGACCCCTACATGAATTACAAGACCACCAGCAGCATATTTCCTTCAGTATTTTCTTTCCTTTTCAAATTGGTAGGGAGAGACTTAATTGGTAAAGAAGGAGGATTTCAGAGTTTCTGGATTGTCTTGCTCCTTTATCTAACCTGACAAGTAGTTCCCCTTTGATTTAGTGGAATTGGCTATACTATCAATACCATGTATCTTATCTGTTTCCTCAGGCTAATGACATTTTTTCCTCAATAAGTATACCATTTTTTCTTTCATGGCCAGCTGCATTGCAATGAGCAGCCATATTTTTTCTTTATTCCATATCATGTATAAAATTGCTTGCTCAATTGTGGATGATGTCACTTTCAACTGCTGGTGGTGGTAGGTCTTACACCTTAATAAAGTTTGTCTTTTGATTTTTTTCTGGCATATTGATAAAGCTAGTGAATTGATAAGAAAAATTCATGCTGTAGTGTCAAATGCTGCAAAGAGGTTAAAAGAGCCAAGTTCTGAAAATAAGCATTAAGGCAGTCGTTGATTACCTTGGGGAGAGTAATTTTATAGAACGATGGGAACTGGAGTCAAATTGAAAGGGTTTAAAACATGATTGTGTGGCAAGGAGATGGAGGCCATGAGTGTAGCTTGTTTCTACTGCAGTGAAGGCTAGAGAAATATGATGACAGATTCAGAAGTGGCAGGGAAATTCCTTCCTTCCTTTTTCCCTTCCTTCCTATTGTAATCCAGGAAAAAGGAGGCAGCACAGAGAGAGAAATTGAAGATACATGAGAGAAAGGGGGGTTGATTGATAAAGTAAAGGTCAAACTAGACCTGGGAGTGGTTGTGACGCAGAATAAAGAGGGAGTAGTTAAAACGGTTAAGCTTGGTCAAGTAGGAGGGCCACTTCGACCCCTGGTACTGAATGGTGAATGAAAACACGGAAAGCTTCAGGGGAGTGAAAGGCAGAGAGGGATTATTAATGGCGCTCCGCCTTCTTTTTTGTACATAATACTTAATAAACGCTTGTTGAATAAATGAATGGTTCCCATGGTCTTAGTAAAAGAAACAAGGCTATTTCCTTGCAGTAGTATTGGTAAAGAGGGGACCTTAAGAGATTTGGAATAGCCAATGTGATGATGGATTCGATTCAATAAGAGATACATAAAAGGGTTGCCATGTCCCGGTACTAGCCTCAGTTGAGGTAAAGTAGGTATAAAGCCATAGTGATCCTAGTCCGGCTCGGTTTTGTGATTTCTTGCAGAACTGATTTTCCCTGTTTAGGAATAGGAGCGGGCAGACGCCAGACTGTTGTAACCTGGGGTGAAAGAGAAGGAAAACAAGCGAGGGGGCCTTTGCTCCAGGATGCAGCTGTGAAAGCGCCCAGATTACACGCATTTGCTGCAAATTGCCACATTGGCCCAACTGTTACCTTGGAGAGATAAAGGGAGAGCGACTGGCCAGCAGCGAAGGAATTAGGTTGGCTTCAGAGAGGGCCCTTAACTCTACAATCCATCAGACCTGACTGTTACCACGAAGTGTTACAGCATCCTTGCACCAGTGAAACTCAGACCTCAGTGCGGTACTTTTTTCTCTCTCATAGAGATGAACTTTTATGAACATTAAAAAAAACAAGTCTCTAATTAAAGACCCTGAGGTGTCACGGAAGTCAGCTGCAGTCTCAAGAGCCCCATCATTCTTCTTTAAAGAATTACCAGACTCCGGACTACATTAGTGGGAGGACCGGGTCTGACCCACGTAAAACCATGCTTCTCTAATTTTACTGCCAACAAGCCCCGCCTCTAGAGTCAATGCCTCCTCCCCGCAGGCTGGGTAGACGGGCTGAGGCGGGGCGGAAAGTTCGCGTGACGAGACAGGAGAAGGCATGCAATTGGTCGTGACGGAGGGTCTGGGCGTGACCAACCCCATTGATTGGTTGAAGGGCGGGGCCTCAAGAGCGGGGACATCTACGGCGGCTGGTGGGGATACGGGGGCGGCTGGCTCTGGGGGGGGTGGGAGTGTGGGCAGTGGGGTTGGGGACCGCGGCCGGCTGAGAGCTATCGCGGCGGCGGTGGCGGCTGCGGGATGGAGTTGAGCTCTCGGCTCCGTTAAAGACTGGCATCGGCTGCGGCGGCAGTCGAGAGGAGGGAGCGAACCATGAAGGGGGCTCTGAGCAGTCCGGTGGCCGCCGCCGCAGCCGCAGCCGCCACCTCCGTGATGCAGGAGAGTTTCGGCTGCGCGGTTGCCAACCGCTTCCACCAGCTGCTGGACGACGAGTCGGACCCGTTCGACATCCTGCGTGAGGCCGAGAGGCAGCGGCAGCGGCAGCAGCAGCAGCAGCGCAAGAAACGCGACGAGGCGGCGGGAGCTGCGGGAGGCGGCGGCGGCAGCGGGGGCCGGAGACCCGCCTCGGTCGGGGCTGCGGGCCTTAGGCTGAGTGGCAGCAGCGGCGGCATCGGCGGCGGTGGTGGTGGCGGCAGCGGAGGCGGCGGCGGCGGCCGGAGGGAGTCCCAGAAAGACCGCAAGATCTTCTCCTCCCCCTTCTCCCAGCCCGACAGCCTTGGGGGAGGCCCGCAGCCGCCCGGTACGCCCACACCCCTCCCTCCTGAGCTAGCTGCGGGAGCTTTTCGCAATTTAATTTTTTTTTCCTTTTTCAGTTAACAAAAATCTGTCCACTCTCTTCCCTCCGCTCCCCTCCCTGGTGGAAAGGGGGGGGGAGGCAGAAAGCCTTGTAAACACATATGCATAGTCTAGCAAAAGCTCCCGCATTGGCCACGTCCAAAAGCGTAGCTCTCTTTTTGCACCCGGAGCCCGTCTCCATTCTGGGCCTCAGGAATCGTGGTCGATCAGAGTTCTTAACTCTTTCAAAGTTGTTTGTCTTTACAGTGTCGCGTTACTTCCTACGTTCTTTTGGTTCTGCTCACTTCGCTGTGCATCTGTTCAAACCAATCTTCCCAAGGTTTCTCTGAAACTCATCCCTGTCCCCTTTATCGTTTCTTACGGCACAATAGTATTCCACTACATCTATGTACCATAATTTGTCAGCCATTCTCCCTTTTAATGGTCACATCCTTTAGGTTCCCATTCTTTTCCACCCCACCCCCACTCCCATCCCCCCACGAAGGTAGCCGGGAAATATTGAGGCTGCTGTAGAAACTCTACAGAAAGGAGATGATAGAAGCTAAGAGAAAAATGGGAAAGAGGGACGTTATTTCGGTCCTTTCTCCCATTCCATTCTCCTCATCTCTCTGAAAAGCTGGGCGTGGGGTGGGGGTGGGAGGAGTCAAAGGTGGGTTTGGAAGGCTAGCAGGGTGAGGTGTGGAGATAAGAGACACGGAATGTGTCTGCAACGTCCCAAAGGAAACTCCCACCCCCAATGCTGCCAAGGACAATTTGGAGGAAAAAAAATTATACTTTTCTGACTTTTGGTTTAAATGCGGGGGAGGAAGTAGATTATTTCTTCCTTGGGAGGCAGAGAAAAAAGTAGTCCCCGAGTCGAGGACACTGGAAGGGCGAGAGGAAGGAGGCTTAAGACACTGTGGGCCGAAGTGAGAGCCTGGATTATCTGGAGTAACCTGGTAATGATGATACATGTTAAGTATGGAGTAATGGAATGATGGAGAGCATCTAAGTCGTGTTTTGAAAAGGGAGAAGATAGATAGTAAAGGTGGCATTAAAAGTATTTTAGGTCAGTATCAGGTAGCGAACTACTTAAGATCGAGAACCAATGCCTGGCGTTAGGGTTGTGCAACCAAGCTGAGGGACAAATTAGTGTTCACTAGAGTGCTAAGTGGGCACTGGGGGATTCAATATTTTGAATAATCTTATACAAGTTTTTTATTATCATCTGGTACTAGGTAAATTTGACTTACAATAACTAACAGCGTTTTGGGTTTTGGATTTTGGGTTATGTCAGTCGGTTGCTGATATATCAGAGAGATTGCACTCTGCACGAGTGTATTCAAAAATAATTCTAATATTGGTGGAGAGGCTTCATTTCTTTGTAGCAAGTAGAAAATCGGGACTCCAGGTTGGTGTGGTAATATTTCTATAAAGTAAATGTATTTCATTATTTCGTCTTGCCTCCTGATAACGTGCACTGATCCAATGACATTTAATTCTACAAGACAACCAACCACTTTTGCCTTCTGCACAATCCAATTCAGGCAATGTCTGTGAGGTTTGCATAAGGTTACTACTGTATTTGCCTTTGTGTTGAAAATGAGAGGATTTAATGTGTAAGTCTCCTAAATATGAAAGAAAGTGAAGTGGAGTAGATTTTTCAGTTTATCTATTTGCAAGTATGCTGTCTACTTTGCTGACTCTAGCTGGATTTGGATAAGGAATAATACATCAGTAGCACTGAGTCATTTGGCCTAATTTAAGCTTTAAGAATTTGGAGGGGGGGGGAAAGAATTTGGAGGCATTAGATAATAATGAATTACTTTTACCTGTGAAATATGATCTAGAGCTATCATTTCACTGTTAGTAACACTGCTTTACAAAACTGTCTAAATGTGTTACTAAGTATTTTTAGAATGCCAATTAAGGATGACATTTGAAAGTTGTTTTTATGTTTCCTCATATGGTTCCTATGAGGTCTTTATCAAATGATTAAGTAAAACTTTGATAATGTAGATTTTTTCCCCTTGATTAAAAACATTTTAACTTTAGGTTAATCCTATACCTTAACTCTGTATGTTATTCTAACAAATGAAGATTTGTGTTCTTTGCCCCCTGGTATTATTCTGAAACTTTGTATTTAGTGATATCTAACTGATATGATTAAAATTATTTTAAGTTCCTCTCTTTTCCTCTGTCTAGGAAATTTTTTGCTACTGTATTATTACTTTACAATTCATATGAGATTCATTTTAAAGAGTTTTGGTTGACTTTGGTTAGTCTAAAACAGCGGTTCTCAACCTATGGGTTATGTTCAATTTGTAACAATGAAAATACATCCTGCCTATCAGATATTTACATTACGATTCATAACAGTAGCAAAATTACACTTATGAAGTAACAACGAAAATAATTTTATGGTTGGGGGTCCCCACAGCACGAGGAATTGTATTAAAGGGTAGCGGCATTAGGAAGGTTGAGAACCACTGGTCTAAAGGCTTTGTGTTCCTTTTGGAATATATTGGGTTCCCAGGAGTAAATCAAAGCATTTGTTTCTTTTTGTGAAATTACTTTGCTAAGCGTCTGTGAAATAGTTTTGAAAATGCAAGTCCTAAGTTTATAGCCCTGGAATATTATTAAAGTATTGAGTGTTGGGCTTTGTTATCCCCGAATTTTCAGTCAAGTAGAACATAGTAGTATGTGAAAACTTAATGTGGACAAGAAATCACAGTTCAAAGAATGTGAATGATTTAGTAGGTCATTTAGCAATCAGAGAATGTCATAAATCATAAACAGATTTTTTTCATTAAAAATGCCTAATGTTTCTTTCTTTTGTTTGAATAGTTGATCATGTACTGAAAAAATGTAAGTGTAGCAAATGTAGATCCATGTAAGTGGACCTTGTTTCTGGAGGTTATCAAAGTTCTTGCTTCAATCCTAAATTCCCTTAGTAGCTGTAACTATAGAAAATTCCCTAATGTGGCCCTTAAACTAAGAACTTGATTTTTACCAGATAATTGTTGTAGATGTCATTTATTTAGTCCCTTCTATACAAGTTTGCTTGTCTTATTCTTTGATCAGTGATCAAATTGCATGTGCCAGCCCTTTATTGAAAAGGGCTGTGAAATGCAAGGTTTGCATTATACACTCACAGTTGCTGATCCAGCATAGAGAAAGGAGCTGGATTCTGCCTCAGTCAACTCCTAATACTGTATTTCCAAAGCTGAAACCACTGATAATATACATCTTTTAGAATTTTGAAGGCAGGAAAAAAAAATTACGATACATAGTATTTCATCTAGTTCATAAAAGGCTAGCGTTCAGAGAATAGACAAGATTTTTGGCAAAGAGGTCTTAGTAAGGACAGATATAAAACTATATGAGTCTTCATTTCAATTAATTTATTCTAAATACCTTTTAAAATATATTAGAGTGAGATATTTACTAGCTGTATGATCCTGGGCAAATCACTTAACCATGATCCTCTTTTCTCTGTCTCTATGTGTGTCTCTCTCTTTGTCTCTGTCTTTGCCTCTGTATGTCTCTGTCTCTGTCTCTCATGCACATGTGTGCATGCGTGCGCGCGCACACGTGCGCACGCGCACACACACACACACACACATATTGAAGTGGGAAGAGTGTTGTCTAAATTCTTGTGAGGAATTTTCTACCCAAGTGGTATTTTTAAAAATCATAGTTAATTGACCCCCTACCCTACATTTAATTTTACGTGCATTTAAATGACTTTGATTTTATGTAAAAAATTCATATTATTTAAATGTAGAATACATTTACATGTCTTATGTTCTTAGTGCATGTGGTGATGATTATTTGTGTTCAAAATCAATCTTCAATTTAAAATACTTCTTAGAACAATCTTTCTTTTTCCTACTTGTTAATCCATTTTGATAATCATACTTAGCAAGACTATAATTTCCGTCTACATGGAAGTCTTTTCTATTTTAGCAATATGTACCCAGATGAGCTAACATTACATGCAATTTTGATCTCAATATTCTCATTGGGCTTTTCATCATTGCTCTGGCTCTTCAATAGAACTGCTATGATAGCAGTATTTCCTATGGAAACAAAGAATTCATGAGCTCAGATTGTAATTTTGTTGCAAGATAGAAATCTAGTTAAAACATTTTCAAGAATAAGGCATATTAAACCATTGCAAATTGAATTTAAATCTATGGTATACCTAATTACAATATACTAATTATTATAATAGCAGTATTCCATATTTAACATCAATAAATGTTATTTTTTAGACAGAGGCTTAACTTACCTCCATTTTCAGTGGCACTAATTGTATGTTTGTTTTTTACTGAAAATTGAATCTTATCATTTATTAGAACTATTATTTTTATATCTGGTCTGTAGAGTTTTACATGGAACAAGTTAATTTATAATCAAACTCTCATTGAAGTTTTTCTATGGTGTGTAATGTAAATATCATTGAGAAGTATTCCAATAGTTGAAAATAGCTAACTTTAATATTACATTTTTATACCCACAAATCCTAATAGAAGAAAAAAATTATATGTAATTAGAGCTGAATTAAAAGATATGGATAGAAGAGACCGGTTAATCAATGGGCATTTGATTAGCTAGATGAGCAAAAGAAAGCTTTTTATTTTCTTGAGTATGACCTGTTAAAATTAGATATGTCTTTGCTAGTTTTTCTATTCATAGTTTTCAGTTGAAAGCCATCTTTGAATAAAGCAATGGAATAATTTGACTTCTCAAAGTCCTTTTGGTCTTTTGAATGTGTGAAGTGGCAAACTCAATTTCACATATGAGGAACAGAATTCACATATGTAAATTTCATCAAAGACAAAATCTTAATTAAAAATAAACGTATTAATTACAAATAGAATAAAAATATTTACTGCTTCACTGGTAATTTTAGTTCTTAATAATTGTAAGCAACATGTAGTTGGGTTCTACACACTGAGTGTCCTTTATGAAGTACAGGAAATCAGCCATACGCACAGTATTTTGATTTGCTTGCTCCAAATGAACTCTAGCCATCATGTTTTAGTGGTTTAAACTAATGAAATATGGTGACTTTATTTTTATTGCATCAACCACACTTATTAAAGTATGGATGAATCAAGGAATTATTATAGTTGGTAAAGAACTTTATACAAAAGTATTTGTCTTGTGGCAAATTGGAGAACATAACTGAAAAAAGTTTGAGGGAATTTAGTTTGAACCTGTGGTTTCATTGGTGTGGGGAATTCTTTTTGTGGAAACTATATAGATACAAATCTGCAACCTGTTTGTAGCCTGCATGTAGTTTTAGAAGTTTGTTCAGGACACTGAGTGATTGGGGAACCCACCTGTGGTCACACAGATATTGAATATCAGTGACAGGACTTGAACCCAAGTCTGTCTGACTGCAGGTTCTCTTGAATGGTGTTCACTGTGCTATATTGTCCATCAAGGCAATTTAATATTCCTTCTCAAAGCTAAATTCAGTACTGCTTTGATGTAGTTATTGTGTTGTGACATCATCTTTTTCGTATTTCAGGTCAAAAGCGAGCTGCTAAAAGAGGGGAGCAGCAGGCATGGAATGATAACCGAGGAGCAGATGTAAAACTGGATAAGACAGAACGAAGAACTTACAGGGAATATCGACCATATGAAATGGAGAGACAAGTGGAGTTTACAGTGGAAAAGTTTACAATTGGAAAGTATGTACTACATGACTTAAGGTGACACAGTTGGGGATGGGAATTTGGGAAAGGGACTCAACAATACAAGTAGCAGCTCAGTATTATCTAAGCTAACAATAAAATCAATAGACTTTATGTGCCCTATTATATGCCAGGCACTGTGCTAAGTTCTGGGGCTATGGAAAGGCAAAAAAAAAAAATGCTTACTCTCAAGAACTTCACAGTCTAGTGGGCAAACAACTATGTATAAGCAACATATATAGAATAAATTGGACATAATCTCAGCAGAAAGGTACTAGCATTGAGGGGGACCAGGAAAGGCTTTTTTTTTTTTAGAAGGTAGGATTTTATCTTAGATTTGAAGGAAGCCAAGGAGTCCAGGATGCAGAGATGGTGGAGAGAATTTTGGGCATGAGAGGGCAGAGCCAGGGAAAGTGGAAAGAGTAGAGAAATCAAGTATCTCATGCAAGGAACAGCAGGGAGACCAACGTCACCAGATCATAAAGTACGTGGTAAGAGCATTATGGTGTAGGGGTGGCTAAGTGGTGCAGTGAATAGAGCACCAGCCCTGGAGTCAGGAGGACCTGAGTTCAAATCTGACCCCAGACACATAACATTTACTAGCTGTGCGACCTTGGGCAAGTCACTTAACCCCAGTAGCCCTGCCTCCTCTTCTCCAAAGAGCCAAAAAAAAAAAAAAGAGGACTAAGGTATAACAAGACTGGGAAGGTAGGAAGGGCCAAATTGTGAAGGGTTTTGAATTCCAAACAAAATATTTTATATTTGTTCTTAGAGGTGATAGGGAATCACTGGAGTTTACTGAATGAGAGATGGAGGGGAGGTAACATGGTCAGACCTGTGCTTTAAGAAGATCACTTTGATAGTTAAGTGAAGGATGGACTGGATTGGGGAGATGTTTTAAGGCAAGGCACCCAATAATCAGGCAATTGAAGTAGTCTAGGTGGGAGGTAATTAGGGTCCGAGTACTGCCAGAGTCAGGGAAGAGAAGAGATCATATATTTAAGATAATGAGGAAGTAGAATTGAAAAGACTTGGCCACAGATTGTGGGGGGGAGTGGTGAAGGCAAATGTGGAATTGGGGATGATAGACATCTAGGTTGTGAGCCCAAATTACTGGGAGGATAGTAGTACCCTCAGTAATAGGAACTTTGGAGGGGGGGTGGTTATTGGGAAAGATAGTCCAGTTTTTAATATGTAAAATTTAAAATTTAAATTTTGGACATGTTAAAGATGTCTGCAAGACATCCAATTTGGGATGACCAGTAGGCAGTTAGAGATGTGAGCCTGGAGATGAAGAGATTATTGGAGACATTTTGTTAGCTTAAGTAACAGTTTATTTCACTTAGAAAGATTGTTTGTTCATATACTTAGTTCCTTCATTTGTCTAAACTAGGTAAATAGCTTGCTTTGAGTGCCCCTAATTTTACAGAATTAGAATCATAGATTAAGAATTGGATGAGAGACTATATAAATTATCAGGTCTACCCTCCCATTTTATAGGTGAGGAATGGAGGCCCAGAAATGCTAAATGCTTTGCCCAGGGTCACACGGCTAAGTGTCGGAGGTCACTTCCTGACCTCTCGTATATGACTGGAGAATGCTAGGGGGTGTGTGTGTGTATGTGTGTGTGTGTGTGTGTGTGTGTGTGTGCATGTGTGTGTGTGTGCATGTGTGTGTGCGTGCATGTGTGTGTGCGTGCATGCGTGTGTACACAGACACATGTCCCTATACAAGTGTAGCATACACATCCCTCACAACAGCCGTGTGAGGAAGGCGTCATTTCCTGACTGTTAACAGTGTGAGAGTTGAAGTTAGGGAGACTAAGCAGCTTGTCCACACCGCACGTGACAAAGGCTGGAGACGGAGTTTAAGTGTGGGCCTGTGACTTTAATTCCAGCGCTCTCTCTTATCAATGCCTTCTGCAGCCCCAACCAAATATCAAAATAACCTCGCCTTCAGCTTTACTGGAAAAAATGGAGACCATGTGCTGTGGATTCCTTTGTCTTTCCTATTCAATGCCTCAGAACCTTTCATATCTTCACCTACACATGACCTCCTTCCTTAGATCTTTTTGGAAAGAAGTGACCTTTCTCTTTGCCAGGTGTAAGTCTTCTACCAGCACCATTGATCCTATGTATTCCTGTGTCTAGGAGATTGCCTCATTAGTCGTTGTCTTTCCACCTAGCTATCTAGCTGGCTTCTTACTGATTCTTTTCTGTAGCTGCTTATAAACCTGCTTAAATTACCCAATTCCGAAAGATCCTTCATTAGACTGTCATTTTTTTCTCCACTGTCGATGCGCTTTGCATCATATATACTTGCTGTCTTCTCTTTGCTGCTCACTCACTCCTCAATTAAATAAACATTTATTATGTGCAAGGCACTGGGGATGCTTTGGTTTTGTGATCTCACTGATGTGATTGCTGCTTTCAGTGGTACACATTGCAAAGCATTGATGTGGCCATCATGGACTATTCCTGTCACTGTCATATAGTTTATCACAAAGTAAACCTAAAGTGGTGGAGAGACATTTAGTATATGCTGTATAAATTTGCTTTGGTTCCTATGCAGAAACTTTCATTTGCAGATTGTCAGAGAAGACCTACCACATGTTGAATAAAGCTTGAGAACTTATAAAACACCCTCCATCAAGAATTCAAAGAAACCAGGGGGAAAGGATTTAAAGGAAGGAGATTCAGCAGTATCAGATCTCAAATTATAAGGCTAGAGCATTGTTGAAGTGTAAAATGGATAAATTCTATTATTTTAAATTACAATTTTCTTGCATAAATGAAACCAGTATAGCCAAGAATAGAAAGAATGCAGAAAATTGGGGGGAAATTTCATGGACAGTCTCCCAGATAGGATGTGATTGTGTTGGAATACTGTTGTGGTCTAGGAAATGATGAGCTGGTTAATTTAGAAAACTATGAAAAGACTTAGACATATGAAGGAAGATGCTGTTCACCTCCAGAGAAAGAGATGACAAGTGGAAATATGCATAGTATGATATGCTCATATGCATATATGTGTGTGTACGAGTATGTATGTGTACATATGTGTATGTTTATGGATATCTGTGTGCTTGTGTGTCCCCAGGTTTAACTGTAGCCTTATTTGACAAGCCCAGACACTCATTATCTCTGAACTCGTTGTGCTGGGGCCTGAGGCTACTGCTGTCCCTTTGTAAGGTCTGGATGCTACTACTGCTCCTTGTGGCCAGACCGAGTATTGCTGCCCAAAAAATATAAAAAAGTAAAAATGCCCAGCAGAGAAAAAAAAAGAAAACCTAGAAGGAAACAAAAAAGAGTTGGGTAGCTTTGAAAATAATGTATAATTATTTATTATGTAAGTCTTATATTGAATCTTCTCTTATATTCTGCTGTTAATATTCTTTTTACTTCTTTTCTCATTTTGTATTTAAGTTTAAACTGAATAAAAAATTTAGGGAAAAAAACTTAGGATACTGAGTTCAAAAGCTTCTAAGTTGATAAATTAACCTATTTTTATTCCAATAGATCATGATGTTGGTGATGATAGTAGCTGTGATATATCAGTCAACTCACTAAGGATTTATTAAGTGCCTACTGTGTGCCTGGCATTTGTATCTGGATATAGAGACAGGGAAGCTAGGTGGCGCAGTGGATGGAGTGCTGGGCATGGAGTCAGGAAGACTCATCCTCCTGAGTTCAAACATGGCCTCAGACAGTTACTAGCTGTGTGACCCTGGGCAAGTCATTTAATTTGCCTCAGTTCATCATCTGTAAAATGAGCTGGAGAAGGCAATGGGAAACCACTCCAGTATCTCTGACAGGAAAACCCCAAATGGGTAACAGAGAGAGGAACATGAGTGATACAACTGAACAGCAACAGCAAGACAGAGACGAAAGTGAAACAGTTCCCTCCCTCAGATACTACGTGTTATTGGAGAAACAGCATGGAGTATGGCTTTGTACAAGACAGATACATGTAAAGATAATTAACGCTAATTTTTTAAGCTTTTGAATTTCAAATTATTTTCTTCCTTCCCTTCTTTCTTCCTTCCCTAAGATGACAAGCAGTTTGATGTAGGGTATACATTTGCAGTGATGTAAAACGTATTTCCATATAAGTTATATGATCACAGTGTAATTGGAGGGAGGCACTAGCAACTGAGAGGAAGGAGGAAGACTGATATATTGTCACTTGTGTGGCGTCTCACTCAGGGAGAACCCAGTCAGAGTGAATGCCAAATTCTTGTCCTAGTAGAGGGCTTTGCTGAAGCTTTGCTACTTTCCTTTCAGCAGGGGCTGGGTGGTTAGTTTTACAGAGAGAGGTTCATCTTCCCCATGTTATTTTAAAGCAAAGCAGCTCCCAATAATTCTATCCCCTAGTCCCTTGGTAGAGAGTTAACCATTGGCAGCAACGTGGAGAGACCGTATCCATTCCAAATTAAAGTTAAGTGTAGTGTTCTGGTGTACCTGCTTGTAGTGTCCTCTCTAACGTGCTTTGACACTGCTTTCTTGGCTGGGACCAATATGATGCCTCCTTTGTTGGGCTTGAGTACTGCCATAGGCAACATTGCCACTGCTTCTTTATGCCAAGCCCAGACACTCATTATCTCTGATCTCTTTGTGCTGGGGCCTGAGGCTACTGCTGTCCCTTTGTAAGGTCTGGATGCTACTACTGCTCCTTGTGGCCAGACTGAGTATTGCTGCCGGGCAACCAATAAATACTGTATTTGCTGCTACTGCCCACTATGTCAGGGCAGTGGCTACTTCGATCTGCCTTAGAATGGGGTCCCAGCTTTTTACCAGAAGCACTGTCTCTGCACTATCCCCTCTCCCAAATGTGGCCTTCAAGTTAAGAATGTACATCTTAGGAAAAGCTGTTTGCCCACCTCTGCTCCAGGGAAGACAAAACAAAGTTCAGTCTTGGATTTGTGTAGGCCAGTAAATGTAGGCTAACTGTAGTCAGGAAAATGAATTCTTACATTGGTCAGATCCAGATATTTGTTGTTCATTTGTTTCATTTGTGGGGCTTTCTTGACTTCAGACCTGGCACTTTATCTACTGCACAGCCCACCTGCCCAAATCCAAATATAAACATATCTCATTCTGTATTGAGTCCATCATCTGTCTCTTGGTTCTGCTCAGATTACTTTGCATTAGTTCTACAGTCTTCCCAGGATTCTCTTATTTATCTCTTTCATCATTTCTTACAGCACAGTAATATTCCATTATATTTACAGGTCATATTTTTCTCCCTCTCTTCTCTGCCTACTGAATTCTGGCCCTAACTCACTGTTCTTTTGAACCATCTGTCTAGGATATATGTGCTTATAACACCTGGGTGTAAATTAGTTTCTTTTTAATGAGCTTAATGAGTTTATTTTGAAACCCAAGAGTAATATAAGGGCCCATAAGGGTCAGTGTGGAGCCCTTTTTTATGTAGGGAGGTTTTTTTTTTTTAGATGAAAAATTATGAGTTTAATTACAAATGTTCTGATTCCATTAGGAAAATTTCTAGCATGTAGGCAGAGGTTAAGCTCTGTCTAAATTTACCTTTGTATCTATTTCTAATCCTGGCTTTTTGTGGTTGAAACAAAATTCAGTTTTTTGGGAAAAAAAAAGGTGGGGAGGGGAGTGGAGACTCCATTAAAGATGGCTTTCTCAGGGAGTTTAGCCATGAAAGGGAGAAAAGATAAGAGTGATAGTGGAGGTGGATGGATCAAGTGAGAGTTTGTAAAGGGTAAGCAAGACACGAGTATGTTTCTAAGGCAGGAGTGAAACAGCAAGTAAACAGGCAGAGATGAAAATTAATGAGAAATGGGGATGGTAGAGTGGGTGATCTGCTAGAGAAGATGGGCTGGAATGGGATTTGCCTCCCTAAAGAGAAGGGCCATCTTGTCATGGGAGTCAAGGAGCAAAGGAGGAGACCGTAGTATAGACATCTAAGTGAAATGAGATGAGGAAGAAGGGAAAGAAAATTCTTAGCAAAAGGCCTTGAGTTTGTTTTTTTTTCAAGGGTGCCATTAAGATTTGAGGAGGGATGAAAACATTTTAAATAGCCACTATGGGGAATAGGATAGTTACTCAATTAGGGAGACATAAAAGATTGTCTTGCTACAGGCTCAGTTGGTATTAATGTGACATACATTTTCAGTATATCCTAGTCAGCACAGTATCATGATTTTCTCTAGTTCCATTAGCAGCACTTGAATTGGAGTGAAGGCAGTGGATGTTGGGAATAATCCAATGTTTAGCCTTAGTTTGCTAATTTTTCCCTGAAGAAACCAGTTTGACTTCCAGTCTCATTCAACTGAAACTGCCCTCCCTAAACATGTCATGATTTCTTAATTTCCAAATCTAATTGTCTTTTCTCAATCTTCATCATACTTGACTTTCTACAGCCTTTGATGATGTCGGTCACATTCTTCCTGGTATTTTTTGCCCTCTGGGGTGTTGTAGCATTACTGTCTCCTGGTTCTCTTCCTGCTTGTCTGATTATGCTTTTTTTGTGTGTCCTTTGCGTGATTGGCAATAGAATAAGTGTAGAGGTTCTCCAAGGAGTTGAGATAAGGTACGAAAAAGAGTCTTGTAAAGGTGATAATCTGGGAAAGAACTGAGGGCTGGGGGAATTGGAGACAAGGATGAAGGGAAGAATAGCATCTAAGGTCATAAGACAGAGGGAAAGGTATAATGATAAAAATATGAACAAATTAATGAATTTTCAGGCTTAATGAACATGGATATGGAACATTTGTGGGTGATGACAATATTAAGTATATGATAACTCTGTGTGGTGGAGTTTAGTTATGGGGATGACTAGATTGGAGAAATTGAGAAGTCAGGGTACTTGAAATTTAATTTTGAAATTTAATAGTATGAGGACAAGAGAGAAAGATCATGATCCAGGCAGTGCACTCATCAAGTAAGGAAGGAGAATTTCCTAAGGGTCTGTAGATAAAAGCTGTCCAGCTGAGTGATTCTCAAAGGAGGAGAGGTTCACAAGTGATGGTGGCAGATGGAGATTTTGGAAGTAGTAACAAGGAGCAATTGGTACTAGAAAAAGTAGTGTTACTGATACAGTGTCTCAGGGAAGAGCCAGGGCACAGTGAATGCTAGAAGGTGAAAGGAGTAAGAATGGAACAAGTTTTAAAGTGAAAGCACTGTTACTAACTATGGAGTAGGCATTCCAGAGACCAAAGGTAGATAGATTTGGATTTGGATATTAGGGTTAGGGTTGAGAGGAGAGGTGGAAGTAAGTAGTTTGCAGTAGGGAATGGTGAGAATGGAGTTTGTATAATGACAGCTTAGGGTTTAGAGTCACTGGAATGGGGTGAGGAGGATGGAGATGAGAGTATTTCAGCCATTCCAAATGATGAAGTTCCTCTTTGGTTTCCATATATGTATATATGGATCCTTTTCCTCTTCTTTGATTTGTTTGGAATATAGGAGTAGTTGTGGTATTGCTAGATTAAATGATTTAGATATATGCAGTTTGATGATTTCTGGGGCCTACTTTCAAATTGCTTTCTAGACTGGTGGTGCCAATTCATAGCTTCACCATGCATGCATTAATGTGCCTATTTTTCTGTAACCCGTCCAGAGTTTGTCATTTTCCATTTTTGTCATCTTTGCCAATCAGATGGATGTGGTGTGGAACTGGAGTTGCTTTAATTTGCATTTCTTTAATTCAGCGGTTCTCAACCTGTGGGTTATGTTCAATTTGTAACAATGAAAATCCATCCTGCATATCAGATATTTACATTACGATTCATAACAGTAGCAAAATTACAGTTATGAAGTAGCAACGAAAATAATTTTATGGTTGGGGGTTACCACAACATGAGGAACTGTATTAAAGGGTCGCGGCATTAGGAAGGTTGAGAACCACTGCTTTAATGTATAGTGATTTGGATCATTTTTTTTCATATGGCCCATGATAGCTTGGATTCTTCCTTTAAAAACTACCTTTTTTATGTCCCTTGACTCTTTGTCAGTTACAGAAAGGCCCAGTCAGTGTTTTTTTTTTCAATCTTATTTTAAATTTCTACTTAAACATAGTATTATTTTAAAGGTATTCTCTAGTACAGGGATTCTTAATTTTTTTTGTGTCTTGAATCTATTGCATATGAAGAGTCTATAGAACCTCTTCTCAGAATAATAATGCTTTTTAATACATAAAATAAAATACATAGAATTTATAAAAGAAACCAAAGGTTAGTGAAAATAAAAAGGCATTTTTTCCCATCTAAATTCAAAGACCTCCTGAAATCTATACAAAGACCCTGAACTTCAGGTTATGAACACTTACTCTCATGGTTTCTACTTCATATTTAATTTAGAAGATGCTTTAGTACCCGTTAAGCTATGCTTTGTAACATGCTAGTAAGAATCTTAAAAATTTTCTCAAATTGAAGAATAAAGATCTTTAAGCAACCTAGTTCATTATTTTGGTATTTCTTTTTCTCCTTTTAGGCCAGTTGAAAGATTTGAACGGGAAAGACCAATTAGAGGCCGTGGAGGCATAAGAGGTGGGATGCGAAGCAGAGGAAGAAGTGGGGGAATGAACAGAACTTTTGATGGTTTTGACCAAAGAGGGAAGAGAGAATTTGAAAGACACAGCGGTGGAAATGATAAAGTGTAAGTTCTTTTGGATATGCCGGTTTTTGCTGTAGCTTTAGATGATATGAAATGTTCTTATGGTTTAAATTAATTTTGAATTAATATGCCTTTTGTGTAGCTTCCCACCTTTTTAAAGACTATTTCTGAATTGGAAAACTAAGGGAAATAGGTCTTCAATTTAAAAGAGTATTGTTTTTGCCTCTAGAGCAATCAGAACAGAAGATAGAATGGGTGGAAGTGGAGCTCATAAATAGGGACTGGTTAAAGATGATACAAGTTGCCCTCCATATTTGTGCCCACTGTACTTTCTGAAATCAAATGGAAAATGTATTATCTAGTCATCTTTTGGGAAAGCAGAATGGCATAATAGAGTGCTGAACTCAGAATCAGAAAGATGTGGGTTCAAATCCTCCTTCAAACACCTCTTAGCTTTGAGACCCTAAATTAAGCCACTTCTCTCTGAACCTCAGTTTCCTCATCAACAAAAGGCAGATAATATTACCTACCTCTCAAGGTTGTATAAGAAGCAAATTAAATGGTGCATATGAAACACTTTGCAAACCTTTGCAGAGCTGTATATAAATGTGAGCTATTCTTATTGCCTGGGAGTCTGTTTTCCTTTCCTAAAAATAGTTTTCCTCATGATCTGCTTGAAATACCTTCCTATTTGTGTGTCTTTAAGAAAGGCCTAGTTTAAAGGCAAATATGTACTTTTAGGGTATCTTGTTCATAAAATTCATGGGACATCTCTATAGAGTAGACTTGAAATGAAATGAAATTTCATTCAACTAACATTTGGGTGCCTGGCTCTTGTGCAGTGCTCTGTAACATTTTAACTTCCTTTTCTAATTTCACCAAATATTAATGTTTTATCTAACAATGTATTTATATTATACATACAAATAATATAATAAAATATAAATTATATATCAATATATGATTATATTTTATATGTTCATATAACATTAAATATTGTTTACCAAAATTATTGTTTTATTATTTTAAGTCAACAGTTTTGTAATCTGTCAGCCAAATGTTTGAGCATCTGCTGTTTCTATACACAGATTCCTCAGAGTGCTTTTATAACATGTTATCTAGGGCTCTTTAAGATTTTAGAAACCCTTTTTCACCACAAACATGTGAGGTAGGTATACATATATTATTGTCCTTATTTTACATGAGAAAACAAGTTTTGTGAAGTTAGAAATAAAGTCCCTGATCACACAGCTATTGAGTGACAGTGGTATGATATGAATGCAGGTTCCTTGACTCTGAGTCCAGTATGTTTCCACTATTTCACAGTGCCTCATAGAAACAATTAAGTAGGCACACTTAATTTTTCTCAATATTTGTGTAAGCCCGTGATTTTTTGTTTTCTTAAAATTATTTCCAGAATTCAGATGACTTTTTTAAACCTAAGGGCAGAAAACTGAAAGAAAAACCTTTCTTGATGTTAAAATTTTGAAAATTTCTTTTGGTGCTTTTATTCCATCAAATTCCTAGTTTTTTTTCCCCCAAACTTTTCCTCTTTCCCTGTTTTTTCTATCTTTTATAACAACTATAACAACATTAAGATATTCTTCAAATGACTTTTGTAAAAATGGGTATCTTGATGTCCTAAGATTCATTCTGTCGTGATATTTCTGCTTATTGGAAAGAGTGGAACCAGGTTTCAGGAAAGGATAGATTGCTTCTATGAGCTAGAAGGTATGTCTGTAGATTAAAAACAAGATGTGGGGTGTTGTATGTCAATAAGTTTCTAGAATTAGATTTCTGTGATACTAAAAATAGTTGCTTTTGTTGTTGTTTTGGGGCCTGGACCTGTGATTTCATCCAGGGATGCCATGTCCTATGAAGTTACCTGACTGACATCTCCATCTCTAACAGTTATGTGAGCCGCTGAAAGGCTGCGTAACTTTCCCATGTTCACACAGCTGGTACGTTTGAGAGGTCAAATTTCAACACAGAGCTTTCTGATTCCACAGTGCTCATCCTCCGTATAATCACTTCAGTGTTTTTCTTTCTTTCCCTTTTCCTTTAGGATTGTAATAATATTTATAAACACATTTTAAAGTTAAATTTGGCAGTTTGTATAAATGTAAAATTCTTTTTAAGGAGTGAAAGGGTTCAGTGAGTTTTTGTTGGCGTGGAAGGGAGTCTTCATTTTTGTTTCCCTTTTCCCTTTCTTCTCATTGTTATTTTTGCCCTTTCTAACTTTAGGACTATTAGTGGGACCATTAAGTGACAGCAAACCTCAACTTTTTTGCCTTTGTTGGGATTATTGTATAAATATGGAGTAAATGACCAAACCAAAAAAAAGAACCAAACCAACTTTGAAGTTTGATGTATTAGCAAAGCATTTGTACTAGATTGCTCTGCATGCATATGTGTGTATAATTTATATGATACTTGTGTAATTCATTATATAGAATATCTAAAAAAAATTTCTGGGTAGCTGGATGATGTAGTGGATAGAGCACCAGCACTGGAGTGAGGAGGACTTGAGTTCTAATTGGGCCTCTGACACTTGATACTTACTAGCTCTGTGACCTGGGGCAAGTCACTTAATCTCAGTTGCCCTCCAAAATAATAAATAAATAAATAAAATGAAAAATTTTCTGTTGATTAGTGAGAAAACTGGCAAGGAGCAGTGAAGTTGATAATCTTAAGTGGTAAAATAATTTTTAAAATCATTCCTTTTTTATTCTTTTTGGCTTACAGACATGTTTCAATACTAATATTTGAATATATGCTCCTCTTACATTATTGGGGTTTATGGTATTTAACTAGCATGCAATGTTGTTTTAAAAAAAAAGGTAGGACTCTCTAGCTTGTTCATTTTGCCTTTCTGTTCAATTCTTCTACTTTATCTTGGAATGGCAGTACTTTTCCATAGGTAATCTGTGTTCATATACTCAAAAATTGCTGCATGTATAAAACATTTCTGTATCTGTTTACTTACACAATATATCATGTCTGTTTGTTATGTCTTATTTATGGAAGCTGGCCTATTTGTAATTGGACCTGCCCACTTGTAAATTGGAAGGTATGACTTGTTGCCCCTTTGTAGGTCAGAAGGATGATCTATCCAAGTTTAATTAAGGACCTAAAAGGTAATTTCCAAATTTTCTCAAGTTACAAAACAGTGAGTAAGGGAAAAAACCATTTAGTTAATAGACCATGAATTTAAAAAACATTCCACTGTAAATTTATTTCATCAAGCTAAAAGGAAAATCTGTGCTTGCCAAGAGCTGGTGTTTGCTGTCATATCCAATGGAGAATCCAAATCAGAAAAGGATTCCCATAATATGTAATAGAAATAGGCATTTGTCTTCAGAATCAGAGAATCTGGACTCCTGTGCCACCTCTGTTGTGTTACACTTGTGCTACCTCAATAAGTCATAACTTCCCTGGGCTTCCATTTCCTGATCTCTGTAAGACAAAGGGGTTGGACTAGGTATCCCTTGAGGGCCCTTCTAATTCTAGATCTGTGATTAATTTAATTCCCTGGACAGTGAAGTCCTCCAGATGCTGCTCATTTACGCTTGGCATTGACCTTATATATCAAGTCCTGAAACATTAAAAGTTCCTAAATGAGAATTTGCCCTCACTATCCACACAGAGAACTGAGTGGATGAGGAATGCCTGTTATCCACATGATGATATACAGTTTAATGAACAAGCTGTATGACTTGTTTATCATCTCTCTGCAGATGACTCACAGATCTTCATATTCATCCCTCATTTTTTGCTGGAGCTGTATTATGCATATCCAACTGAATGTCCCATAGGCAACTTAAACTCACCATGTTAAAAAACATTCTCTTATCCCCCAACCCATACAGCCACCAACGTAGTTCTTGTTATCATCCCCTCTTGCCCAGACTGTTGTAATAGCCTCTTAATTAGTCTCCCTGCTTCGGATTTCTCCCCTTTCCAGTCCATCCTGTGTCAAAAGTGATATTTCTAAATCACAAGCCTGACTATGTTAATGCAGTAGCTCTCTTCTGCCCCAGGGATAAAATACAGATTTTTTTTTTAGTATTTAAAACCCTTTACTATGTGACTCCAGCTTGCCTTTCCAAACTTACTACACATTACTCCCACTTCATTCCATGTTCCTGCCAAACTATATTACTTGCTATTTCTTCTACACAATATTTATTCACCTGGCTCTTGTGCCTTTGCATGGTTAACCCTTGTACCTGGAATGTACTCTCTTCTCCCCTTGGTTTAGAATTCTGAACTTCAGAGCTCAGTCTCAATGCCAGTTTCTATATGAGACTTTCCTAATCTGCCCAGCTGCTAGTGCTTCAGCCCACCCTCAAGAAACAACTTTGTTTTCACTTGCTATATATTTTGTATATACTCCTATGCATACATGTTTTCACAATAGAAGATAGACTGCATTTTGGTTTTGTCTTTGTATTATGTATTATAAGGTACAGTGCTTGGCTAATAATAGGTAGTTATTGTTCAGTCATTTCAGTCCTGTCTGATTCCTTGTGACCCTATTTGGGGTTTTCTTGGCAAAGATATTGAATTGCCATTTCCTTCTCCAGCTCGTTTTACAGATGAGGAAACAGACAAACAGGGTTAAGTGATTTGCCCAGGGTCAAACAGCTAGTGTCTGCAGCTGGATTTGACTTCAGGTCTTCCTGACTCCAGGTCTGGCACTATATCCACTGTGCCACCTAGCTGTCCAACAACAGCAACAAAACCTGGGCACTGCATATGGACCATGAGCCATAGCCAGAACTAAATAAATAAAGATAATCATAATTGCCTTTGGGAAATCACAGTTTATTTAATGACCCCAAGCATCTCTCTGAAACAGAGATCCATATTTCTAACCATTGTCATTATTTTCTAATTGTATCATCTTCTAGAATTGCTTCTTATAACAAAGAAATACAGTTATGCAAAATAGATAACATGTTGCCTATGTCTGACTTTTCTTCTGAGTAGAGGTAGAGGTATTTCATCATCAGTGCTTTGATCTAGGAACAACTAGGTGTAAGGCAGTGATGTTGGACTTGGAGTTAGGAAGAAATTGTTTGAATCCTGCCTTGGGCTTTAATTGTGTGACCCTGAGCAAGTCCATTAACTTTGTCAGCCTCAGTTTCCTCATTTGTAATATGGTTATGATAGTAGCATCTACCTCACAGGGTTGTTAGGATCAAATGATATAACATATATAAAGTATTTTGCAAACCTTAAAGTGCTGTATAAAATCTAGGCATTTTTGTTATTATCCAAATTCAGATGTCTTTTACTCTTATTTTTCCTTTATGTTAACATGATCGTTATAGCTCTTGTTTTCTTGGTACTGCTTACTTTTCTTTTTTTCATTTCATAAGAGTCTTTCCAAGAGTCTCTCAATTCTTCATATTCATATAGTGCTTCTTCACAGCACAGTAATATTTCATTAATTTGCAATTTCTTCAGATGTCTCCCAGACACTTATTTTTCTGATGATGTTTGACAAGGACTCATGGAATACCAGTCTTTATGAATAATGGAGAGTTATATGTAGCTGTGAACAGGCTACAATATATTAAAGATGAGGACTTGCACAGCAGAAATGATACAAGAATGTCATCAGAGAAGTAGGGAAAAAAGATAGATACAATATGTAGTGGACTGAAAGATAATTAATGTATAGCCCACTCTCAAAAATACCAATATTGTAACCTGCATTTTTATGTTCATCTGCCAGAAGCAGTTTTATTTAACATTAACCTAATATGCAAACATTTATAACTTGGAGAGATAAATGTTCAAACTGGCACAGTCCAGTCACCCATGCCCTCCAATATGACTCTCTGCCCCCACAATGACTTTAGGTAACATTTTTATGTATCTTGAAGATATATTAAAGTACAATTTGAATTAACATTCTGGAATAGATAAATGATAGTCCCATTCCCTCTCAGACAGCTCTCTCACTTCTGAAGTAAGTAAAGGGACATCCTTGAAATAAATATTATTTTCCTTTCACAGCAGAGTGGATTGAGTTATGGCTCCATCATTTTAGGCATGTGTAGAAGCCATGACAAGAAAAGATTGGGTGGGTACTACCCAACATTAATCCCTTAAATAATTCTGTACCTTACGAGATTTTTCAAAAACAGATAAGTATTCTTTTGTTCAGGTTTCATTTGAGATTTAGTTTTTTTGCAATTAGTATTAGGATAAATAGGAAAACATTTATTTGCAGGCTATAGTGTTGGATAGATAAATTGTCAAACAAATGATGGGAAATCATAGTCTTCAAATAAAGATATGTAGGTTATGCACAATCCTTTGAAAGAATGCTCCAAATCACTAATAATAGAAATGCAAATTATTTCTGTGGTTTCATTTCCCACCCATCATATTGGCAAGGATGGCAAAAGTATAAAGATTGTAAATGTTGAAGAGGTTGTAGAAAGATAAGCATAGTAATGCATTATTGGTAGAATTTAAATTGGTCCAACCATTCTAGAATACAGTTTGGAATTATACTTTAAAAAAAATCACAGAACTATATTAATCTAGCTATGACTGAGATAAAAAATGGAAGGAAAAACACTCTGTATGAAAGTATTTATAGTGGCATGCATGGTTTTAGAAGCCCATCAGTTGGAAAATGAGTGAAGAAATTGTGACACATGAGTTTAATGGAATAGAACTGAATTGTAGAAACCTATAAGTATGAAAAATTCAGAGAAACTTAGGAAGACTTATATGAACTGATGCAGACTGAAATAAGTAGAGGCATATACAGTGACCACAGTATTATGCAGGAAAACAGCATCAAAAGACTTCAGAACTTTCATCAGTGTAGTGACTAATCATGACTTAAGAAGACTGATATTGAAAGTTATCTCACGTCTCCTGGAAATAGGTAATGAGTTCTAAAGGGTGGAATGAGGCACAAACTTTTAGATGTGATCAATTTATATTCTAATTCCTTTTTCACTGCTTTTTTCTTTTTGTTAACAAGGGAGTGAGTGCTCTAGTGGGGGCCTACTATGTCTTTGGGAAGTGACAGTGATGCTCATGACATTATTGATGAACATCAAGAAAACATTTAAGGGGGAAGGGCAGAACATTGTTTACTAAAGTTTAGAATGTTTTTGGTTGTAAAGAGAGTCATTGTTGCCAATTCTAATTAGAGTTGTGAAGAACCAAACATTTTTTCAAGTCAAGTCAACAAGCATTTTTATTAAGTGCCTGCTACGTGCCAGGCATTGTGTTAAGTGCTGGGAATACAAAGAAAGGCAAAAGACATCTCCTGCTCTCCAGGAGGTCACAGTCTAATGGAGGAGATAACTTTTAAACAACCATGTGCAAATGATGTGGATAAGATAAAGTGGAAATAATCTTGGAGAGAAAGCACTAGCATTAAGGGAGATCAGAACAGGTGGTGTTTGTTTTGCAGAAGGTGGGATTTTATTTGAGACATAAAGGAAGCCAGGATATTTTAGTGACAGAGCCAGGGAAAGTAGGAGTCAGGAGATAGAATAGCAAGAAGGCCAGTGTTAACAGATCATAAAATAAAGGGAGAGGAGGAGGGTAGTAAGGTGTAACAAGACTTTCGAAAAGGTAGGATTTAAATTTGCAAACACAAGATTTGACTGTAGAATTAAAAAGAGAGTGAAAGGAAAGTAAGTGGAGGTACCGATTATGGAGGGGCCGTTTCAGATAGGAGTTAAACCACAAAAGGGAGGAGAAATATAAAATGAAAGGCAGCAGTGAAGGACAGATCAAGTGTTTTGATGATAGAGGGGGGATGGAGCATATTTTTAAAAGGTAGAGAAGCAGCTATAGAATAGGGAAAAACTGAAGATAAGTGAGTTGGTGATGATAGAGGGGCACCGTTAGAAAAGATGAAATGAAATACAATCCCTTGTACACAAAAATGGGGTTTCCATTGGTAAGAAGGGCCTTCTTTTCACAAGAGATGGGGTGAAGGAGCAGATAATGGTGGAAGGCAGCTGAGTGATGTGATATGGACAGAGGAGTAAAGGGAGCTCTTAGCAAATTCCCTCAGTTTTTTTTTTTTTAGTGAAATATGAGGCAAGGTTCTAATTTGAGATGATGGGGGGCAGGGGAGCCACAGAAAGTTTGAGGAGGGATGAAAAGATTTGGAAGAGCCACTGTGGTAAGTGGGACAGTAAGGAGATTAGGGAAATGTAAAAAGATTTTCTTCCTGTTTTGAGGGCCCAATTGAAATTATTTAACATAAATTTGTAGTGGATTAATTCAGGCAACACAGTTACATCATGTTCTCCAGCTCTGTTCAGAAGCACATGAGTTATTTGAATTTTAAATAGAAATGTATATTTGTGTACTGTATGAGCAAAAATGATATCTTTGTTTCAGAAGTGCTCTTTGTTAAACTAGTGATTCTCAAGTTGTTGGAGGTTGACACATAGTGTGTTGTATATATTTGTTTTTTGGTTTGGTTTTTTTTGCTATGTTACTACCTCCCTTTATTCTCTCCTATGGATTTTTCTTAAGAGTGTTATAGTTTATATATATCATATATGTATGTATATAAATTTATAATATGTTATATATAAATTTATATAGTATACATTATTTTCTATGCATATATGGCATATTATGTAGAATTTATATATTTTAAAGTTCAGATCACTTATAGCTCATTTTTATAGTTGAAAACACACTGGAGTATCCAGTTGTAGAATGGGAGATCATTTCTAGCCATTTTTTTCTACTTAGAAAATTTCTATGAACATTTATAATCAAAGATCTTAGTATTTCCTATAGCTACAATGTCTAATTTTTGTTTGTACAGGAGAGAATCTCAGATTACTACTTATCTTAGAATAATTTATTCTTTATATTTAGGCTCAAGAAAATACAATGATCCTCTTGATTTTCAATGTCAGTAACATTATGGGAAAATTAAAAGCTGCTTCTTAAGAAATGAAGAAAAAAAGATATTTGAAAAATATCACCTGGATTTCTGATTCATCACATTTCTACAAACATACATATTTTTATGGACAACAATAATAATTTTATTATGACTATATTTTTATTATTTTACAGTGAGTTAGAACAAACTGCTCCCATGGAAGAGACTGCAGAAATGGAAGAGCACCAAGGAGTACTGCCTGAAGGAGAATCTTTGACTAAGTACAGTGTTTCATTTAAGCATTCTTGATCTGAGCATGCTTTCAATGGTATTGGTCAATTGATGGTTCAGAAACATGGTAATGCAACACATATATATTTCAAAGACTAGGTCTTGTGGCCATATTGCAAATCTTAGAATTTCTACCAGTGAACCTGCATTGACTAAGTAACTGATTTCCTTATTTTTCTTAATCTGTTCCTTGTATTATTCACTTTTAGGCAGATGGCAGCAGCAGATTTTATAACTTGTTGATTTTCTATAATCCAAACTTTGTGGTCATGTTCAAGACAATTTGTTTTTTAGAAGAGCCGACTGAGTTGTGACACTGAGCATTGTTAATATCAATATTAATGATATAATAATATTGTTAACACTAATATTGTTAATACCGTCACCAATATCCATAAAAACATAAATCGGTAGAGCGGTAAAACTTGACGAAAGCATAAGCCTCCAGTTGGACAAACTCTCCTGCTAAGTCTGGTATGTTAATTTTCTCTCTTCTTTTGATACTTTTTGCTTTTTATACCACAGATATTTTCTGACATACATAATTTCCTTCTCCCTTCTAAAGAAAGTCAGTTAAGCAGAACCTTCACATAAACCATGTCTGACAGCATGCGCAGCACTCGGCGTCCCCAGGCCGCTTCCTTCCTCCGGGAAGGGGGAGACGTGCTGCGTGATCTGGAGCCAACAGTGGCCGTTGCCCTCAAGCCCTAGCTACTTACGTCTGTTTCTTTCGCCAGACTTGTAACTGCGCTGAAAACTTCCCGCGCCTTTCTCAGGAAAATGTCTTTTCATTGTTATCTGTTTTGATTTAAGCATTTTTCTAATGGCTCTTATTAAATATTCTCCTTTGAGTCTCCTATCAGCCTTTTTCATATTACTTTTAAATAAAAACAGTACCTGGCACACAGTAGGCACTTAATACATTTTTGTTGACTTTACTTGATATTCTGCTTTTCTTTTTAGAAAATATATATTTATTTAATATTTTATTTCCCTTCCACTTACATGTAAAAATGTTTTTTAACATATTTTTTTTATATTTTGAGTTTCAAATTCTCTTCCTCTTTCCCTCCCTCTCATTGTTGCAGTCATGCAGAACATTTCCATATTAGTTATGATGTAAAAGAAAACAAACAAAAAAAGCGAAGAAAGTTAAAAAAGAGTATGCTTCGATCTTCATTCAGACTCCAGTTCTTTCCCTGGAGATAGGTAGCATTTTTTCATCATAAATCCTTTGGAATTGTCTCAGACCATAGAATTGTTCAAAATAACTGGGGGAAGGGGGTTAGATGGCACAGTGAATAGAGCACCAGCCCTGGAATCAAGGACCTGAGTTCAAATTCGGACTCAGACACTTAATACTTACTAGCCGGGTAACCTTGGGGAAGTCACTTAACCCCAATTGCCCTGCCTTCCCGCCTGCAGAAAGCAAAACAAAACAAAAACAAAAACTCATTCACAGTTAATCATCAGATAGAATTGCTGTTTCTTTGTATAGAGTTCTGATTCTGCTCATTTCACTTTGCATCAATTCATCATTTCTTATCGTACAGCAGTATTCCATGATAATCATATAACACAGTTTGTTCAGCTATTCCTCAGTTAATGGGTGTCATCTCAATTTCCAATTCTTTGCCATCAGTAAAAGAGCTCCTATAAATATTTTTGCACATAGAGGTCCTTTTCCTTTTTCTTTGTTAGCTCTTTGAGATACAGATCTAGTAGTAGTATATGCTGGGTCAAAGTGTGTACCATTTTATAGCCCTTTGGTCATAGTTCCAAGTTGTTCTCTAGAATAGTTCAATCAATTTACAATTCTACCAACTTCTGAGTACCTTACTGTCTCAATTTTCCTACATCCCTCCAACATTTGTCATTTTCCTTTTCTGTCTTACTAGCCAATCTGACAGGTATAGGGTGGTGGCTGTTAACAGGATTTTTACTGAGCCAGTCTCTAACCTGAGAATGCTTGGAGCCTCACAAAGCAGGCCTAGAGACAGGAGAACCAGCAGTCAAGTAGTTTAATCAGTTCCAAAATGAGGAATGTTCCATTAGCTCAAGTAAAAGCACTGGTTACATACTTAAATCACAACTGGAGAAGGAGGGAGGAAGGTGGATTATAAATAATAAATAATAATTTATAATTTAAACCCACAAGTCCCACAATACGACAGTTCTGAAGTCAAGTCTTTGTGGGTCATGACTACCTTTCCTAGAATACAGAACCAGAGTTCTGTGATGGGAACAGGTTCTAAATCTTTGATTCACTTCACTTAAAGTCCAGTGATTGTGAGCATTGTCAGAGTTTTGATTAATCAGTTTAAGCTGCTTTGTGAACTCTTATTCCCAAACCAGAGAGGCAACTTTGGAGAAAACTAAATTATTAGTATATTCATTACACATATCAATTAATATAAAAATTATAAATTCCTTGCTCATACCTCAGAGTTGTTTTAATTTGCATTTCTGTAATCAACAGTGATTTAAAGCATTTTTTCATATGACTATAGATAGCTTTGATTACTTTGTATGAAAACTACCTGTTCAAATCCTCTGACCATTTATCAATTGGGGAATAGTTCTTATTTTTTATAAATTTGACTCAGTTCTCTCATTTTGAGAAATGAGGCCTTTATCAGAGCAGCTTGCTGTAAATATTTTTTCACCTTTATGATTAGGAGCTGTGTATTTCCCTCCATCCTATTTTTCTCACATTTCTCCTACTCTTTTTCCTTTTACCCTGTCCATCCTCAAAAGTGTTTTGCTTCTGATTGACACCTCCTCTAGTCTGCCCTCCCTTCTATCATCCCCCTCCCATTTTCTTATGCCCTTTCCCTGCCTACTTTCCTGTAGGGTAAGATAGATATCTATACCTTAATGTTCATTTTATTCCCTTTGAGCCAATTCTGATAAGAGTGAGGTTCAAGTACTCCCTCTTCCCCTATCTTCTTCTCTACAAAAGCTCTTTTGAATCTCTTTTATGTGAGATAATTTACCCTATTCTGCCTCTCCCTTTCCCTTTTTCCTAGTGTATTCTTCTTTCTCACCTATTAATTTTGTTTTATTTTTTTAGGTGTTTTCCCATCATATATAATATATATGTCCCATATATATTCCCATCATATTTAGCTCACACCCATGCCTTCTGTCATAATAATTAGAAAGTTGTTAGAAGTTACAAATATCATCTTCCCATGTAGGAATGAAAATGGTCTAAAATTATTGAATCCCTTATGCTTTCTCTTTCCTGTTTACCTTTTCATGCTTCTCTTTAGTCTTATATTTGAAAATAATTTTTTTTTATTCAGCCCTGGTCTTTTCACCAGGAGTACTTGAAAGTCCTTTATTTCATTAAATATCCATTTTCTCCCCCTCCCCCAAAGAATTACACTCAGTTTTGCTATTAGGTGATTTTTTATTGTAATTCTATCTCCTTTGCCCTCCAAAATAACATATTCCAATTCCTCCAGTCCTTTAATATAGAAACTATTAAATCTTATGTTATTCTGACTATGGCTCCACAATATTTGAATTGTTTCTTTTTGTCTGTTTGTAGTGTTTTCTTTTTGATCTGGGAGGTCTAGAATTTGGCTGTAATATTCCTGGGAGTTTTTATTTTGAGATCTCTTTTAAGAGGTGATTGGTGGATTCTTTCAATTTCTATTTTACCCTCTGGTTCTAGAATATCAGGGCAGTTTTCCTTGACAATTTTTTGAAAGATGATGTCTAGGTTCTTTTTTGATCATGACTTTCAGGTAGTCCAATAATTCTTAAATTATCTTTCCAGCATCTATTTTCCCAGTCAGTTGTTTTTCTGGTGAAATACTTCACATTGTCTTTTCACTTTTTCATTCTTTTGATATTGTTTTATTGTTTCTTGATGACTCGTGAAATCAGTAGCTTCCACTTGCCTGATTCTAATTTTTAAGGAATTACTTTCTTCAGTGAGCTTTTGTACCTCCTTTTCCATTTAGCCAGTTCTACTTTTTAAATTCTACTTTTCTTCAGTGAAATTTTTGTACATCTTTTTCCACATGGTCAATTCTGTTTTTTAAGGAGTTCTTCAGAGGATTCTGGGAAGATGGCAGAGTAGGTCAGAAAATTCTGAGCTCTCAAGATTTTCCTCCACAAATGAGTTAAAATAGCACTTTAGGGTGAACAAAGTGTGGGTGGAGATTGTAACACCATGCACCAGCACATTCCCAAAAGAATGCTTCTGTGAACAGGTTTTAAGGTTTGGATTACACAGTATAGTAAACACTCTGTTTATTCCATTACAAATCAAGGCAAACATTCACAATATATCACAATATAATATTCACAACATTACATCTTATCACAGAAAATCACAATATAGTGTTCATAACAGCTTAATATTAGAATGGCCACACAGTTTTCACTACAGTGGCCATAATATTTAGAACAAAGAACAAAAGAATAATCATCTGGTTTTCCTAAGGGGGAGACCCTCCTAACTTAATCAGTCACATACAATAATCAATCTTCCACTCATGGGGCAACCATTAATTTAATCAGTCACTAATCTAGATTCACAATTACTAAATATCATTAATTACTAAGTACAGTCATTAGAAAACCACACAAACCCTCCACCCCTTGGTATCCAACAAACTTCAGTTTCATCCAAGGAGAGAGGCCTTTTCTTCATCTTGACTCAGGGTGGTCTCTCTGATTCCCTGGATCCCCTTCCATGGTCCCAGTTCCCTCCTGAATCCACCGAACAGTCACCTGGATTCAGAAGTAGCTCTCAGGTCCTTGTCCAGTCCTCCAGGCAATCCCTGGTACACACTGAAGTTCATAGGGTCCAGCACATCTCAGACCCTTCACCACTTCTGTTGCGGGGAACTCAAGGATCAGCCAGGCCACAAA
>CM053583.1:235479916-235526915 GCA_028627135.1 Pseudochirops cupreus
CCCTTAGAACTGTATTAATTTTTAAAACTGTATTAATATTAGTATAGACTTAGAAGTATAGTGACACATTAAGGCAAAGGAAATGGTATGGCTGTATATAAACCCACTCTAAATTGATATGAACAGCTTTGCTCCTATGATATCAGAATTGAATTGAAGCTATTTAAGGCTTTCTCAGAATCATTTAACCTCCAAATTATAGGACATTATAAAGTATATTAGCTAATCTTGTACTTTTCAGTTGTAGTCAGATTAGACTTTGGTCACAAATTTGTTTCATTAGTTATGAGAGTTTAATTATATGTTAGAAATTGTGCAAATTTTTCCTTCTAATTTTAGCTCTTTTAATTAGTATCTTCTCTCTTTAATATCTTTGGATTCTGTTTTGTAGGGATTTTTCTTAAAGAATTGATAATAGTATTCAAACAGCAGTATAATATGCTTACTTGTATAGATCTTATTGCATAAAGATCTAGATACTGTTTAGAGTCAAACAGAATTACACTAATAAGTAGGATTTATTGAATCAAAGTATGATCTAGGGAAAAGATTGTTTTTTGCTGCCTTCTGTGTTTCCTGTTGGGGTGTTCTACACATAGCATGCTGCTGACTTAAGTCTTGGACCATGATGCTAGACTGCTTAGAAGATCTGTCAGGAGGGTTATACCACCTGAGAATAGTAATAGTAAGTGGCTAGTTTGTTGCTTTGCAGTAATTTTAATAACTGTTTTTTGTTACATGGAAGACAATGTGCCATGGTAGATAAAGATCAAGTCTGAGTATTACTAAGAACTGGATTTAAAAATGAGAAAACCTAGGGCAAGTCATTTAACCTCTCATTGCCCCTAGAAACTCTCTAAGTTTGTTACTTACAGACAGAGTGTCCTTCAGTTTTGGTTGAGGGAATTTCATTATAACTTCACTCTACCAATGAAATAATGGGCCTATTTCCATCCAAATTCATATGAACTTAGTAAAATTGAAAGCAAAATTCTAAAAGTTTATTGGCAAATCTTATAGAATAATATTCATGTCTTGTGTTAGGTATACAGACTACTTCTGGAATGTTAATGTTAGCTTGTTAAAAGTATTATTATGGTTAGAAAGAGAATCCCAACTCAAATTATAAGAACAGAATCATTCCATCAGATTCCTTTTCTTGGTATGTTTCAGTGAACATGCTAACATAACTACTTTTGTGTTTATCCTCTGAGCATATGCATTGTATTTCTTTGTATTAAAATTTCTCTTATTGAGGCAGTTCAAATAGCAGTTTTTGTGTGGGTGATGAAAAATTACATAAACAATCAGTCAGCCAGCATTTTTAAAGCCCCTATGGTGCGCCAGTAGTAGAGGTACAAAGACAGCTGCAGAATCTGAAACTTTGGAAATTCTATTGAAGACTGCAGGTCCCCACATAGGTATGTACAGAACAGACACAAGGGCACCAGGAAAAACCTCATGCTGGAGGTGGTGCTTGAACTGGGTCTTGAAGGAAATCAAGGATTCAAGAGGAGGAGAAGGAATACTTTCATTTCTAGGGGCACAGAGAAATATGTGAGGAATAGCAGAATAGTCTGGCTTGACCAGAGCATGTGGGAAGGAAAGTGACATGTAATAAAACTGGAAAGACAGGCTGGAACCAGATGGTAAGACTCCAGATGCCAAAAAGGCAATATATTTGATCCTTGAGATAATAAGGAACTACTGGGGTTTATTGAATATAGAAGTGGCAATAACCAGATCTGTATTTTAGGAAAATTACTTTCCAGCTAGGGGTAGCTAGGTGGTACAGTGGATAAGAGCACCAGATCTGGAGTCAGGAAGACAAGTTCAGATCTGGCCTCAGACACTTACTAGCTGTGTGACCCTTGGCAAGTCACTTCACCCCATTTGCCTCAGTTTCCTCATTTGCAAAATGAGCTGGAGAAGGAAATGGCATAAACCACTCCAGTATCTGTACCAAGAAAACCCCAAACTGGGTCATGGAGAGTCAACTGAAGTGACTGAATAGCAACAACTAGTCCTGCTTTCTAGCTGGGTGTTCTGCTGATGGAGAGACAGCGAGTGAGAGCAAAGAGGCTAGTTAGGAAGCTTTGTAATAGTCTGAGTGAGAGGTGAGGAGGGTCAATTTGGGGGCAAAGAGTTTGGCTGTAGATGTGTTACCTCTGAGGTGCTGATGAGACATCTAGGTGGAGATGCCTTTTAAGGAGGTAGGAACCTGCACCCTTTCTGTTATGTAATTGACATTTGAGCCTTAATGTTTCCTTTTCTACTGTTTCACTTTTACCTACAAACTTTCCAAATTCAACAAAATCTGAGAATTTAAATAGAATGCAGGCCTTCGAATCAGGAACCCAGGGTTTGAATCCTGTCTCATTTACTAGTTGTGTGCATGGGCAAGTCACTTATCCCCTTAGAGGCTCTATTTTCTTACCTCTAAAATAAGGGTAGGATATGTACTACTTACCTCACAAGATTGTTGTGGGGGAAGTGCTTTGAAAACCTTAAAGTGTTTATATAAATGTGAATTATTATTACAGTTAGAGTAGTTCTTAGCATCATAAATATGCTTTATATAAAGCTTTTAATTGCAATTCATTTCTATATTGACTAATTTCTAATGAATATCAATTTTCATGTGATGCAGAAGGGCATACAACTAATTTGGCCAAAATGTATCTTGAAACTGTCTAAAATGTAATAAATTTAATACTATCTGCAAGCTATCAAGAGGAGCAAACTTTAGCCATAAGAGATTATGTAATGAGAACTCTTGCCTAGTCAACAATAAGAACCAACTGTAGAAATCTCCCTATATTCTTTACTTTCAAGAAAGGTTAAGGGTCAAATGTAGACATATCCTAAACTCAGAAAGAAACTTTTGATTTACAAAGGACACTAAGAGGAAAAAACAGTTATAGATTTTCCCCTAAATACTTATTACTCCTCATCTCCTCAGGTCAGATAAATAAATATTGCTTCAAAAATTTTTTATGATACACTTTATTGCCCATTCACAAGGTCCTGAAAATGGCACAACTTAATTACCTTTGCATATTAATGAGTAATGCATAAATTGCATAGTGCTCTTTGTGAAGTCTTTTAACGTGTAGTCAGTGGCACAGAACTGAATTTCATAGAGGCTACAGAATACTACACTGCCATGTCAGAGTCAATTTTAGTATAAATTTTGGTATGCTTAATTTAAGGCAAGATAGGTTTAAAAAAAGTCAATGATTTTATTGCTAGATGGTTGTCTTGCTATTCAGTTTCTTAGATGCTTTTTGTTTGGGAACATGGGAAATTAAAATTTCTTCTAAGGTAAAAAATGTTTTTAGAATATAACATGTTAGGTGACAGTCAAAAATACTATTTCAGAAGTTACTTTTCCTTAATATGACCCAACGTCATATGATTTAAGATGTGAAAAAAAGCAAGGTGAACTAGGGATCCTCAATGTAGCAAGGTAAATTGTACATTATAGATATCATGGAGACAATGTGGGATATGAAATTCATGTCTGGAATTTGATTCTGAATCCATAAATCTTAAAAAAAACAGCATGGGGAAGGGGTGAAATGGAATAGCATTACATATTAAGGAGATATGCTCATACAAGTAAGCTTAGGAACCAGTTGGGGGAAGCATGGTGACATGCATTAGACTGAGGATAAACAGTAGCCAACAGGAGCAATACCATCATCTGGATAGATGTTACAGATCTCTTGGACAGAAAGATAAAATTTTCTGGGCAAAAGATCACAAGCATGATATGTTAGAATTTAAATCATAGGAGACTTCAGTTATCCAGGTGGCTGTTAGAGCTCTCTCACTTCCAAAAACGGAGCAGCTAAAAATTTCTTGACTTGCCTTATTGACCATTTCATCTTTCAAAAGGTGGAGGGACTAAGGAAAGGAACTTCTCTTCTGGATCTGATTCTCTCCAACAAGAAGTGGTTGCTGGAGGGGATATGCAGGCTGCTGGGGTGGGGAGCAGAGGAGGGAGAATGTCTATGCTATGTTAGCATTTATGATAGAGGGGAGGAAAAGCACTGTCTGACATGGCCATAGATCATGGGAGATCATGTACCAGAGGGTTAGAAAAAGAAAGGCCTGATCCTGTGGATTAAACTTAAGAGAAAAAAAAATTCTGATGAGAATAGAGAATTTGACAAAAGAGACCAATGTGAGTGCAGAGGGAACTCTTCAACTAATTAATTTCTTTTTTAATGTGCAGAAGACAGAAGCAAGAGCGAGTAACTGAAGATGAATGCAAAGTGTAAGACCCAGGAGTGTGAGAGTAGCTAGGTGTGCTAAAGCTCAGATGAGGAGATTAACGCTTTGAATGCACAGAAGCTTCTGAGGAAGGCTAAGCAGAACAAAAAGGTCCTTTTTTATAAGTCATATTGCGAGGAAAAGAGTCAAATAGGGCCTTGCATGGGACAGTAATAACGGACAATAGAAAAGGTGGGGGTTTTGCCTGCGTGTGCACATACCCACATGTGAGTACATGTACTCATGCGGGAGAAAGATCTTTGTAATGGAAAGATGGAACAAAAATAACTAATTAGGGAAATAAGCTGGTGACATTAAAAAAATAACCCCTTCTGGGGGTGGCTATGTGGTGCTGTGAACAGAGCACTGGCCCGGAGTCAGGAGGACCTGAGTTCAAATGTGGCCTCAGACACTTAACACTTACTAGCTGTGTGACCTTGGGCAAGTCACTTAACTCCCAATTGCCCTTCAAAAAAAGGCAAAAAAAAAAAATAACCCCTTCAAGTTCTTTTCTATTGACTGCAACTCTTGAGTAACGAGAATAGTATACCATAAAATGTTATTCAGTATTATATATTTATTAAATAAATGTTCTTAAAGTAAGCTCATAGCATAATATATAATATATAATATATATTAGATTTATGAACAATTAGGAAATATAAAAAATATCTCTTGAGATCTGAATTTTGAAAGATTTAGACAATCAAAATGTGCTTGGAGATTTAAACATTCATCTAAGGTGATGCTGATATTGCCAGATTTCAGAATGACAAAACTGGGAGAAAACAGAGGATTCACTATAGGCATTGTATTATAATTCAGTTATTATTCAAAATAGTAATAGAAGGGATTCAAGAGGGTATAATGGTGAAAACTGTACAGATACATTTATTTGAAACTCTAATGAAAAACGTAATTTTTGTTTTGCTGAGTGATAGAACTAGATCAATTCAAAGTGTAAACTTTTTAGCTTTTGATATTATAAGATACGATACAATATCTACTAAATTCTGCATGCGTACACACACACACACACACACACACACACACACACACACACACACACACACAGTCTGCTTGGTTTGCCATAGTTTAAGATATTAAGACCATACAATGGCAGACCTCGAAGGGACCTTAGGCATTTGTTTGTGTATAATAAAATAACTACCTTTCAGATGATAAAGGATGACTATGAGGATGACACCCATGTTTTCAGAAAAGCAGCCAATGACATCACATCCCAGTTGGAGATTAATTTTGGTAATCTGCCTCGTCCTGGGCGTGGAAGCAGAGGTAGTGCACGAGGTCGAGGAAGAATCAGGAGGGTGGAAGACTCTGGATCCAGACCAGAAGTTGTGGTAGGTGTTTTATTTATTAAGTAAGTACTAAATTATTTTGTAAAGCCAATAAAAAGTATTTCATTTTTTTATATGTCAACTACTTAACTAAATCGATGATGAAGCCAACCTTTGATATCTTTAAACTATCTTACAGTTTATATCTTTTCTTTCTTTCATAATTGTCTGATGTTCCAGTGTATAAAAAGAAGGCACCCTGATATTCTGGAATTGATTGCTGAGAGGTGTGGCTCAACTTGTATTTTCATGTGCCTGATACTGATCTCAGGCATGGTCATAGGGAGCTCCAGAACTCTTGAAGAACAAGCAAATCTCATTCCTTTCTTAGACCAACCTCAAGCTTGATAGCAAATCATGTTAGCTAGGATAGCCTTACTGATACATAAACAGGTCCTATAGTTAATAGTTCCCATTATGTTATAGTGCCACCTTGTGGGTATCGTACAATACAATTTATGAATTTTAACCATTTTTTTGACCATGTTAACTGACATATTGGTTCCAGCATTACAAAATATATAAATAATTATTGTCAATGTTGAGTAAAAGAAGGTGGCAAGTATTAAAATAACCATCTCGTCCTAATTAGAAATCAGAATGTTGTCCAAATGAGAAAAGAAATCTGGAGGGAAAGGAAGAATGCTTCCTTTGACATGACATTCAGTTTCAGTACTAAATAATTTTTAATTTTAGAGTTACAAGAGGTTTAGTTAGTGATCAGCAAGCCTGACTTCACACTCAGTCCCAGACTTCTCTATCATACCACTAAATCACTTAACACCTGGTTGAATAACACTTTCATTGGCCAGGTAACTAGCTACCTCCCTATCTAATTTTATCTTGGAGTGAAGCACTAGTTGTTATAAAGGCTTTTTAAAAATTAAAATGAACTTTTTATGTTTAATTCTAATGAAAATAAATTTATAAATGACTTAAGACAGAAACACATGATTTTTATTCAATTTGTCCAACCAATAGGCCTCATTTTTTGTCTTCTGGAGCTGCAAAAATAAGTCGAATAACTATCATGCTTTCTCCCTTAGTCTTTCCTCAACAATTCTTTTTCCAAATAATTCAGCCATCCATTCCCAATTCCTTCAGTTTTCCTGTGATGACATAATTACAAGTCCTCTCATCCCGTTTTCCTTTGACATATTAGGGTTGTGCTAGTGCTGGACTGAACTGGTTCATGAGAAGATTGTTAAACTCTCAGTGTGAGCATTTGTACCTTAGAAATATACAAATGCTACAAGTCATAGCTTAATTTATTGTTTTGTTGTTTTAGAATTTTCAACTCTCGTCTTTGATTGGCAGCAGTGATAAAAACACAGCTTGTGTCCCCAAGACCTTCAAATTCTTGCCCATTATTCATAATCCTCTGCCATCTATTGTTATTATTTTTAGTTTTGTGGTACCTGTGATTTAGATAAGCATACTATCTTTCTTAATGATTACTTGTAGAGAATGTATAGAAAAGTTTTCCTGGTTAGCTGTAAGTTGTACCGAATAGTCTCTGATGTGCTTTCTAATTCTTAGATTCCGTACTGAGAAGAATCTCCTTTTATCTTTTTTTTTCCTTTTTTTAGCACCCCATCTTAGAATTTTATCAGGTTTCATTGTCAAGTTCTCTTGCTGTCATTTGAAATATTCCATCCTCTTGAAATTTACCATTTACCAGTACTGTGGCACCTCTTTATTTCACCGTAGTAACTCAGAGATCACCAGTCAAGGTTTAGCACTTACAGCTTTTACTTTGGGACCCGATGAACTGAACTCATTGAGGATATGAGGGTGCTGCCCAGTAAAGTTTATTCATTGGTGCTTTAAGTGAGATCATTTTCTCTTCTCTTGGGTTCTTATTACCTGTGGATGATTTTTGTGTTCTTTCTTCTTGAATAGAGGAAACAAAAAGTAAAATAAGACTTTAGTTTTATCGTTTCAAGTCAAATCAAGGCAACAAACATTAACCACTTTCTGTGTGCCAAGCACTGTATGAAGTGCTGGGGAGTCAAAGAAAAGCAACAAACACACACAACCCCCCAGTCCAGTCCGTGCTAATCGGAATTCCTGTCCCACTGGACTCGGATTCAGAAAACCAGTTGAGCAAATTACTTTACCTAGCTTTACCTTTACTGTACTTTACCATTTTTGGACTAAATCCTTCCAGCTTAAATATCTTGAGATTTTGTAGGTGCAGGCCTTTGTTCCCAATATTGTTACCTCTACTACCTTGTGGTGTTTATAGCAATCCCAAGTTATCCTGATCTTTTATTTTCCTGACTTTTAATTTTTTTATTTAGTATTTTATTTTTCCCTAGTTACATGTAAAAACAATTTTTAACATCCGTTTTAAAAACTTTGAGCTCCAAATTTTCTCTCTTCCTCCCTCCCCACCCCACCTCATTGAGAAGGCAATATGGGTTATACATGTGTAGTCATGCAAAACATATCCACAATAGTCATGTTGTAACTTGGTCCACTAACAGTGCACTAAAATCTCATTTTTCCCACATCCCCTCCAACATTTGTCATTTGCCTTTTTTGTCCTATTAGCCAATTTAATAGGGATGAGGTGTAGTACCTCAGAATTGTATGAATTTGCATTTCTCTAATCAGTAGTGAGCTAGATTATTTTTTCATGGCTATAGATAGCTTTGATTACTTCATCTGAAAACTGATCATGTCTTTTGATCCTTTATCAGTTGGGGAATGGCTTTTATTTTTTATAAATTTGACTCAGTTCTCTCTACATGTTTGAGGTCTTTTTCAGAGAAACTAGTTTCAGAAACAAACCTTATTTCCCTACATCCTATTTCACATTCCCCCATTTATTTTTCCTGACTTTTTGATAGAATTTTCCCAAACTCTTATAGACGTTCTCTGTTGCCCTTTCTCTTATAGGCGTTCTTTTAAAACTTGGGTCAGTCAGAGATGCCGAGTACTTCCTAGACCATTCCCAGACCATCTTCCTTATCAAAATCAACCTCACCTTTGTTGCCAGAATGTTTTCTTGAGAACTTCTTATTTTCCTTTAATTTCCTTCCCTAATTTTGATCCCTCCTGCTGTTGTCTTGGAATTCTTTCTTTAAAAATAAATGTTTTATTGATACTTTTAAAAACATTGCTATTACTTCTGATGACTCTCAGTGTACTGTTAGAACACAGACATATACAAATGAACTGAAACAGTGACCATATCTAACAGTGAACGCCACATTCCACACCGATCATCTACCAAACACTGGGGTGATGCTTAAAAAGCAAAAAGTGTGAGACTCTCTTCTTGGTGGAAAGAATAATTATTCAAATAGGAGGGGGAGCAGAATTGATGGGAGAGCTTGGGAGAAGAGAATCTTTTTCTATCCCTCCTTTCTAGAGAGACATGATACATGTGGTTCCAAGCCCTCTTTGATGTGAAACATACAAATGCACACACAAAAGATTTTGGAAAGTTGCAGCCATGTGTGAAGGAGCTGGCCCTTGAATGTATCCCTGATTTCCCAAAGTCTTTCCTTTTTCTCTCTTTTTCCCCAAAGAGGAGTATGGAGGGTTTGAAACCATGTGTCTGTCCTCTCAAAGCAGAAGGAGAAAGATCTCTGCTCCCCCAAGCTTTTGCACCAAGTCTGCCTGTCATGTAGTGGCATGCAACAGGGAGGAATCACTCTCTCTCTCCCAATGAGAGTCTCACTTTAAGAAGCAGCAACACATAAAATGCCTCAGGGTTTTGAGGATCTAAAGTTAAAAATGGTCACTGCATTGATCGCAATTCTGATGTCTTTCATTGTTATGGATTCCTTTATCTATGAACTTTTTTTGTGTTCAGACACACATAACTGTCCGGAGGCAGAGTAAGCACTGGAATCTGGGGCTCTTAACTTCTTATCCACTTACTTTCTTCTACCTTCCCTCTGCCCTTTCCCATTCAGCTGACAGAATTGAAGTCATCCTTCCGGAGAAGTTGCCCTACTCTTTACTGAGTACTGATCATATAGTTATTTATACTTTTGTGCTACTTTATACAAGTTCTTTGTGCTGTGTGTATATGCTGTGTACTTTCAGTTAAAGTATTTTCTACCTGAAAGTAGACCATCTTATTTCTTTGTTGCCTGTTCTGAATAAATGTTACTGACAAGACATCTTACATGTCTTCCAGGATAGCTCTGGCAGAAGCTTGGAGTCCAGGAAAGATGAATACTTGTTTTAGAAATTCCATTCTCTTATGAGTTCCTCTTGGTTAGATTAAGGATCTTCAACAAGCTAATATTAAGATATTTCTTTTTCTTTTATAGACACAAATCATTGCTCCAAACCCAGATGACCCTGAAGACTTTCCTGCTTTAGCTTGAAAGAGCCCTCGTTTAATAGCATCATAAAGTAGCTTTGGCACAGCTATTGGGAAAAAAAAAAGACTTTCCTTGCTATGGGGAAGAGGGATAGTCTCAGTCTATGAAAACAGTAGAAGTTGCTTTTTTCCCCTTGTAGTGTGAACTTGTTGCACTTTTTGGTTTGGGAATTTGAGGTAGGTGTAATTCCAGAGATTCCTAGAGCATGAGGTTCTGGATTCATTAAGAACCTTCTGCAAGAAGGTGAGGGATGAGGATCATTGTTATACTCAAGGGATTTCAAATAAAGTTCAAGAATGATGTTTAAGATGTGTATATAGAGAATATATTGAAATTTTTCACAGAACTAAAGAGTAATATAAGCTATAAATTATAGTCCATTGTTCAGGCTACATCAAGCCCTGTAGACACTGGAGGTTGTTTTGCTTCATTATTAAATTATATATAACTTGGACAAATTTAAGCAGTAACAGTTATTTTCAGAGACCAAAAACTTAAAATACAGTTGAATTAATGATTTTTCTTAAATGTGTGAAAATGTCATGGTGTCTGCTGAATGTTTTGTTTTCTTTCATTTGCAAGGTAACATTCAAGTTTGTGCCCTAAAAGATACTTTAAATTTTCTATTATGCAAATATTGGTCACTACCTCATGACATGCCATATTTTTAAAGGGGTCAGAGATGACTGGGCAGGCAGGAGAGAAAAGACCAAAGCCAGATAGGCTGTAGCTTTTAACAGTGCCTTGATCTATGTGGTGTTTTCAGTAATGTTAGGTGTCTCTGAGAAGCCAAGAAAATTTACCTAGAGCACATATAAAAATGTTTGCATGGTCTCTTGCTTGAAGAAGAGTAATTATGTTTGATGAATACATATCTGATATAGCCCATCAAGCCTGCAAAAAATGGGGGGAAAGGAAAAGGAGATGATAAAGAGGAAACTAGGCTGATTGGTGGCAGTGACAAAATTTCTCATATACTTGCCATAGCCTTTGCTCCCTCTCTGTGTAATTTTATTGCTGCCTCCTGGAGTCCGAGATAAAAAAAGCCACTTTAAGTTGCTGCTACAGAAGATGGGAGAAACATTCTTATCTGCTGCTGTCTCCCTGCCTCTTCCATCCTGCTCCCTTTCATAAAATTCAGCCAGTCGTCTTCAAAACAGGGAAGAATGTGAATGAAACTTCTTCATTCTTCAGCGTTTTATAGGTAAAAAGAAGAGGGTAGCAAACTTTTCTTTAATAAACAAAAAAGCCGTGTGGAGCCATATTAAAATTCAATTCCAAATGCTTTTAAATGGTTATCTGTCTCACCTCTTTTTAGTCCTATGGTGTTCAGTTCATATTTGAGAGCATGAGGGTATGTTAGCCGATTTTGTATTATTTCTTCCCTTTGGTAAACACACAATAAAATGAGAATGCTAGGCTGAAGTAAAAAGAAATCTATTAAGAATGAATGTCATGTTCAGTACTATCTGTTAATATCTTATGGGGATAGGATTCACATTCATTAAGTTGTCATATTAACTTATTTCTCCTTGCCATGTCTCAGAAGAAACTGGCAAAGCAGAAGTAGACTGATATAAAAAAACATCCCTCTGGATGTAGGTTACATTGTGGTCATTGACTGGACCTCACATTTAGCTAAAATGCTGTGTTTTTCAAATCTTAAAATGCTGCACCATGTCACATCGCTTTGTCTCAGATGGCATACTTTGCTTGTAGCCTTAGAACAAATTTAATTTTGGGGGGGGGTGTAGTTTTCAAAGGGCCTGTTGTCTCCTCTGAGCCTCTTCCTGTACTTTGTTAACTAATGCTGGCCAGCTGGGTTTGTAGACAAAAACTTTAAGTGTATGATGGTTTGGTTTGAATTTTCTAGTGTACTGTGAGGAACTGTCTGGTTCCTAAAGAAAACCCAGAAAGCAGGGAAATTTTTATTCACTACTTTATTGTAGCAATAGAGGATGAGTCTGTGGGGAGGAATAAGCATTTAGCTGTATATATTTGTCATAATTTTTTTTTTAGCCTCTACGGGGGTTTGAAAACAGATCTGTCACTTGCCAGCCTATTTCCAGGGCAGATGGTGATATGTTTTTCTTTTTACAACACAAGAAAAGAGGCAAAGTTTCCCAGGAGGCATACCATTGGATGCTGTCAGGTCTTCCTGTTTCCTAAAATAGTTTATTCAGTGAATTCCAAGTGATCTGGAAGTCCAACAGGCATTTTTAATTTATCACCGTAGAATTCAAAAGGACTAAAGGTGATGGGTTGGATTAAAACAAGAATGAAAAAACTGCCATCTGGACAAGGCACTTTACCTGGGGGGGCCTGATTTTGTTTTATGACTATTTTCTATGTGATTAGTCTCCTTTGTAATCACATGTATTTTACTTTATTTACAAACTTTAAGGACGGGTCCATCACACACTACAGTTAAGAGCCCCACATGTAGATGGTGTCTGGCACATATGTAAGTGATAGCTTAATAAATGCTTGTTGACTGACAACAAGCCTACCAAATATATGAGTTATAGAACTTCTCATTACTAAGGATAAGCCAATTCTCTTGTCTGTTTGAAAATGGTTCACAAGTTGATTTCCAAGGAAATAACTACTTACTGGAGTTGGGGTAAATATGTCTTTATTCTTTGAAAACTGGTATTTTGGTTTGATTTGGTAGGAAAAAAAAAGCAGTCACCTGTAACAAGTGAGGCCATTGGAAGTGATCACGATTTTTGTTCAAAGATCATTTTATTTTGTTGCAAATAGGTTTCATAACTCTATACTTCGGATAAAATTTCAGGTACAATGCTTTTAAATGCCAGTTGAACTGATTCTGAAATATATCATGCCTCATGTTAAACAGTGATTTTATTGATAAATCTGTGGAGGTAACACTGTACTACTTATGATCCCATATAGATAAATGCTACAGCAGCAGCATTTTGTACATATTTCTCTACCCTGTTTTCAACTCAATAAATGTTTCCTGTGAATAAATGTAAACATGAAGTGATTTTCCCCTTTTGAAACAAGTCATGTTAATCAATACCTTATGAATTAGAAATCTAATATTCGCAATGAGAACAGTTGCATTCTCTGATCATTATTCTAAAAAACGGCACCTCCCAAAAGCTGGGATACAGTTTTTGACTTGAAAGTTTCCAGGTTTCATTTGACAAATGCTGCCTTCTATTTCCTGATGGTGCATTATGAGGAATACTTTCTGAGGTCAATCTTCAAGTGATGTCCAGCTGTTTACCCTAAATCCTTAGAAACATTTTTTTTCCATGCTAGAATATAGTACCCAAATTGTTTTGATGTCTGGAAGCCAGTTGGGCTTCTAGATAGCATTTCTCTCCACCCTGCTCCTTATTTCTGTGGGGACTGCTTGAAACTTGTCATTTTTGAGAATGATAGCTGGGGGCATATCCTATTCCCCTCCCCCAGCCTCAGTAGTCAGTCATACGATCAGATATCCTTGTATGTGGGCTTTTTTTTTTTAATACGCATACTTGCCAGTTATTCCAAGTCTTCCACACCTGATGGAAACTCAGTCATATAATGGTAATGGCAGGCAAGTGGTTGGGTCTTACCAGAATCCTAGTCTGTGTTTTCTTCTCTGCTCTTTCCATGCCAAAAATCACAAGCAGGCTGCATTCTATGACTCTGTGCTGCCATAGTGAATGGCAAATAGTGCCTAACATGCTTATTGGCTGACTAGTGTGGCCCAGGCTGGAGCATCAGTTTTAATCTCCCATGCAGATTTCTGCCAAGTGCGTCATTTGGCACCTGATGCCCGTTATTTATTTGTATCGCCTCCTTTTCTGGGGTGCACTAGCTTTTTGCTTGACTGGGAAGAGTGGCATCATGCCTGACTGGAAGTGGCTGCTTGACCCAGTGCACCCCTACTGCCGTAGCGAATAAGGAAGTGTTTTTCAGGCAAACCACAGTAGAGGTAGAGAGGGAAGAACCACGAGTCCCAAGTGCAGATGTTTCAAATTGTGGCCTAGGTATTTAAGAGCACTTCCATGCTATAATTTCCATTTATTGGGCAAAATTATTTTGAGTCCCATCTTCTGCCTAATGTTTGCATCAGAGGAAAAAACTAAGCAAAAAATCCATTATTTTTTCCTTAATGCGGTTGTTGTAATGCCCATAGAAAAAGCAACTGAAATACTTAAAAAAAAACCCAACAACTGGCATCCCTTAGCAAGCAGGTCATTCTACTTTAAATGGATTTGGCTGTTAAATTTGTCTATGGGTAACTGTCTCTTTAACATTTATCTCCAATTAAAAGAAGATGCAAACTTTCTCATATATTGTTTCATTTTAAGTATTTCCTCATATGTAAGTTAGATTTGAGGAGAGTGTGGAAAGATAAGTGTGGGGAGACAAAAGGGATCAGGTGTAATGCTAGGATCTGACACCTCGCCTCCCCTCCCCACCCGGGTGAAGATCTAGTTTTTCACAGTGTACAAATGTCTCTAGAAAGAATTCAGTGTGGTCTATAATCTGCTCATTGTTACTGGGGAAGAAAATTTCATAATGAAGCCGGTTTTTCTGAAGAGAGGAGGATTGAAGTTGCAAAGCCTTGGAGAAGTCTTGATCTCTCAGGTCCAAAACAAATCCAAAAAGCTTTCCCAGCATGACTCCACTTTCTCTTTCCAGTTGAAATAGGAATTATCAAGTTGAAATGTAGGTTCTACTCAAACTAGTCACAAGAGACTGAAATTTCTTTCAATTCCCCAACATTTAATATCCCTAATTCCAAACCTTGCCATTTCCAAGTCTGAAGATTATCCAGACTTTGAAGATTTTGTATTGTGGTCGGCCTGGGTAACAATCCCACCAAAAGCTCAGGTATGGTAACAGTTCCTCCGACAGTTTTATGAAGTTGAGAGTCGGACAAGATGGTCTTTAATCTAATGTCCCAGCTCAGGACCTATGGTCCTAAGGTGGTGCCATGTACAAAAACAGCGGTATATAAAATTCATATAAATTGCAGTGTGCCAATTCAGAAATGGCAACTGTAGTAGTACATTAATGGTATTAGCTCTCACTACTAAAAATCAACTGCTTCTCAAATTTCCTCTTCACAGTATGGGTCACATCTTACAACATCCTAGTTCATTTGTCCCCCCAGGTAGGCTAAGGAATTTTAGTCTCACCTACTTTGGGGAAGGGGGAGAGAAAGAGGTAGAGAAAAAGTCAAGATACTCATTGCTGACTCCAGCGCTACCCTATTACTGCTCATTTTTATTTGTGACAAAATGTCTATAATTTTTTTGTTGCTGAGAACTTGGTATGATAGCCACTTAAGAAGTAGGAACTTAAGAGTGTAAAATGTGGTTTAACTCCCATCCTGTTTCCTTGCCACTAAAGGAAGCCTGGACTTAAAGAGTCACTTCTTCCTAGTCACTTCATGCAATGTCACACTGCTATGCCTTGCTTATAGACTCACCTTAGGCTAAATGCAAAAAAGGGAGAGGACCCCTTCCACTCCCCTGCAAAAGCCCTAACTTGAAAAACCCATGATGCTAGGTATTACCTTAGCAGCTTCACTCATTCTGTCTTTATTGTCTGTCCCCAACCAAAGTTGTAAAATCCCTAGAAGGCATGGATTACAGCAGTCTTGTCTAAAATGTGTAAATTATGACCAAGGAATTAATTGGCCAGGACTAGGCAATAACTATGCCATAAGAATATTGTTTTCTTACAGTTAAAAACTCAGTCCTGAGGGTGGCTAGGTGATGCAGTGAACAGAGCACCAGCCCTGGAGTCAGGAGGACCTGAGTTCAACTCCTGCCTCAGACACTAGTCATGTGACCTTGGGCAAGTCACTTAACCTCAACTGCCTCCCCTCCCCCCTCCAAAAAGCAAAAAAACCAAAAAAACCCTTCCTGTCACTAGGAATGATTATTATTATTGTAGCATGCCCCCCAACTCTCAAATCATGCTTAATTGCATGATTCCATTTTGCCTCCCCAACAAATGGCGCCTTTGACCACTTTTTAAAGATCTTACACCATTACAATCACATGTGATTATTTTACTACCAAAACATCCTAATACCTTTTACATAAAGAGGATTATATCTAATGCTATCAAAACTCTAATCTCTTTAGACAGAACATCCCTGCCTCTCTTTAAACAACTTTGATAATCACTTAATACAAAGGAATATTATAAATTATTTTTGGTCATAGAGTTTGAGTTTACAATGTGAGGCAGCTATATATCTTGTTATATCTTTATACATACATTTATAATTATAAATATTAATACAGATACACACATACCCTGGAAAATTTATTTCAACTAGACCTTGAATGAAATAGGATTTGTATGTTGTGTTACTAACTGGGAAACTGTGGTGAAGGGCAGAACTAGAAGATGAATGACCTAAATGACCATTAAACTTACATTTACCTTTCATCCAATAAAAATCACCTGTTACATAAATATCTGGGGGAGGCAGAAATATCTGGAAAAAGCAGTGTTCTGTTTCACATGAATAGGAGAAAAACATAACTGCATTTTTTAATCCTGCTCAAATCAAGGGCACTGGACAATGGAAATAATTATGTATGAATCTGAACTAGGTGCATCAGCTTCATGTCACCCACTTTCCATCCCTCACTCCCCAAAACATTAAATAGCTGAGGGCATTGTTAAATAAGCTCTGAATCCACACATTAAAACTATAACTTAGCTTTGGGAATTAGCACCTTCAGTGCCTAAATTTCTAGCTATGAATATGATAGCTTAGGAAATAAAACTTTGAAAACCAAGAAGTGAGGCCATTTCTTTCATCTGAGTAAGTGGTCAAAAAGTGTTCCCTGAACCTGAAACTCAAACCATTTCCCTTTTTCACCCCTCAAGATATAAGTGGGAGGGACCATAGGTGTGGTGTGGGCTAACATATATAAAGAACTTATATGATATATTTAAGTTTATGAAACCTTTCTGTATACTAACTGTTTTAAAGTGAAGGCATGGGGGGAAGGAATACAGTGGGAAATATAAGTAATTATAAAATAGTAGATATGTATATAAGTGTAATTAAAAAGTTAATTCCTAATGTTTCCTGAGGACTTCTGACTTCCTGTACCATTTCATTTCCACCTTAATGTATTTAATGAAATAACTGAAAAATAAATATGTATCTTAAGTTATAAATGGGATTTTCTTCAACCTTTATCTGGTCCAATTGCAAGAAACATCAATTTTGAGCTGCCACCTTAATCTAGTTGAACCCCTAAACAGGTTAAGTAGTTTGCCCAAGGTCACAGAGCTAGATAATTATATTGTGGCAAAGCTGAGATTCAGGTTCTCTGATTCTACATCCACCCTTCTTTCTCCTACACCAGTGTACTGAATTAGTAGCTGAGTTTTGATAGTCTTAGGAAACACTGTCAAGCCAACGGGTTCTTTCTGATGCTTTATAGCACTCTGATCCAATATTGCCCTTGCATCGCACAGATTTTTCACTGAATCATCCTCTTTTTCTGAGGTCCACGAGTCAAGTATTTTTCTTCTATTAGGATGTTGTCTGTGTACCTAAATATTTATGTCCTCTTATAATGCCAGTCAGACCATCTGAATGATTCCAGCGGTTGCTTGTGCATCCAGGGTGCACTTAGAAGTTGGCCTATACAGAGAGTATATGTGAACGTTCAGGAAAGCAATTCCAAATAAAATGTAGATCGTTTCTTTCCCACTGTTGGTTTGATTCTAGCTGGGTCTCTTTCTCTCACGCTACACAGATAATTAAAAGTGTGCTGTATTTGGGCAAGGGAGACAGAGCATAGGATAATGGAAAGAGTCAGGGAATAGGATCTAGTACTGTGAGTGGCCATTCATTAGCTGTGTGATCCCTGATTTAGGATAAGTCACAACTTCCGGGCCCTCATTTTCTCCTCTGTATAATGAGGGAATTAGCCTACACCATTTCTAAGATAGCCTACGTGATATGTAAAACTCCAGTTTGTGATTTTATGATCATTTGACTTGACTTTACATATTTTAGTTAATCTGAATTATTTCCTAAGAGGAAAAGTTCACTTATATCACTTGACGCCAGAATGGCAAGCGTTCACCACAGGATTTTACTTCAACAACTTCCTCAGCTTGAGATGCTTTCTCTTACTACTGCCCTAGGAAAAGGCCATAAATGACGAATTGTATTCTAGTCGTGACAGTTTCCGATGATCAGAAAATATAAACAGAAAAAAATAAAGCAGCAGCTTCTGGTTAATAGCTTTAATTGTACATGACCTTAGGCATACAATTTTCACCATTTAACATTTTGTATAAAATCAGTTACAATACACAAGATTTTCAAATGGGACAATACTTATTAAACTAGCGAGTTCACAAGACATTATTATGAAGCTTTACCTGAAAAATACCTTAAGTAAAATAAACATTCACTCTACCAGATCCCTCAGATTTAAAAAACATGAATAGAAATATACACTTTAATTTAAAAAAATCAAGACAATGGTTAAATAAGTACCGATTCGTCAGTTACACTTGAAAACTTTTGATAACCTATACATGAGTGCACGTTAGATAGAAGTCTGCCAATTATTAATACAAAACTGCAGTACTCAAATCAGATGAACTGAGAGAAGTCTGCCAATTATTAATACAAAATTGCAGTACTCAAATCAGATGAACTGAGCTGCTGTCCATTTTTTTTCTCTCTATGAACTGGAGGTAATTTTCTACCCACTACTAAGTGTCCAGTCTTTAAAAACACATCTGCAGCATTTCCATTTAACAACATGGAGAACACAAAGATCTGGAGAGAGGAGATGGGAGACCTAACCCCACTCTGTCATTATTTGGTGAGAAAGAATTATGAAAGAATAAGGAAAAAAAGACAGTCTTCAAGATGAGGCTGAGCAACAGTTATTTAAAAAGCTTCTGATAAAAGTTCAACAAGGGGGAATGGGAGATGTATGAGAGAGGATGTATGAAAATAGAAATTGAAGCTATTATTCATCAACTCCTTTTGAGTAATTGCTTGTTGCCCAGAGAGAAAAATGTAAATCAAATGATCAAATGAAAGGCATTACCTTTGGGCCTTTCTTATAGGAGAATGTCTCCCAAGAAAGCAACAGCTCCACAATAAGTGTCACAGTGGATCGTACTTCAGTCTCAAACATGCTGGCCCCAATCATTCCGATGGGGAAATCGGCTCCTAACTAAAACTCAGAGGAAAGAAGCGAGGTAGAAATTTTGGAAACATTTTCCCATGAAAATCCCCATGGCAAGGGGATTGACAGTTAGCATTAAATTTTAGGACTAACCAATTGTGAAGTTTAGGAGAGCAACCACACTGGTGGACAAGTAAGGCTACTTGTTGTACTGAGGCAATGCTTGGTGAAATAATTATTCACAGCTAGGTAAAAAAATACTTTCTAAAATTTTAAACCTGGCAGTTAAGACAGATCTAGCTCTAATCTTCCTTTTTTGTTAAGGATTTTATAAGGTGTTTTTTTTTTAATTTTTCTTTGCTTCCAATAAACAAATTTTAACACTTCACAGATTTGATGTGGTGTTTTTTTTTTTTCTGAGAAAAGGAAAAGATAATGAAGAAAACACTTTCATGACCAAAATAATTCAGATACAATTATTTCTATTTTACTGTCTCTTTTAAATGTCACTATATCAGTCCCAAAGAGATGGAAGAGCTAGTAAAAATATTTAACCTGTTTATGCAGAGTGGCCATGAGAAATCTACAGTGCTGCTGAGGATAGTTTTTGTGGGGAATCCCACCTGAATTTCATCATGGTAGGGAGCAACAGATGGGGAATTTCCTTGACCAGTGCAAATGAGCACCTTTTTTTCAACGTGGGTTCTTTTAGTGATGCCAAGGGCACTGGGAAATTGAGAAACTTGCCCAGGGGGAAATACATGTTAAAGGTTAAACTTGAACCCAGAACTTATAATTTCTGAGTCTAGTTTTCTATCCACCTCTTTAGGGCATATGGTTTCCTTTAAACAGGAAATCTCTTTATCTGACAAACTATTCTTTATGTGTAAGTAGTGCTTCTACAAAATGGGGTTATAAGTGAGAAACCTTAGAAGAACAATTTGGTTATATTTTTGGAGACCAAAAAGCAAAAATTTTTTAAAAACTGACTTCTAACAACAGGAATCTTTCCAGCAGCCCTACCCACATGCTTCTTAATCCCTAAATATGTCCCTCTCCCCCATCCCCCACCCACATGCTCTGTCTGCTGTTTTGTTTGGCACATATCAGCTCAAGTCACTGAGGGCGGCCAACAAAGAAATGCTTTTTAACCAAACTCAGACTTCCTATGACTAATCCTGGTATGAACAGAGCAGATGAACATTAAAATATGAAGGAGAAAGATCCTTGCTGACATTTAAAATGGTTAGAAATTCAAGAAAGGCTGGTTTGAGGATTCACCACGTGATGACAATTTGCAGGCTAAATGTTTATGGTGTAAACACTTCAGCCAAGATTCTTTATTACTAGCTGAAAAATAAAAATAAAAAGAATTTGTCTGAACCAGTCTTGGAGACAAGTTGCTCATTTTAGAGAAGGAGAGCAGGTTTGCCCATTTTGCTTTAAAAGACCAACAAGTTTCATAAGGAAACTACAAGTAGTTGAGATTTGAATTTGAGTATATATATAGTTATTAATAGAGGGAAGCCTTTAAAGAAAAAAGAGTCAGAATGAGAAAATAGACCTGAGAATTGGGAGGTTAATGTTATATTCACTTTTTATAACTGTGGGCTTCTCTCTTTCCCTCCTCTACCACAGTATGGCAGAATACTTTTCTCCCAGAAGTGGTACAGAGAAGAGGAGCCAGTAGCTACATGGGGAAATGACTCTGCCTTTGGGCCAATTAATTTAATCGTTGGTGTCCTAGTAGCCACTGTTCCCAGTCCTACCCTCAAATCGTTAGTCTCAAGGGTGGAGAGAATTATTTTGTGCCAAACAGCAGGAACCTATGTCAGCTACCAATTTCAGTGTGTTACATGAGAGAATTACCCCTTGCCTCCCAAATGGAACTACTGCTTTAAAGTTACTTTTTTTTTTTTTTGCATTTACAGGTTATAATTACAATCATCCTTCAGCCCTAGTAGGGCTTTTTTTTTCCTTTAACAACAGCTCTTAAAAATAAATTAGGTATAAAAATAAACATGGCTGACATTTATTCTATGTATTTGTATTATATTATAAAAGTATCCATTTTCTAGAAGATTTCAATGATCCAACTTCTCAAACTGGACTGCCTGAAACTGGTCTATTGAAGTAACAATCATACACTTCATTCATGTGCATGTGGAAAAGAAATATATGTGAACTCAGGATATTCAAATATTCTTTGCCATTGAGCCCCCCATTATTGTACATAATAAGATATGTCAAGTTTTAAATTAAATTTCTATAATTGTCATCTAATATTCACAGAATCTACTCTGCTTCGTTGGTTTGAAGAAGGCACTATACAAAGAGTTTACATTTTTGTATACCCTAAATAAAGGCAGTAAGTGAGGTCTCATATTTACCAATAACTGAAATCCATACATGTAAACCAATATATAGTTTAAAACTAAGAAGGAGATCAGATAAGGGGAAAAAGCAACAGCAGAATTCAATTAAAGTAGTACCATTAGCAAAATTTCAATTACTTGGTAATTTTTGTTTTATAAAGGGAAAGAGAAGTCACAGTATTCTTCCTTTTTTTTTCTTTAAAATAAAAGCTTTCTGTTCATGTTACTGGGCAACAAAAGAGTGACCAGTCACAGGGCACTATTCACTTACTAAATGGTCTTAAGGATGAGAAATGAAGTTATGCAGCATTTGTACTATTTGAAACCAGTTCTTCTTGACCTTCTAAAGCAATGATCATATTCTTTCACTAGTTTTCAAATATTTTCTGAAAGAACCACTTTGTACCAAAACACATAACAGTGTTTATATAAGATTACCAGTAAAACACTTTTTGGTGAAAAGCAAGCAGTCTGGTGGTACTTGGCTAATTTACATGGAATAAATCAAATTACAGCAAATGATGAAAAAAAAATACTCTTTCCATAAAGCAGTTTCCTTTTACATCTGAATAGAACATAGCAAGGACAAACAGAAAATAAATATACAGAAGCCTGCCTTGAATTCTCCATTCCTTTGGAGGCCAAGAGCTCAAAATGATTGCCATCACAATTTATACACATGCACCAGACAGACTCTTGAACCCTCTTGACAATAGAGGGTTTCATATTTACACCTGAGACTAAATTTACAATAGGTTACTTTTGTTTGTTTACCAAACTTCAAAGATTTTTTCACACACACATTTGAGTTCTTCATCAAATCACTGGCCTCAAGACTCAATAATATGAATAAATTCAACTAATTAAACTCTCATGTACATTTTCTTCATTGACCAAGTCTCTTAGCTGGAGGCAACTAAGAATTTTTTTTTTTTGCTTTTTGTTTGGTTTTCAAACAAACTGTGCTGGGTCCTATTGTTTTCCTTTTCCTAGAAGATTCCTTCAGTTCCGGCCACATATATTTTTTAAACTTAACGCAATACCGTTCTAGTCCTTGGAATGGAGTGGCTACTGGGGAAAAAAACAAACAAAACAGGATGTTTAAAATGAATCTGTAAAAATGTCCTGTACTGACAATACTGGTTAAAGACAAAATGATACAACTTTATAATAAAAACATTTTTGTCAATATATGCTAAAAATGTCACAATATTTGAGATAAACAATTAGAAAGTCATGGAGTACATTTCTGAAACAAACACTTTAAAAGTGCAGCACAATTATTAACCAAAAAAGGACAGATAAGTAATGATGCTGAGCAGAAAAAGATTCAATTTTGCAAGAAAAGAGAATTAAAACAATTAAAGTGCCATAATTTGTATAAACATTTGTCACACAGTATTTCTTTTCTTTCCTTCCCTCTTGAGAACTAGAATATGGGAAAGGAGATTGATATTGTTCTGTCTTGTCTTCATTACCACATTTGGGGTCTTCCTGGCAAAGATAGTGGAGTGGTTTGCCATTTCCTTCTCTAGCTCATTTTACAGATGAGGAAACTGAGGCAAACAGAATTAAGTGACTTGCCCAGGGTCACATAGCTACTAAGTGTCTTGAGACTGGATTTGAATTTAGGTCATCCTGACCCAGGTCCAGCACTGTCCACTGAGCCACCTAGCTGCCCCAGAAGAACTAATAAAGAAATGTTAAGTATTTAAAAGACAGAATTAGGTAACAGAAAAAGCCCTGACAGTTCCAGCAGTTTGCAGTTTAACTAAAAAGCAGAACGATACCAAGGACATCTACCTGTCTTATGGAACAGCATTTGAATACGCAACCATCCTCAGTGAAACCCGCTCTCATTATGGAAGGGCAGAGAAGTATGATCTGAACACTCCATAAAGAAAAAGAACTGTACCTCAACTGTCGAGGAAAAACTCAGGAAATGAGATTGTTCTAATCCCTCCTACTACACTTTCTTAAGTGCAATATAACAAAGAGTTAAAGAAAAAAAAGTCATAAAAAGCAAATGCTTTAACTGGAGCAATTTAAAGTTCAAATCTGTCAGGGAAAGAAGAGATTCTGGATGACTGCCATCTATACATGCTGACTAATTTCCACTAGAACAGTTTTTATTTAACTCTCTTAATTTTCACAGCTCACCATGTTGGGTCTAAGTTGCCGATTTGTTACTGGATTAAAGTGATCTAATGACTTTGGAGGAAAGTGATCTACTGGCTTTGGAGGAAAGTGATCTACTAGCTTTGGAGGAAAACGATCTACTGGCTTTGGAGTAAAGTACTCTACTAGCTTTGGAGTAAGTGATCTACTGGCTTTGACAAGCAACAAGATCCACTATTCATTGCCTCCTGCCACTGGAAAAAAAACCAATAGTCACCAAGCTAATGATACTGGGATTGTTACAACCAGATGCACTTTGACATTTAATCAGAAGATTCAGAAATTCTAAAGTTTCAGAAGTCACAGTACTAGAGATCTGAGTTCCTGTACCACAAGAGGCAAAGAAACAAAGAGCCATATGGTAGTGACAATGAAGGAAATGTCACGAATAAAAAGTCTCTTGGTAAAGAAATCTAAAAAATGGCGGCATTTCCAAAAGATTAACAGAAAAATATTTAAATATTATGAGCACAGGACTTTGGACAATTATCTTCATTATAACAAGACTGTAGGATTGTATTTATTTAGTGGCAACGTGGATTAATCAGAATAAAAGCTGTCTTTGGGATGAGGAAGACCTGGGTTTTTGTTCTGCCTTTGACAGATCCTAGTTGTGTGCGACTCTATGAAAGATAATTAACCTCTCAATATTCTAGGAACTCCCTAAGATGGGAAATTGAAAAGAAGGTGCTGCCCTGTACTGGCAGAGGGCGTTTGCTCATCTAAGGGCTCCCTATACTAATGAAATCACAGTCATAGTCCTTATGTTTATCCCTAGTACTTCACTGTGAACTGGCAAATGAGTAACAAAAACCCAGAGACGAATAAATACTAGGATGGTCCAGAAAGGCAGGTGTTAAAGAGTTTAAGTCAACTAAATGTTACAGAAATTACAACAAAAATACTCTTGTTCTGGGAATGAATGAATCTGTAAATAGGATGACTTCCTAGGAAAACCAGTGATGAATGAGTACAACCTTGTAAAGAAAGGGCTTATTTAAACACATCTACTTGAGAGAACAAAACAAAAACAAGAGGAAAGAAGACTTCTGAAAATTTCTTAGCAATGCAAGATGTGACTTGCACTAAAATAAGGGTTTGAGAGAATCAGAGTGAAAGTTCTTTTTCATTTCCTAATGAAAATTGAATATAGACAAATCCTATGTAAGTAGCTAGTAAATGAATCTAGTCACTCCCCAAGGAGGAATGTTTAAACAATCCTTCAGCTGCATCTCAAGGGATCAATATTTTATCACCTCAACTCTCTAGGCCTAGGAAATAGAAAAGCATGTAAGCCATCTGTATAACCTAACACTTCAAAGTCAAAAGACTCTTGGTCAATGATTGGGCTTTGCCACTTATCAAGGCAGATTTAAAGGCCATTTTTCTCCTTCATTTAAATTGCTGTAGTTTTATCAGAAGCTCATGGCAAAGGATTTATAATAGTTGTAGGTAGAGAGGTATGTATAAACAGACATTCCTATTGGGCATGCTTGCCATGTTAAACATGGTGAGATTTCCTCTAGGATGATGTGTAAGCAGGGAGGGAGCATGGCTAAGACATGTGCATTGTCTCTTCTCCCAATCATAGCTGATAATTCTTTATCTGGCAAAGAAGCTCTCCAAAGTTGTAGAACTATGCAACCTGAATAAAACCAACAGGAAGTCATTTTATGATTTTCAATGACAGTGCTTATGGAACATCTGAGCAGTAAACCACTTCATAAATAGAAGCAAATAAGTTAAGTAAATGACAGAATTATTATGTAAGTAGAACACCCATAGATATAAACACATGAATAGCATATAAAGAGAAAGCCTCACGGACAGAACTATCGGTACAATCAGCCTTTGGGCCCTGGGGAAGCTACCTAAAACCCCAGGAGAAGAACAGGGTATGATTTTTTAAATAATAAATTAGATATTTAAAAGACTCCAATATTTGAAAACCCTTACTTTAGCTATTCTAAACTCTACTAAAATGTATCATATTATACACGTATTTCCCCCTCTAAAATTCACCAAGAACTAGGTCACAGGTTCTTTCCTTTCAACAAAAGATAGTGCCTATGCTTCACATAAATTATTTATCCAGAATGCCTGTATGGTTGTCTTCATTTCAAGAAATTAGGTCTATGAGTAAAAACAAGTGACAAGCAAAGAATTTGTTAATTACATATTATATATAAGGAATTTTCCATTTCGAGTTGCAAAATTCCTGCTTTATCGTCTATTTCCCCACTGCCCCAAATCTCCTCCTTTCAATGCAGATTTGGGCAAGTTGAAGTCTTTCTCACAGCTATCCAAACTACCTGTACACTACTTTGTGCCATTTAAACATGCCGTAAACCCATTTTTCCAAAGTGATTACTTCAAGCACTCTTAAAATTATGTATCCTAAGCCCTCAAAATTTGCTCAGGAACCTCTGCCACCAGAAAGGACAAGTCTGGATCACTATGAAGGTCTCCAGAAGAATATGGATGTGAAAGGAATAGAAAAACCCTGGATGGAGGTGATAAGTATCCAACAGACAGACAACCATCAAATGCATTATAGCAGGACTCTAGTCTTAAGCCAGAGTCTTGGGTTCCATTTCACTGTAAACCAAGAAGGCACTGTCCAAATAAGCAAGAGCACATTTAGACATGTATAAAACCCTGCCTTATATTGAACGCCCAGGTATTTATACCTAAAAGGAAAAAAAAGACATTTACAGTAATTGATGGCCCATATGACAAACTCAGGTACCAGCACATTCTTTATCTGAACGAGTTTTTTCCATTATTCTAAAGGTGGTGGGAAAACACATCCCCAACAATTTGGAATGAAAACTTTAAAATATCGTTATCATAAGCTAAACATAGTTTTCAATTCTCCATGGTAATTTTCCACCTTTTAATGGTGGTACAAATGAGTAGTGAAACTGTGAAAAAAAAAAGATGAGAAGATAAACGATTTCCAAATAATTCAGAATAGTCTCAGAGCTCAAATCAATCTATACTAAAGGATACTCAAGTAACCCTAGTTTTTGGTATTAACAAATTTGTGATCTAACTCAATTGTGATAAAAGTTATTAATATAACCAAAGTGCTAACGAAATTAGGAAAAGGTAAATTAAAAAAAAGATAAAAGGAAAGCTAAGTTTACGGAAGAATACAAGTTTGTGTTCCGGGGTCCCTGGAGAGGGAGGGAGGGGAAAGCACAGACTTATGGGTATTCTGTAATTAGTTCACAAGCCCCAACCAATGGGGTTATCTTTTACAGGCAGGAGTCACAATTAGTAAAAAACAAACGGGAAAAGATAGCATAGGAAGAACGCTAGTGTCAAAATATTCATTGCCATAAACCTAGAGTGCACTCGCTCACAAATACACACAGTGATCACCCTAGGAAGAGTGGGCCTTAAAAGCAAAGAAGTGAGGCGCACATACAGACAGCCAGGGTCATACAGTCCTCTGGTATTACAGGGCTGTGATATCCTTTCTTTTCTCATGATATTTTTACAGTGCTCCCGTCTGGACTCACTATCTTTGCTGGGCAGGTGGCTCAGCCGGTCTCCATGTGTCTGACCCTTTCTGCAGCTCAAGTTTGGACTGTCAAAGCTAGATCTCTCTTGAACCCAGCCATATCTTTTCTCAGCTGTCAGAGGTCATGCTTCTCGATGCTCACTCACCCTCTCTCTCTCTCTCTCTCTCTGCTGAATATGTCATCTCCTGCTGAGTGAGTAGCTCTGCTGCAAAATACATGGCCACTGGAGAGAGAATTCCCATTCATGACCCTGCTGGCCTCTGTCAGAAGCACAAGGATCATATGAAGCTACTTCCAGTCTTGCTACTTCGAGGGCAGGCAGACTGAATTTTTTAGATGCTATATCAGGAGCATGACCAAAATTCACCCAGCTGATGACTGGCAACCCTTTCAATTCCTGCAGAGAAGTGTCTTCAGATTCTGTAAAGGGCATACACACGTCTTTGTACTTTAACACACTGATACCTTGTTACCTGTTATATTAATAATGATAATATGTGGCTGTCTTTCCCCTATGCCCCCTCGTTACACTCTTTCTGTGTTTACATCAATTAAGTGAGGAGGGACAAAACTTCTCCCTACATTTATGATGGGAAAAAGGCACTCAAGGCTGGTGAAATGAATAAGCCCATTCTGTATGTCCCTTTGAAAGTTGCTGGATGCTCTGTATTGTATCTATCCATGCAGATCTTTTCTTCCTAACAGAGGGAGGTGGTATTCACATAATTCCTTCTCTTGTGCTCTATGTACCCCCAATGTGATCATTTAAACAGTTTACTCCCAACTTAACTCTGGGAGAGGATATTATCTGATAGGAGCAGAGAGTAGGAACGAGAAATGAATCTTTAAAGTGTCATCTAATGATTTACAGTTTCTTAGATTGGAAATATTGTAATGGGGAGGACTTTTTTTTTTAACCTAATTCCCCTATTTGTGAGATTATATACTGACAAGGAAAACTAAGCCCTTCTGGGGGCATATTAAAATCAGTTCAGTGAGAAGTATGAAAACAAAGCAATCATGTTTTGCTGCTTTATTTAAATGGAGAGTCTATCATGGGCAGTTTTAGTGGCATACTAGTTTTGCAAATGCACAGTGAAACAATTCAATCATAAAGAACATTCTTAACCCCTTGTCCTCTGCACCATCTGCATCCTTTGACCCGCCCCCCCCTCAATATATTTGATGAATTTCCAGCTGTACTACTGTGTTAGGTAATACAGTGGAGAGCACCAGGCTTGGAGTCAAGAGTTCAAATCTGACCCCAGGCACTTACTAGGTGAGTGACTGTGGTCAAGTCACTTAACCCTATTTGCCTCAGTTTCCTCATCTGTAAAATGGGATAGCAAACCACTCCAGTATCTCTGCTAAAAAAAATCAAGAACAGAAACAAAAGGGGTCATAAAGAGTAGGATACAACTGAAAAAAACTGAACGTTGTTCAAACATGTGAATTCATCTCTGAGGAGGGCCTGGGAAAGGAAACTCCCTCCACTAAGGATGATCACCCAATCACTTGTAAATTATGACCTTGCAGAAGTGCCTGAGAATACTGAGAGGCAAAAGGCTGGTATGTTTTTAGAGATAGGAGTTGAGCCCGGATTATCTCAACCCTAAGGCCAACTCTTTCCCCCTCAGCAATGCTCCTTGCTTTCTATAGTACAGCCCTTAAATAATGTAAGAAAAAATTATTTTGGTTAGTATTACTTGGGAAATTTGTGCTTTGTAAGACTTGGTTACCATGTTGCACCTTTGTGAAGTTTGTGATGTACGTTTGCCTTTTCATAAATGTGTCTCAGTCAGGTGTGATGTATCTTGAATTTTCCCCACAATTTGGCAAAGAATTAGAATTAGGATTCAGATTTTGCTACAGGGATGTCCTTTAGATTTTTCATTTCATTTTAGTTAACAAATTTGTTCTCCTCACTGATATGGCTATGTAGTGTACATTTGAGTCTCAGAAGAATGCTATGCCATATGAAATAGGTGAGACATAATAAAAGCATATTAACACCAGACTTGAGTTAGTGGACCTGAGTTCAAATCTCATTCTGCCTGTGTGATTCTGGGCAAATCATTTAACCTCCCTAAGCTCTCCTTTCATCTACAAAATATGAAAAAGTTTGGAGCAGATTATCTCGGAGGTCCCTTCTAGTTCTAATTAATATGAATATTAAAAAAAAATCACATGCATGGCTTGGTAATAAAAAGTCATTAAAAAAAACTTAAGAGGGTCACTATATAGAACTTTAGAGTTTACGAAGATCCATTTATCTCATCTAAGTTTACAAACGCCTTGTAATAAAGAAATAATGCAAGTCTCATTATCATCATTTTACAAATGAAGCAGACATACTGAGTGACTGATCCAAGGTGACACAGTTATTAAGGAACAGAACCAAGATTTGAAGCTAGATTACTTTTTTCAGAATGAATTCTATTTCCACTCCATCGCCTCTGTTTTACCAGCCTATTCCCTCTTCTCCCCCCAAAGGTAACTTCAGTAACAACTCTTCTATGCTTACGTTAAGCATAAAGCCTATATGAGATAGATGACATATAGACATGTGACGTTAACTTGTTAGAGTTCATTTTTTCATTATGAGAGGCTGAGAAAAAATGCTCAGTCCAAACTATAGACCGTAGTTTCTGAGTGAGACAAAAAGAGGAACAATCACAAAAGGAAATGCAGTGTGAGGCATATTTCATCATAATTATCCACATCAGCTGCCTCAATGATCTGGACAATCTCAATGACCTGGACAATCTCAATGACTGTCATATATATATGTGGAAGGAGTTCTTCCAAATCCTAAGGAGGAGCTCTGAGACAATCTGATAAGAACCCGTGAGAGAACAGCAACTCCTAACTTCATACCATGTCAAAAACAAGAGCTCAAAAGTTTCTACTGCCCAGAATCATCTATGGCTAAACCAAAGCATGACATAGCTTTAAAAGTTCCAGAAATTCATAGTGCATTAAAAAAGAAAGGCAGGTTTTAGTATTTTTGTTTCTGGTCCCTGGGAATCTGCTTTCTCCAATGGTAAACTCCAGTTCCTGTAGTGGACAGGGATGGTCCAAAAAGCTGTGCTAAAAAAGCAAAGCATGAATCTTTTCAGAAAGGTAAGATTCTTTCCTCACCTTTTAAAACTGCTTTTTCTTGCAGCAGATCTGGTAGTTCTTTGAAAAATGCCTGAACTGTCAGAAATGTTAGGTTCAGATGTTTTACTGCTCTGAACACTGGACTGAAGAATTACTCTGAAAAGTTGGAAAAAATAAAATCACATGAACTGTAACTGTTTTCAAATTGTTGACAGAAGTCATTTTTTTCCAGTGTAAAACATATTTTCGTTATGGACTGACTTTTCCAGAAACAAATTTGCTCACAGATGCTGAAGCATGTTTTGCAGCATATGTGCTCTGTAACCAAAGGCACTCGATGTATTATGTGTTGTCTATTATTCCCCACTTCTCAGGAGAAATATCAGAATCATCAGAAGTTTCCCGCTCCCCATCTAGCGTGCTTTGAGGAATCTATAAAGTCACCCCACGTGTTTAAAGTTAATGTAACTTCTAATGCCTAATGATTTTCAGCTATGAAAAATAAGAAATTATGTTGATCCCTCAAGAAGTCTATAATCCATACAATTACAAACAGTAGGAAACAACTCAAAGCAGAGTTAGTTTAACTTCTCTCTAGCGATGAACCTTAAATAAGATGCCTTTTCACAACTTTTAATATCCATTCAGCAAATTTGAGCTTCGTCTAAGTTATATCAATTATCTATTGCTATGCCTCCAAGTTCCTAGTGAAATCAAAGTGTAATCCTTGGATTTTTCCAAAGTATGGAAAAAACAGGATAGGGATAGAGATCGGCTAGATCTCTTCTTTCATATGTATTGCCAATTACCAGGTCAGGAAAATCCTTTTTCCAAAGAAGGTGGTATCTTCTCTGAAACTGAAAAGGCTTAGGGGGTTGCCTAGATCACTGGCAGGTTAAGTGACTTGCCCAAGTATATGTCATTATATGTCAGAACCAGGACTTGAACTCAGATCTTCTAGGCTCCGAGATCAACTTTCTGTTCACTAAATCACTCTGTCTCTCTATATTAGGATGCTATATTAAGGGAGCAAAAACAAAGTTATACATTTTGGGTCACCTTAAAGAACTTGGTTTCTCAATAAACGCAGTTTGAAAGCAAACAAAAACCAAATAGGTCTTACACGCACGTAATTATGCCCATGGATTAGAAGAAAGAAACCCAGACAAAGTTCACAATGGGAACAAACCATATGTTTCACATTATTGTTGCAAGGCAACAGAGCAAAGAATGGAATAGTGGCTCAGAGAAGAAGGGAAGCATTTTGAGGCCCTCCTCCTTTGCTCCTCATGGCACTGATTCCACCAATAATTCGAGAGTCCCATACCAATGGGCTTTGGGACCTGGATTACATTTAAAAGATCTAAACATTCAAGTCCATTCAAACTGCTCAGCTCAAATACTGATGTTTTTCAACAACAAAACTTCAGTTAATTGGAGGAAAAAAAAGATATTTTTCCCCACTTTTCACTTGTGCATTCTTATGATACTGTATCTTAAGAATGACAATTTATAAGATTATACATATATTGGTATAGAGAACTCTAGGTAAGGAAACTCCTACCATTCAGATCAGCATCTTCTCTGCAATTTATACAAGTTGCCTTGGGCATCTGGAACTTAAATGACCGGCCCAAGAAGAGACAGGACTTGAACTTGGTGTGGAAGAGGTCATGTTGCCTCTCTAGATTATGATGCTTTTAAAAAAGCATTTTCTTTGTTGAGCAATGACTACTGGTCAGGACACATTCCTCAATCCTAAGAATGTATTTTACCATGTCCTCCTCCAATTAATTCTGCATTAAAAATATTAATAATGATTCTTTATAATTTAATAATTCTAACAGAACCCATTTCCAGCTTACACATGAGGGCTTCACCTGACAGTTTTGGCAGTGTATACTTTCTTTGTGGCTGCAGTTAATACTTAACAAAAGGTGGTGAGTCCCTTTATGACCCAGTAAAGATGAAGAACTACAAAAAGGGAAGCACTTCTTTAACCACATTACAAGAGAGCCCAGCAAGGTAATCAGCCAGAAGACTAACTTCCATTGCTACGGCTGACAGCATGCGTGCTTTGCTTATCACAGAATCATTAGAAATCGGGAAGAGCTTCTCAGGGATTAATTAGCTAATCCATTCCATGACTGTGCCAAGATCATAACAGAAAAATCAAGCCTCTTTCTTGACAGTTTTCCAGGACAGGACTGACATCTCTGAGGGTGGGAAAAACTGTTTTGTTTTCAGTGGAGAAGGCAGAGGCATGAAATCACCCTCCAAATATTCAAAAGCTTGTTAAAATATCTCTCCCTCAGTCCTGAGGGAGACGAATTGTGAACTAATTAGCCAAAAACCACCTTTCAATTGATTTGGAATTAATCACAGTCAAGTTATCTGTGCTGAATGTTCCAGCAAAAAAAAAAATCCCAGGACACAGAACCATAATTAGACAGTTAAACAAGGTGTCACTGGTCTCAGCTGAGAAAGATTCCTTGTTTATTCACTCACCTGCCTATGTAAAGTAAGAAAATGTTTAGTAATACAAGTATATGGAAAGTACATGAACAATAGTTTTGAATCATTTTGCCTTTCTAGGAAATGAATCTTGATTAATCAAGTTAGAAAATTTCCACCACAAGTGAATTCATTTAGTGAATTCAACCAACTAATCAATCAGCCTATAAAACATTGATGAAATACCTACTATGTGCCAGGCACTGTGCTATTTAAATACTAGGTAATTTACCACATTATTATATGACTTTTCATCCTCACAGAATGTCATCTTCAAAAACCACTTATTAAATCCATAGTTTATGTCACAGTCTGAAATTTACTGTAGATCAATCAAGTGAGGGAAAACAGGATACACCAAAATTAGGTCTCCTTAAGGTCATGTGTCACCTTTTCCTTAACTGATTGTATCTCTGCAACCTCTCGCATACTCATCCTCCTCCTCTCTACTGGTAATGCCATAACTTTGGTATAAACCTTTTAATTCCCCACTCTCTTCCCCTTCTGATCCATTCCCACTACTCCCAGATTACTCTTCCTTGGGCATAGATCTTGTTCTATCACATCTCTGTTGAACATTCTCCCATGACTCCTTATTGCAGCGGTTCTCAACCTGTGGGTTATGTTCAATTTATAACAATGAAAATACATCCTGCGTGTCAGATATTTACATTACGATTCATCACAGCAGCAAAATTACAGTTATGAAGTAGCAATAAAAATAATGTTATGTCTGGGGGTCACCACAACATGAGGAACTGTACTAAAGGGTCACAGCATTAGGAAGGCTGAGAACCACTGCCTTGTTGCCTACTGAATAAAATCCGAACTCTTTTGCAGGCTCACTTTCACTGTCCTTCGTAATCTGATGGAATCTTGCTTTTCCAGCCTCATACTGTTCCCCTCATGTGATCCAGCCCAGCTGAGCAGCTGTCCCTGCATACCTACAGCCTTTTTTTTTTTTTTTTGCTTCCGAACCTTTCAAATATTGTCTCCTATTATGCCTGGAATAGAAACCCTTACTTAACCCCATCTATCCTAGTCTACTGGAATCCTATTCAGCTTTTATTGCCAAAGTCAAATGCCACTTCCAAGAAGCTTCCTCTCAATCTCTCAACTGGTAATGGCTTTTATTTCTTCAGAACATTATTTGTGTCCTGATTCACTTATGCTTCATTATGAACTACATTTATTTGTGTATATGTTAATACTGCCTTACTAGACTCTAAGATCCATGAGGGCAGGGTCTCTGTCTTACCCCACTGTTGAGTTTCCTCCTATCACAGTACATTATAACTACTTTCTATAAGGTAGCATAATTTGATGAAAGTGTTTTCGTCTTACTCTCTTACATCCCTCAAATCAAGCCACTGACATTGCTTCATTAAATACAGTGCCTTTCAGATACACTTTTCTCCCCTTCTACTGTCAAAGCTTTCATCAAAATTCTGTTTTCCATGGCTTATATTTACAATCTCCCTTTTCTCATTGGTTCTCATATTTCTGAGCTTCTGTCAGTTCTAAAACTCTAAACAATTTGCCACCCTGAAAGGCCAAGTACTCGGTGCGTTTCATGCCATAAAACTGAATATTTAATGTGAAAGTGCTCTTCTCGGGGGAGAAATCAAAGGCCTCATCCATCTGGCTATTCTGCTGACCTTAGAATACCCACATATGAACACCGTAGCAGGAAAAGAGCTGCTCTATCTGCCCTTCTCTTAAACCAAAATGAAATAACAGACATTTCTGAACAACCATAAATGATGTTCAGGATGACAAGGACGCCATCCAACTTCCTGAAGTACCTGCCCTTTGGATCAAAGAAAGATTAAGTTAAAGTCAGTATAGTTTTAGAGGCATTTTCTTTTATTCAAATTCTTTGAAAATTGGTAATCAATGCATGCCACAAATATGATTTTCCTATCTAGAACATCCCAATCTCTGTAATGTGGCAAAGTGCATAGAGAACTGGTCTTTAAGCCAGGAAGGTCTGAGTTAAATTCTCACCTCTAAAACCCACCTCCTGGCTCTGTGACCCTGATTACACGAGGAGGTTCTAGTCTCCTTTGGTAAATGAGAGTTCCTCCTCTCAGTAAAAGCACAAGTTCATTCCCCCATCCTAATTTTTAAACATGCCAGATCACAGTTTGCTGTTGCTTTTTTTAAATTACCTATCAGAAAACAGTAGCTGTGTTGCTGAGGGAATCAAATAACTTCATCTGCCGTGAGGATGTTGAGAAGACAGCTGCGGTAGTCAACACTATTTATTTCAGAGTTGTAGAGCCACAGATAACAGAAAGATGCAATCTAATTTTGATCGCTCACCCTGTTATGAGCCCCAAAGCAAGCAACTGTTGGAAACAAATGTGAAAGGAGATACCAAAAAACAAAGACAGACTATAGGGCTTAAGGGTTTGCTTCAATAAGAGGTAGAATAAGTACTAATCTTACCAACAGTAACTCCCACAGCACTTTCCAAGCTCACGAAACAAAAACAAAAAGACACAAAGTGCTGGATTTGGAAGAAAATCTTGGTCAAACCCTTCTCTGATGCTTCCTATTTGTCACTTAATAGCTCAGATCCTCATTTTCCTCCTCCATAAAATGAAGATAACAATGCACCTATAATGCCTTTCTGCAGGCTTTTGTAAGGTTGAAATGTAAGGAAAGCCCTGCAAGTCTTACAATGCTATGCACATTTTAGTTACTCTCTTCATTTTATAGATGAGGAAAACAGCCTCCAAGAAGTTACTCTGACTTGGCAAGAGTCCCACCTATAGTACGTGTCTGCACTCTGGCCTCCCAACTTGGGACTCCAACCCCAGTGCTACTTTCCCTCTTGTCTCACAAATAAGTAACTGATGAAGGGAGATCAAGACCAACGATGGACATGAAAAAATGACAATAATACTCTATTTCTTGTACTATCTGTGCATCTTCTATGAAAAGAACAGCTTATATCCCACCCTCTTGCAAAATTAAATAAAAATAAAGACTGCAATTGTCTGTAAAATACAGATGGGAACTCTAAAATATGAAAACTCTAGAGAGTTTGAGATCAGTCTAGAAATACCAAACAACACAAGTCAAGAATGGTTACAGAAGACAAAAAGATATGAAGAGAAGGATTTTTCAAGATGAACTCTATACCTCATCAAGTCTCTATAATAATAATTGAAAAGCTGCAGCTTGTTCCCTATATCCCTTTATCTAGGGGAGAGCTGAAAGAGGCTAATAGGTTCATAACATGCTCATCGTCCTTAGTGGAGATAAACGTTTAAGTTATTTTATCCCCTCTTTCCAATAAACCAATCCTTGCAGAGTTAGCAAATACCCTGAAATCTTACAGTCTGCTAAGCACAGAAAGAAAAAAAAGGACCTCTAAAGGCAAAATGTAATTAATACAACTGTGTATTAATTAAGCTGCAGTAGTATGTCCAAGAGAATATCATAAGCAAGAATACAGAAAGAGAGGGGTTTTTCCTCTCAAGAATCAGTGGGGAAAAATGGAATTGTCAAGATCTTAAATTCTGAAAACTGGAATTTCAAGCGGAATTTCCAGTCCTTTAAAGTCATAAAAGAGCTTACTGAGTACCAGATTTTACTCTTGGTTGAAGCAGTCATCTCTTTCATCTTTGGAGCAAAAGATCTTGGCAATCTTTTATAGCCTGTAAATTAAGTCCAAGTTGGGATAGGTCAGAAATCCAGGACTATCAGAGAAAATAGGAGAGAACGTCTCTTTACTATTACCCCAAGGACTCTGGTATAAGTTCTTAGATATTTTTTCTGCCCAAATTATTCTTCTATAATAAAGAAGTCTTGACTCTTCATTGCCATGACTCTCCTTTTGAAGTTGATTTTCCAAGTGAACACTTACTCCAATAATACATCTTTCAGAACATTTTTATGAAAACAACCTTTTAAAGGAAAGATGAGAGAAGGATGATAGTGCTGGGAAGCAGAAGTCATAATCACTCATTAACAACCCTATAAATCTTGCCCCTGTGGATCTTCTTTCCTTCTTATTTTTGATTTGACAGAAAGTGTGGAGAAGCCGTACCTATTGCAATTCCCCAAAGTGAGGGAAACAGAACATTTAGACTTTTGTTGGGTGGCCAAAAGACTAAACTGGCATAATGGCTGGAGAACATATTTTAAAAGGCAAGATGAAAGGTACCAATCAGCTTTTAATTAAACACTATCACTGAACTGGAAAGGTATATAAACTAAAAAATAAGTTCTCTAAGAGAAACTGCACACATAAATTCTACAAAAGAAAATTAAAATAAAAAAAAACTTCATTTCATGAGTATGGGATGAGAAAAAATGATCACTGTCCTTATTTTTATATTATTATTTCATCTATTTATATTTTATTTCTAAGACAAAATCAAAAGATGGATCTCTTAAATATCCTATATGTTACTAAGCCCATCGAACAGTTGACATGAACAGTTTTTACCAACACTCAAAAGAATCTTTTAAAAAATGCAAATCAAATTAACCTTTACAGTAAAGCCAGGAGAGGGGGAATATGGATAAACACATGCATCATGAGAAACATACTGGCCACCAAAGGTGAGTAATAGTAGAGAAATGGAATGGGACACTTACACAGTGGCTATCTGTCAAAGGGTCCTGATGGTTACTAGGTTCTTAAACCATCTAGACAGAATAGCAGGATGGGAAGAATGCAGTCACAAACAATCCACCAGATGACAATACTACACAGTGAAGAGGTCAGCACAGCTAGGATACATCTAGAAAGGGGTGGGGGAGGAAAAGAACAAAGTTCAAATTGGGAAACAAAAACAAAAACAAAAAAAAAAGGCAAGCTGAATATGAATCTTACCCCATGGAAATCTGGGGCAAGGGGGAAAGTAATGCAAAAGATAAAAGAAGGTGAATGGGATTTTTCACATTTCTTATGAAAAAATAATTCTGTCATTTTCTTTGGAGCCAACATAAAAATGAGAAGTAGACTCATGTCCAGAGGTTAGAAGAAGAAAAAAACTCAGAAAAAGAACACAATGTAGGAGAGAGATGAATGGGATGAAAATGAGGTGTAACTTCAATAATGTCATTCAATAGCACCTGCTCTTCAACTTGAACTGTAACAGTTAAAATGGATTTTTAACTGGGAAAATTAATTGTATTAACTAATTCTATCTTATATATGACTTTGATCCTAGTTTCAATCACACTCATACAACTGAAATTCCAAGGTCTAACTCCCTTCCTCACCATCTCACCCTACCAGGGGAAAAAAACGTGACTACAGAACATCAGAGCAACACAGTCATTGCTGATGTTTAAAGGCAGATCATTTAAAATGGGATTACTGTGCGACAATAATTACTATCCGATTATACGAGGTGTGGCTATACTAGTGAGGCTGATTTCATAAACCACACACACAGACAAAATACTGCTCTTTTGTTTTCAATTTATCTATCTTGTGTGTGTTTAAGAACAGGAGCAATAAACACAGAGTATGTATTAGTAACATGGAATATTATACAAACATATGCATTTTAGGAAACATTTTCCTTTTCTAAATTTTCATTTTAGTTTTCCTTAGTTTACGATCCCTTGTGACCGTCTAATATAATTTTGTTTCTTTAAAAAAAAATTCCTCAACTGAATAGTTTTTAGCACAAGCTAAAGACCTCTTTTCAGCCTGAGCATTCTCAATCTAGAGTTAAGCATGGTATAATGGACAAAAGGCTGAACCTGTATTAAGGAAGGTCTGGGTTCAAATTCTGCCTGATATTTACAAGCCATGTGACCCTGAGCAAGTCACTTAATCTCTAAGACAGAGGTGGGGAACCTGTGAAATGGCATAGAACAAATCCCCTTAATAAAAGGATTTGTTCTGCAAAACTTAGACTCAGTCAACAGGCCCCACTCAAGGACCTGGAAGGTCACACGTGGCCTCAAGGTTGCAGATTCCCCAGCCCTGCTCTAGGACATTTCTACCTACCTGGCCTTATTGTATACATTAATCCCTTTCATATACCCCAATTTCCTTCAAGGCTCAGTTCAAGTATCACCTCACCTTTTTCACGATGACTTTCTTGGTTCCACCAGTTGCTAGTGCCCTTTCCCCATAAATTATTGTGTATTTTTCATAGAGTTACATATGTATATGTTGTCTTTCCCAACAGACCAAAAGCTCTTTGAGAAAATGTGTCATTTTTCTCTGAGTCCACAGCACTCAGCAGAGTCTGACAGAAGTTACTTAGTAAATATCTATTGCCTGACTGATCACAAAGACTGCAATTTGTCCTAGTAGAGGCAGTTTCCACACAGCATCAACACAGACTGGGAGATGAACTCTAGAAGTCATCTAGTGAAACCCCTCATTTTACAAAAAGAGAAACTGAGGCCCAGAGCAACAGAGATCAAATCACAGAATGCATGTGTACTTTTGTGGTGTGTTGCCTCTCACCCTATTGGTCTGGAAACTCTCAGCAAGGCTGATCCATTTCTTGGTAACCCACAGTTAACTCAAATGGTTCTAATAGGAATAACATAGGCTGAATAAAGGTAACATAAGACTATTTGCCCATACTGATATGTCTAGTCAATGGAAGTAGTAATGAACTTAACCCGATTCTCAACTCAGGGCTTCACATGGCCTCGGCAGAATGATGCCCATTTTGCTTGTTTGAAAAAAGACTTTTCTGCTAGTTAAAATTTATTGTTAAGAAGGACATCTCAAGCCTTCCTCCTCCTCATTCCAGTAGGGCTCTCCTCAAAATAAGAAAACAAAGGGATGGTTATAATAGAAATAAAGGAGTTAAATAAGCAGGACGTTATAATGTTGCAAGAAAATAGAAAGCAGGATTTGTTACAGGTAGTCTGAGATGCAGAACAACCACAAAGAATAACCAAGGGCTTAAGAGTATTTTATAATTCTGCTTTTTTGTTTCCCTTGGAAAACCAGGTCTAAAGCTTTATTCACCTAATAAATATTTGAGGAATCTCTACTGCACAAAGGACACTGTGCTAGCTTTTGTAGGAGATGCAAAGCAAAGAAAAAAAAAACAGTGCCACAGTCCTTAGCTTTCAGGAATTTACAATCTTGTCTGTGTACTTGTGTTTGGATTCACTTTCCCCCAACAAAAAGAAATGGCTTAATCTAGTATCTACAACTGAATTAGGGATCCCCTGATAACACTGGGACTTTGCACGTAAGGAGAGGGAGTCACTAAAAGAGAGGTTTGAGCCAACTCATTATTTGTTAAGCCTCTGAAGCATTTAAGTTAGACTTAAGCCCAAAGGCATCCAGGTAAAGTACGGGTTAGGTGGTGTTCAGATGGAGACAGATGCTCAGTTTGACAAAAGGGAAAGTAACAAGTTGTGTTCAATGTTTTTCTTCCGTTTTTGCTTGTTTACTTCCTGCTGTCCCATTATAAGTTCCATCCCCCTGGGAGCCCAGGGAGCTACACACACATTCAGTGGAAAAGAGCCTGACTCCTGCAGATGACACATAATCCCCACAGAAGACTGTAAGAAATAAAGGCTTTTGATAATGTTCAGACAGTTTGTTTTTATTTTCACTCGGTGACTCCTCTTTTACTTCGTCACACAACTCTGCCATCAAAAGACTGTCTTCTGTCTCCACCTGCAGCCTTTGGTACAGAAGGAAGTAAGTATTTCAAACCCTATGTGTTTTCAGACAGTTTCAACTCTTGTAGGGACACGTGAATTCAGAGTCCCAGTCAGAAAATCCTGATTAGCTGGAACCTAACTGGAACAGCGGTTCTCAACCTGTGGGTTATGTTCAATTTAAATACATTCTGCATATCAGATATTTATATTATGATTCATAACAGCAGCAAAATTACAGTTATGAAGCAGCAACGAAAATAATTTTATGGTTGGGGGTCACCACAAGATAAGGAACTGTATTAAAGGGTCACGGCATTAGGAAGGTTGAGAACCATGTAATTAAGCAGATGTTATTCCTCCTTGCCACAACCTGACTCTAAAAACAAAGAGGCAAATCAAGAACGACTCTAACAGACTCATTAAAAAAAAATTGGGCTGCATCCTGCAGTACGCACAGGTTCTGCTTAGTTTCGTGTTCTTCCCACACCAGGACCATCAAAAGCGAGGCCAATTAATGGTCTACTTGTGGCACTGAGACCTTAAAATCATCCAGGATTCAATTGTTTCATATGCAATATTTTATACTCTGTTGAAACGTTCCTCAGATGCCTCAATGTAGCATGGAGGTGATTTGGGGTTCTCTAACATATGCTAGCCAATCACAAGTTCAGGGGAGAGAAGCTCTACTATGCTATAAACTTTAGGATTTGAATACATACCTAGTGAGGAGCTACATGTCTATTATCTAAGGACTGTTCTATGTTTGGAAATTCATCATCAGGAAGACTGTAAGATGATGGCATTTTTGGCCACAGCACCTCTCAAAGACTATCTAGTATTTTAGAGAAAGACTGCAATTGGTATCAGTGGAGAAAGAACCCACACCAATGAAGTAATGCTTAATAAGGCAATGAATAATTTTTTTTACATTTAAAAATATTTTCAGTAAGAGCTGAAAGAAGAAAGATGGTTAGAGCTAACTAGGAATTAACCAGAAAATTTAATTTCCCCAAATGCACCATTTTACAAGTATTCTAGTTAAAATGAGGTTTTACTGTATTATACAGCAACTGGCTGCTTGATGAGTATCAATGGCAGCCCAGAAGCCTCACCGTAAGGTCATCCTTGAGGTCCATATGGCATTATTGACAGAAAGGCATGATAGTGAAATATTTCTGGATAGCAGCAAAGGCAGAGATGTCTTATGGGGAATTATACTTTCTAGAGTGAACACAAACACGTAACCGATGCAAAGAAAAACCTGATTCATTTGTAGCTATAGCTAGTCAACGCGAAGTCTTCAAAAACGAAGAGAGAACACTACGGGGATTTTAAAAATGGGAAGGGAAAAACTACAAGAGTTTTTATGTTTGGTTCGGGTTTTTTGTTTGTTTTTGCACTCTTGAGGGTCTTGTACATCTCTCCACTCTCTGGTTACCACAAACAATAACGCTTTAGCCTGGAGAGCTCAACCTAAGAAATGGAAGAACTCCAGTAAGATCAGAGGTAGGCTACAAGTTTAGGATGTCCAGACTTCAACCTCACTCACTTTCACCCTTTACTTTCCAGGCAAGAACAACACTTGATACCGTGTTCTTATGCTGCTTAGGGAAGGCAGAACTCTGCCCCTACTTCTGCCGTATCAGAAGCACCAAACAATATAGGTTATAGGCTTGCACAAAACATCAACACAACAACCAAAGTTGTCTCCTTCCCTTACCAATGGTAGAATCTTCTCTGCGATTCTGAAAGTAATTTCTCTGAGAGAAATCTCATGTGCATATACAAGATTTTACATTAAGTTGAATCCAATTCCTTATTTCCCTATATTTAAGCAAGAATGCTAACTCTGTGTCTCTGCTGACTATGCACACATGCACACGCACACACACGCACACACCAATTTGTACAAAGTTAAAAGGAGGTGTGGATACTGATCAACCAATTATCCAGGACTTCACGAAGCTTAGTGAAGCCCCATGGCATGAAAGGAAACACCCTGGAAATAGAGAAACAAATGAGGTATAACATTTTATAGTTAGAGATATTGGCAACATCTACTACCATTTTTTAAAACAGTTTTTATCAACTGTTTTGAAATGCATTGATAGATAAATATGAAATTTTAAAATGGCACTGGGGGGAAAACTCAAAGACAGACAAACTTTGCATATGAAAAAAAAAAAGACTTACGTTAGAGGAATTGAAGTAGCTGATTTTGCCCGTCTTCTACTTTTCAGGGCAAGGAGCTTATCACCTTGTGTCATTCCATTTATTTCACCATCATCATCACTGTACTGTATAAGTAAAAAAATACTGAGCTAATGATTTTAAGTTGAATCTTCAACTGTGGCAAAGATCAATAGTTGCTTTCTGCCATAATGTGAACACCTATTTCAAATTTGTCCTTAATTTTAAAAATATCTTCTCACTCAGAATAAAACTACAGGTGGAATTTCAAGAAATCTGTTGGATGTTTCCAATAATATACAACCTGTGATTGTTATAACCCAACAATGCTATTATTACATATATCAACACTAAAGAAATAGGATTTAAAATATATACATTTGTGTATATACATACTTTATATATACATACGTATATGTGTACACATATATATGTACACACACATATAAATAAAAAGAGAAGATGAAACAAAACGTTTCTGTTCCCCAAACACCTCAACACTGTATGTGCAGAGACTACACTACCCAATCAAAACAAACAAAACAGAAGCCCTTGCACCTCAAGTTCTATTTTGAACTAAATCAGTTCCTTATTAACAGATAAGGATGGAAAAAAAATACTGAAAAAACAGAATTAGGACCATCTGAAAAGCCACTTCACATACCTCTTTCCTGTTTCAATCTTTGCCTAGGTGTGAAAAGGACTTTAACATAACAGTCACTCAACCTTTGCTGTGACTAACTCTGAGAAAAGCATCTGAAGAGGGATATAAAAAAATGAAAAAAGTGGACAATAATCCCTCAGTTGGGCTTTATTTTCACCTGCAATCTCGCCACACCCTAGAAGATTTTCAGTAGAAGCAGAACAAACGACAGAAGCACCTAACCAAAAGGCAAGAGCAGGGTCTTGAGGAGATTACCGATTCAGAATCTTTCGTTTCTTCAGACTGGGTCTCACTTATGGAAATGTCATCGACCCCTGTTAGAATTTTTGTGACTGCGGCTGCATGTCTTCCATTTTCCTGGTCCCTTAACTTCTGGCGGTAATAGTCTCCTTCTGTCCAAAGGCTTGCCTGCTTCCTATAGAAAGGAAATAAAGTCACGACTGTTTCCAGAAATGGGCTGACGCTTTGACACTCCTCTCTGCCAATGCTTTGCATCCTAGTCTACTACTTCTCCCCCTTTCAAAAATAAATATCGAATCTACCAACAATTTTCTGGGAGGAAGAAAAGACCATTCAGCAATAGCTCCTGGTCTACCTTCTCAGTCTATAGTTCTATTAAAATACATATGGCCAGGAATATAGAAGAGAGGGAGTCACGTCTGAGGCAGCTAGGTGGAGCAGCAGATAGTCAGGAAGATCTGAGTTCAAGTATGGCCTCGGACACTTACTCCGTGACCTTGGGCAAGAGAATTAACCTCTGTTTACCTCAGATTCCCCATCTGTAATATGGGGATAATAATAGCACCTACCTTTCAGGACTGTTGTGAGGATCAAATGAAATAATAATAGGAAAGCACTCAGCAGAGTACCAGGCACACAGTAAACACTTTATTGGTCTTGGCTGGCACTATTTAATCCTTCAAGGATCTGATGCCATAAATGGTAGTAGGAGTACTCTCTCCCTTTGTGGGCACTGATGGCAACCTCTTCAATGTGGTCTCTGATCATTGCAATAGCCAAGAAATGCATGAACCTGGCAACAAGATTCTCCTGAATTTAATGAGGCTGATCCGTAAAGCCCAGACCTACAGTCCCTCATGAGAAAATTTTTCTGCTTGTTAGAATCTGCCAGGACTTATACTTTACTATTACAACCTTTGAGAAGCAAGGGTCACCTGTATGCCACATGGAGAAACTAGTGGAGTTTTACTTACGACACCAAAAAATGTTGCTGAGGTCCAATTATAGAACCAGGTCTACAGATTCTGATCCAGGCAATGGTTTCAGGAACTGTCATCCTATAATGCTTTATGATATAGCAGGCTATAAGGGTGCCTGTCCGTCCAAGGCCAGCTAAGAAAAGAAACATACTATGTGATTTTGTGAAATTCAGGCAATTAAAAAAAAACTAGCCAACTATAGGGTTTTCAATCGAAAGTAAGTTGATTTTTCCGAGAAAGGTATTACAGATTTGCTTTTGTAATTCTTGTTTCAAATGAATCTCCTACAAAAGCTAGAGAAAACATCACTCTAGTGCTCAAGAAAGAATATTGGGGGAAAAGCAGTTTTGTCCTGACACTTTAGAAACTGACAGCTAAGAAATTGTCTTATAGAGTCAGTTGAGAAAATAGCTCTATGTAAAGTGCCTCCATGGAGTCAGAACAAAGGAATTGTTTTATTTGTGATACATGAAGATCTATAAAAACTATGCAACAGAAAGAATGCAGGAACGGATGTTTCTTGGGAGAACTGTCCTCAGTGTTATTTTATGAAATAATCTTACAAGAGAAAAACTTATAAATGGAATTCTACAAAGAGAAGCTAAGATATTTACTGTCATTCCTCAAGAAAAAATAAAGATAAATAGGAGGAGATGGTGAAGAGGAGAAGAATCATTTTCCTTGATGGAGCGACATTAAACTGTGGTATGACTATTAGGGAAAAAAAAAACTTATAGAAATAATGAAGATAATAATACTATTTGTTAAACATTGACGGTCTGTGGTAAATCAGGCTGTGACAATGGTCCTAGGCAAAAACTGTAAATAAGAGTATCCCTTTATGTTTATTAAGAGTAATTACAATTGGGAAAACAGGTTTCTCTATTTCATTAAGTAATTAGAAGCTAACATCTACAGATTTGCACTTTGTAAAAATTCGCTTTAAGGTTTACAAAGTGCTTTGAAATTATTATCTTGTCCTCACAGCAATCTTGTAAGGTAGGTACTATTATTATTCTCATTTTTCAGTTGAGGAAACTGAGGCACACAGAGGCTCTGTGACTTGCCCAGGATCACACAACTTATAAATATCTAAGGCAGGATTTGAAAACAGGCCTTCCAAATTCCAGTCTATGGTTTACCCTGTGTCACTCATCTGCCTCAATTAATTAATTTTACTTATGCTAATTAATTGAGAAGATGGCATTTTTCTTAATAAGAAATGGGTTATCGCAGCATACCCTTAGTGTAGTGTTTAGAAGGATAAAGTATTTACAACAATGAATCCAATGGCAGACTCTCTTTCAGTGATATATTAATAAGTAAAAGTGGTTAAACCCCATACATATTTGCTGTATGTAGAGAGTCTCATGAAATGGTTTAGTTATCTGTCTCTGGACCTAGGATCAAGTGCCTAATGATTTTTTTTTCAACTTTCAAGGAGAAAAGTTCAAGGTTTCTATCCTTAGTTCAAAACCCAAATTAAACACAATGATGGTCTATTAGACAGTCCTAGTATTCACTAGCAATAACAGCACATCCGGCTAGAGAACTTCCTAGGCCACATATTACCAAAGGCAGAAAAAAGGCCAGATAAGCATCTGGCTCCTCCTTTCACTACACTATTACTTATTCCCTTCTTTCTTGAGATCCTTGAACTCTCTAAACGTTAAGGAAATAAAGCACTAGGTACCAGATGCAACTACAGAACTACAAGTGAATCCACAGGGCAAATAAAAGAGAAACCTGTTAACTTAAAATGATTAAGTAATTATTAACTCCAGAAAACATTAATCCTCAAAGCACTCACTTTCGTAATGGCCTCTATGTTGCCCCTGGAGGGATCCAAACTGAATCACAGGTTTGTGATTTTCAATCCCAGCATACCTGCTGTCCTTCCCCAGAGCCCAAAACAAGACAGTGACTCTGCCCAGTCAGGTTTCTAGAGCCTCACACTAAGCAGGAAGGATGATGAAGCAGGTGAGAGAATACAGCAGCCATACCCATACATGTTTCAGACACAGACAATGTGAGTACCTGTCCTGAATGACGGCTTATTTGTTAGAAGGTAGGACATTTGGAGAGGTCGGGCAGGGAAACAGGGAGTTGTCAAAAATCAAGAAAATGAAAAAATATTATTAGTGACAAATTTTCTAAATGTAAGGAAAAGAAACTGAGACAAACATGGATAAACAAGAAACCGTAGAACTAATGTACTGAATTTATTATATATTTTTAAGAATTCCATGTTATACTTAACAGGTATTTGTAGAATGGCAACATTTATATAGTGTTTTAAGGTTGGCAAAACACTTTCCAAACATGATCTTCTGCAATTCTCCTGTTTTTACTTTGTGTAGGGAAACATGCAAAGAAGTGAAGAGAGAGTGAGAGAGAGAGAGAGAGAGAGAGAGAGAGAGAGAGAGAGAGAAGAAGGGAGGTAGGAGAGAGAGGGGGAGGGAGAGA
>CM053583.1:235527415-235611369 GCA_028627135.1 Pseudochirops cupreus
AGAGAGAGAGAGAGAGAGAGAGAGAGAGAAAGGGGGAGGGGGGAGGGAGAAGCGGGGCAGAGGAAAGAGGGAGAGAGAGAGGATGTTAGCTGTGGCAATGGACAGCAAAAGAGAAGAATGAGATCAAGGATAGAAGTGATGGGTTTGGCTTTTTCAAAGAGATCTGATTTGCACTATTAAAGCGAGCTCTTTATGCCAATGAAATCACAGGTCTGGGCGCTTGTGCCAAAAATACAAAGTATTTATCAGCTAGACCTGGGGTCATAAAGTGTGTGGGAGAAAACTGGTGCAAATCCTCAAGCAATTTGCAGTCTACTACGTACTGTATTTACACAAGTACAGAATGAATTCAGAGTACTGATATGCACTGTTTATCAACAAAATAAACACACCTTTGCAATGAACTGCTATAACCCCTTCAGCATTTTCACAGATGTTCAGAAATTCTTTTACTATAGAATCACTAGGTATGCTGCCATCAGCAAAAAAAAGTTCATGATGGTCAAAACCGGCCTCTGTAAATCTCCTGGCATCATAGGCTTTTTTGTTGAGTCTAATAATGGTGGTAACATTGTGTCTTTTAAAATACGGAACATAGGCTTCAGGTGTATGGTAGTGGTAACCTGTGGGGAATAAAAAACATTTTTCTTTGAATGATATAAAGATGGACTAAAAGTCCTTTTAGCTCTTTATGAATAGGAACTGCCTTTTAGAATGCCTTTTTATAGCAGAAACAAGTAGAGATATCAAAAGATCTCTCTTAAATCTCTCCCTTCCTCCCCCTCTCCCACCTGTCCTCTTCCTCCCCCCTCTCCCACTCTATCTCTCATGCTCTATTCCTTCTCAGATCATTCTCTACTGCCTGTAAATTTATATCTGGAAGAGACCTCCCAAGTCACCAAGACTAACCTTCTCACGTTACAGATAAGGAAACTGGCCGAAATAAGTTAAGAGACTTGCCCAGGGTCATACAGCTAGTAAATCTTTTGAGGTGGGATTTGAGTTCAGGTCTTCCTGACTCCAAGTCTAACACTCTATTCACTATACCAGATTTAAGACTTTTTTTCTGAATAATCAAATAAAAAACAAAAGGAGTTGTCATTATAAAACAAGAAAGTCACACTCAATGACTGATTTCCAAAAGCATAGCTTATGTAACTAAACTCAGGGTTTAGTTCAGATTTCTATTTCCCCTGAACACACATACGGATTGGCATCCACAAAAAGCACAGTGTGCCCATTCAGCTGCTCAAGAAGATTTATTTCCATTTTCTGGCATACCACTTTCAAGTCGGGTTCTTGGGTGAGGGCCACAGAAGGCAATAAATCGGCCTGGTATTATCCAGTTTAAATCTCCATTTTCCGCTTTCTGTGAATAGAGGAATACACACTTTCACTCTCAACAATTTTCTTTCCCTCTACATTTCTAGAAACTTAATCGTAACATTTACAAAAGCCATTAAATGACTGTGAAATAACTTAAAATATTAAAATGGATCTGTTATCTCATCAACTTAGATGTTCTTTCCAATCAGATGGCAATTCATTCACGCCACGGGACTCTTGCCTAGACCCTACAATAAGTTTACCAAAGGGGGCTTTACCTAATGCGCCTCATTTTCTACTGATACTAGAGGGATATCAATAAGCTGACTGCTGGTCACTACTGGATTTTCCCACATGACTAGTGTATTTTTTTTCATCATGTATCTCCCTGATGGCATCCTTATTATCTTGTTTGAGATCACTGCAGCCTGCTAACAGCCACCACATATCTCTTCACAATCCTCCAACTTATACCTATTTTTATTTTTTCAGACCAGGATGTTCCATGAGCCACGAGCATACAATAACACCAGTAGAATTTTTAGTATTAAAAAAGTTGGTGTTTGGGGTCATTAAGAGAGCTTCCGAAAAGCAATCAAGTCAATTCTCCTTCTCCTGACTTACTGAAGACTCAATTCATTGTTTGTTTACGTTGTCTGTTGAGATATACATATATATATGCACGCATACACACACAAATAGATGAACTCTCTATAGCTGATCCATTTAACAGTATGTTGTAATCTAAACAACAGGCGTGTTTCATCCACTTGGTTTTTCTCATGTGAATAGTTACACCTAACTCTTCTGAATGATCATAAATTTTTTTCCAGAAAGTCTATCAATGTTTAATGATTATGATGATAAGCATTTATACAGCATTTTTAGGGTTGCAAGTGCTTTACATATTCTCTTATTTTATTCTCATGACAACAGTGGGGCTGGTCCTATTATTTTCCCCATTTTACAGATGAGGGAACTGAGACCCTTAAATGTCTTTGCCTAGTCATTTAGCTATTAAAAGTCTGAGGTAGGATTTAAACTCAGGTCTTCCTGATTCCATGTCCAGTGCTCTATACGGTACGCCATTTGATATAAATGAGATAAAGTCATTTGCAAAGAGGAGAATCTGGAGGACCTTACCATCTATAGCAGTGGTTCTTAACCTTTTTTTGGATGCCATGTTCCCCTCTTGGCCAACTGGTAAAGCTTGTGGACGCCTTCTCAGAACATTATTTTGAAATGCATAAAATTATGCAGAATTAAAAAGGAAACCCATTATATTGAAATATGGTTATCAAAATATTAATAATCCAACTTAACAGACCCCAGGTTAAGAACCCCTGATCTATAGGAATCATGTTTCAACTTGGACACTGACCTGGGCTTCCTCCATGATAGTGGAACGCACTTTTGGTGAGTAGGAAAAAAGGAAGGAAACAAGCATTTATTAAATGGCCTACCGTGTGCCAGACATTGTACTAAGCACTTTATAAAGATCATCTCATTTGATCTTCGTAACAACTCTGGGAGGTAGGTACTATTATTATCCCCATTTTACAAATAAGGAAACTGAGGCAGAGAGTTAAGTGGCTTGTCCAAAGTTGCATAGCTAGAAAGTATTTAAGGCTGCATTTGAATTCAGGTCCTTCTAACTCTATGTCCAGGATCTATCCACTGTGCCACCCACCATCTCCTAGATTTATATCTATGATTAGGGGGTTGAACAAGGTTATGTCTGTTTTTATAGCTTTCAAGGAATTTTGATTTTTTTGATGCATTGATACAGCGATACTTCTTGGAAAATATTCTTCAAGGCAATGCTTTGCTCTGCAGAAGCAAATACTATTTTAAAATAAACAAATAAATGTAGTGAGATCTCATATTCTCTACATGGTATACATGTGTGAAAAAAGACTGTATTTTGCTTACTAATATTCTCATTGAAGAAGCCTTCAAAGGGTGTACAATTACTTCCTTACACACATAGACACACATATACACATACACAGTGTACATACAGGTGGGCTGTTCTTTTGGTTGGTCTTTTAAAATATTTATTTTAATATTTAAATTAAATATGTAATATTTAAATTAAATATTTAAAATACTAAAATTAAAATATTAATGAGATATGAAGTTTTTTTCATGCCATTCTTATCTTCCCCCTTTCAGACACCACGTGAATGGATCCATCAATGTTCCGCAATTGCATTTCCTTACAGCACAGATTTCTTTTATGATCGAATATGGCAGATTTCCCCAACTTTGCTCACTTTCATGTTATTTCTACCTCCTCTAAAAACAAATCTAGCAATGTAGTGTTGAGAGTCAGTATGGAGGTTCTGCTGTTTTTGAAGGGGAAAAGAAATTATTAAAAAAAACTCTATGTAGAACTGAATCTTGTATAAGTAAATAAACAAATCAATTTAATTAAAAAAAACTCTAATGATCTTTTCCATTTTTTTTCCTATTTGTCCTCCTTTGTTCATCCTTAAATGTCCTTGGGATGATTTTTCTTAGTTGATGACCATGAAACAAGAAATTAAAATTCTGCCTAACAAATATATTTCCAGTTTGCCAAGTGATTTAATCCATACACCCGAGTATCACTTTCTCCTGATAAAGTTACCAGATATGGGAACTAGCTTCTTTAGTTTGGTTAATGGAGTTCAGACTTAGAGTTTCAAGAGACTTTAAGGTCATATAATTCAATTCTCATTTTACAGATGAAGAAACTCTGAAGTATTTGCCTAGCATCTCACGAAACATCTCTTTGAAACATTTTAAATCAAAGAAAATTCTGTTTTTGGAACACTTTTACCTTTAAGATCATTGGTAGAGGTAATTCCTGGGGAGAAAACTCCCTTTCTACCATACCTGTTCTGCTACTTATAATCTCAGAGAGTTGTGTTGGGCACTAAGGGGTTCAGTGATTCGACAAGTCATATAGCCAGAATGTCTCAGAAGTGGGACTTGATTCCAAGTTTTTCTGACTCCACTCTACTCTCATATCCTTAGAATACTAACTGAATTGATGTCAATGAATAGGAGATGACATTTCTCTAAGAACCATTTAAAAACTTACTTGGCACAACGAATACAGTACTGAATCTGAAACAGGAAGACATAAATTCAAACCCACTCTTCTATTAGATGTGTGACCCTGGACAAGTCATTTTTATCTCCCTTTGCCTCAGTTTCTTCATCTGTAAAATGGTGATGATAATAACACCTACCTGTGCTAGGGTTGCTGTGAGGATAAAATGAGATAATACCTGAAAAGCACTTTGCCAACTTTAAAACACTAAGTAAAATCGAGGTACTAATGCCAAGCTGGTTTGTTGTTCTCTCCTTAACTAAATTCAAAGAGCTTTTCTGAGTAGGAACAAGGATAATTAATCTCTAGTTTGCTTAGTTTGACTAAGTCTTTTAAGGAATTAAAAAGGAACTGTATGAGTGACTGGAGAGTGACTGGACCCGTGATTTTACTACTATAGAGACCCCCCAGGTGAAGAAAATATATTAATATTGGCTGTCATCTTCTCAACCAGTTATATGTCAGAGCTGGGATTGGAACCCAGGTCTTCCTAACTCCAAGGCTCTCTAAACTACTTCTCTCTAAAGGCATTTCAAGTAATGGGGCCTCAGTTATTCAGGTCCCTGGTTTCTTTACTTTCTGCTTCTAGTTATACACAGTTTGGCTGCTTTACTAATGGCCATTATGATCAACAAACCTAGAGTTAGGTTAAAGGCTATTTATTCCATGAAGCCTTCCTTGATCTCTCTCTCTCTCCTCAAAAAAAAAAAAATCAGGAAGTCATCATTCATTCCTCCATGTTTTCAGGGAACTTTGCCTAAACCTCCAATATACCACTCAATTACAGCACCTGTTTTTTTTTTTAATTTCAATTCAACAAGCATTTATTAAGCAACTATTATACGCCAAGCACTTTGCTAAGACATGGGACAAAATTTAAAATAGCAGCTGTCCTCAAAAAGCTTACATTCTACTAGGGGGAGAGGGGAGAATAATAGCTTTGTGGTTAAGTAAATTAGTACAAAGTAATTTGAGAGAAGAGAGGAGAAGCACACTAACGAGTGGGAGGATTAGAAACGATGTTTATAGGAGGCAGTATTTGAGCTGAGCCTTAAATGGAGGTATGGGAAGGCAGTCAGGAGGACAAACTGGCAAAGGGGATGGTCTTTGTGAAGCCAAGGAAGCTGGAGATGGAATTTTTATATAGAGAGCAGCAAGTAGGTTAGTTATTTTTTCAAACCACAACATAAGCTCTTTAATGGAAACCAGAACATAAGCTCTTTAACAGGAAGGATTAGGTTTTCATCTTCATCTTCTCCACAGCACTTAGCACAGTGCCTTATTATATAACGGATACTCAGTTTGTTGAATTCAGTATTACCACTCATTCATAATAACCTGCTGATTTGATTTACTAATTAGGATGTGATTCAGAATAATGTACCTTAGTACAAAAAGGAATTTCATCAGGTTGTTCCATTATGTATACATACATATATATAAATACACAACCTTCAATTTTGTTATAATGCAATTTTAAAATTTTGCTTGGTTTGAAATTCAGCTTCAAGTTAATCATTAAGATCACAGGGTTTAGAACTGGATAAACATCTGCAATGTTAATGGGAGTTGAACTTCCCCACCCATTAATAGGCCTCATGTGGAGCCCAACAAGAGAAGCTTGATTATGGGAAGCTTTTTTTTCAGGAAGGCCCACACCTTTTGTTACTATGTAATAAGGCAGTGGGTCAAGAGTGTTGGGATGCCTTCAGACTCTGGAGAAGTGTATATATACTATGAGGTTAGTATTTTGCTTTGAAGCTTACTCATGGGAAGAGTGTTTGAGTGATGTAGTCAGATGAGACTCTGGGTAGCTGCTGAGCCCCCGGCTTTGAAAACCCAGATGCTGGTGCTTCTCTCTTTAGTAACTATGCATGCATATAATGGTCAGACAGCTGGATCTGTCTGTTGATCTGTGATACATGTATTATTTGGTCCGATGGTTAGAAGACCTGTCAATATGCTATTATTTCTGCTTGTAATTTCTGTTTGTATCTCCTCTGAAGTTCAGGGTGCTGACTTTTTCCCCTGAACTAGGTAAATGATTTATATGTTTGATAAAAGTAAGACGACTTTTATCAATGACCCCTTTGGAGTTGCTTTCCTTTAGAAAAGCAGATCAAAGAACCTGTGCTGGTAGCCATCTTGTGTGCTGGTGTCAGTGATGTTATACCCCCCCCCACAGGAGCTGCAAGTAGCACTAATGTTATAGTATCTTAAAAGATCTTTTAATTCAACTTTCTTATTTTAGAGATGAGAAAACTGTGGCTCAGGGGGTAAGTGATTTATGCAAGGCTACATAGATGGCAGAGGTGGATCTGTGCAGAAGTCCTTAGATTCCAAATTCTGTGTGTTTGCACCACACAAGCAGAGATGAAAGAAAACTCACATTTGGGTGTTGAGACTGCCAAAGTATCACTTTCTCACCATGACAATGAAGAACTGGCCTGCTTTGGGTTTTTCCTACAACACCTTAGTGCAAATTCTTCAAACCATGAAGACTATTCTTCACATCTCATTAATAAATTTAACGTAAGTAAGCGGATATGAGCTGCCCAAGAAAGTACTTGTGATTCACTGTGTCAGTGACGCAGAAACTCAAACTTCATGATAGCTCCAAATGAATCTAAAGACACTATTAGCAGCGAAAGAAGATCATGATTTGCTGAAGAGTGAGAAAACCACAAGGAAGATGGCTACTTAAACTTCAGATGCTCCAATTAATTTTCCAGGAAGTCAGCTATATTACATACATACATTACTTTCTTGCAGAGGTACTGTAAGGGTATGCATACTCAATTCCACCTTACTGAGAAAGGCAAATAACCAACCAGGAAACACCATGGTCATTTTTTAAGAAAGCAAATTTCAGAGCTAATGCTGTAAAAGTGGAGTGATCAAAACTGCTCTTCATGAAAACTGTCTCAGAGCAGGATGTAGGTTCATTGGGAAGAGGAAGAATGGGTCTGAGGTTACTAAAAAAAAAGGTAGTCAGTATCTAAATCCTGGTGGTGGCATCAGCAGCACTGGAAAGGGCGGTAGGAGGAAGACGCTTGGGATATTCAGAAAAAAGAATCAACTGGATTTTTCACCAGACTGATTATAAGAGAAGAGGAGTTAAAGATTCCTAAGATTATGAGCCTAGGTATCTGGAAGAATGGTTAGGACTAGGAACAGAAGTAGGACAGAGTATGGGCAAGAAGGAAAAGATAAACACAACTCTTACTTCCATAACGTTTTTCGTATTAGTAAGTGCTACAATAATTACTGTGGTACTGAACTTACTGACTCTGCAACAAATCTGACAGCTATCACTTAAGATAATGGGTTAAGCAACTTCAGAAGCTTGGCTCTAATTTGGCTCCAGGGACTCTTCAAGTTATCTTCTTGTCATCATGCCCCTCACACTCCAAATCACCAATAACTCTAAGACTTGGCTCAGCGTGTGTCACTGAACATTCTTAGCACAGTGCTTGGCACATAACAGATACATGATAAATGCTTGCTGATTGATCCCAGTGGAAATAATCTCCATCATATCTGTCCCCCGAAAGTCAATTCTACTAAAGGTCTCTTATGTGCAGAATACTGCTTGGGGGGAATATGAGTGTTAAGATAAAATATTTTCTCGACCTTATGAGACTTGCAGTTTAAGAGGGGAATAAGACAGAGACACAGATAATTAACTATAATGCACAATTGCACATAATAACTGCATTAGTTATTTTGACTTCTAGAGGTAAAGCCCAGGTGGCAATTCAAGAATCCTTCAATATGCTTTGTCTCAATTTCTGATTGGTTTCAATGGGATACCGGTAACCCTAATTTAGGGCCTGTTTTACATTTGCCCATTGCCAAACTCTCTTTAATTTTGAATCTGCATATAAAGATTTCAAAGTACCATCTCAAATAAGCTTCAAAGGAAGACTATATAATTTTTGAATAAGAATCATATTTTTGGTGATAGAAATAAAATCAACTCCCAGTTAACATAACTGGCTTTCCACATATTGGATTTTTGCAAAGAAAAATACCTCTGAGATGATGGATACTGACATTTGTAAGTTATGTGGAAATGTTATATTCTCTGTTCCCTCTCTCCCAATTTTAAAACACGGTAAATACAAAAGTGTAATAATGGAAAGAAATGGGGTTTTGGAATCAGTGTGACCACAGGGCACATACAAATATGAAAAGGATTAGAAAAACCATGTACACTTACTTCATAATGCTCGTAATCACCAAGATCAAATTGTTCAAAATTTAGGAAGCCGTACTGGACTGCCTAAAATAAAAAAAATTTTTTTTTAAAAGGCATATAATTACAGATCTATTCCTGTTATAGGAAATATAAGGCTTTCTCAACGGATGCATAATTATATTCTATTAAACATAACTCAAAAGAAGTGACTTTTATCTTCTTGAAATGCCTTCATCCTAAGGAGCCTTTCTTATAATAGTATGTATTTATCACAGGGATGGAGAGTGGACCTGTGATTTAATCAGTAATATGAAATTCCCAGATGAGGAAGCTATCTCTACCAACGCAGGTCGCAATCTTTGCTGCAACTGTACAGGCTTTTAGAGAATTTTTAGAGAATGCTCAGATCCACCTCTGCCATCTTCTGAGAGATTCAATAAGGGTCACACAGCCAGTGTGTCAGAGGCCTGACTTGACTCTGTTATTTCTGGCTTCATTACATCAATCTGCTTTTCAAACTTCCTCAGAATTTATTATACCACAGCAACACCTAATTGCCTCAGTTTTAATTATGCTTTGTTCGATCTATATTTTCATTTTAAACATTTGTGCCATTAATGTAACTCTAGTTAGCCACCACTTTAGAGCGATTCTAATCTATTAAGACCATGAGGGTTAATAATACCCTTATGTATTTAAAAAAAAAAAGGACTGAGAAGTTTAACCACCAATAACATTCCTTAATACTCCCTTGAATGAAATTTATAAACTGTGAAAGAAGTAACATCTGAAGCAACCCTATATATTCCACATCTGCTTTCATTTTAGAAATTCTTGAATTAAGAAACCAAATGTTTTGTGTATTGAAAAGAAATTCCACAAATCAACATTAACATTAAAAATAGGAGAAGATGCTATTCCTCAGAATGTGGGTGAATATCCTTTCCTCTAACCTCTACCTGAATCACAGCCAGACACACTGACATAGAGAAATGAGAGATCTAGTATTAATTTTCTAGAAAGAAGATGAGGTAAACATTGCCAGCACTGAATTTTTTTTCAAGCTTGCCGAACTAATTAATAGACTAGTACTTAATGCCCTTACACAAGAATTTTTAATCAACAACAGGATTTATAAAGGTGCAACCTATAACTTTTTTTGCATCACGGACTCCTTTGGCAATATGGTGAAGTCTATGGACCCCTTCTCAGGATTATGATTTTTAAATGCACAAAATAAAATAGTTAAAGTACCAAGGAAACAAATTTAACAAATAATTCAGTTACTAATACCTGAATATAGGCCAATTTCCAGAATCAAAATATTGAAAAAATATACTTCTTAATAAGGAAGTTGAAAAGCCAACCACTTCCCCCTGCCCAATTCTACTATTCTGTAAATATATTTCTAAGCTCAAATTCTAAGACCATATACTTGTCAAATTTCTTCTCATTAACTCACTGAATATAAGTTTCCTTATAGAAACTGATGTGTAGAACTGATATGTCCCTGAAAATCTGACCAAAATTTGCTTTTCAGACGGGTAAGCTTGGACTGGAACATATGCTGGCTTGGCTGTCCTAACAGAAGCAGTACATCTCTCTGGTGTGCTAGCGTATGCCAAGAATTGTAAATCCTTTCTGCTGTCTGCGGCTGCAATTAGGAGGACACACATTCTCTGGCTTGCATCCAATGCTATTTTAAACTCAGCCTTTTGCTTCAGGCTGAGGCCAGATCAAGATATTCCCTAAGTGTATAGGAAGGACTGCTGGCATAACGCATCCCTCTGGATCTTCACATAATATGGAAGTAACCAGTCCCCGCACTTGACAACTGTATAACTTAAAAAAATCTCTATAAGGATTTACTTACTCTTAAAGGAAAAAAAAAAACAACTAATTATCCTTCTCTGTGAATACTAAGAAATTCACATTAAGATTCTTATAAAGCTGTTGTTTTTTGTTATAGGGAAAAATAAGGCACAGCCTATTAGCTATCAAAATGAAAACACCACTTCAATTATTACTTTAATAGGAATTTCTTAAAGCCCTGATAGCCCTTTAATTACAAGTTCAACAAGCTGATAACATATATGCCAAAATTGGTGGGAATTTAAAAAGAAGTGAGTCATATTAAAATAGCTTAATTGACTAACCAAATTCTTTTACTGTACAAAAATTTGATTATATGGGAAAGTGTCTAAAAAATAGACTTGGACTCTGAGCTGGGGGCTTGAAAGAATATGTACACATGTACATGTACACACACACACACACACACACGCACACGCACACGCACACTCTCTCACACTTTGAATACACCTGGTACTCCTAGAAGAGACATTTCCCAAACACCTGAGCAAACTTTCCCATGAAGTCCATTCCCTGAAAAGTTAAAACCACCTAAGAGAATGACTGCAATTCACAATAAGCATCACTTGTTACTTGTTTACAAATTTTTAAAAGGAAGGAAAGAAAGTTCTTAAACTTTGACAATGTGGTACCAACAGCGTCTACCCTATTTTACCTGAGATGTGTGAGACGACAGACAGAAACAAAGAAACTCCACTTACCCCTTACGAAGCATACTCATTGTTGGGACATTCAAAAAGTGCTTGGGGGGCGGCTAGGTGGTGCAGTGATAGAGAACCGGCCCTGGAGTCAGAAGGACCTGAGTTCAAATCCAGCCTTAGACACTTAACACTTGCTAGCCGTGTGACCTTGGACAAGTCACTTAACCCCACCTGCACTGTCTTCCCCCCTCCAAAAAAAAAGTGCTTGGGATCCATGGGTCCATTTGAAAAAAGACCCTAGTTTTCTACACTCTCCTGAGTATAACACAGTACCTTCTCCTGACTCCTGTAGACACAAGTATAAAACGACGTTTCTAGGAGCAGATCTTCCTTTCTGGGACCATAAACGGCAGACAGATGAGGAACTCAGTGGCCAGTGAAAGTGACTAGAACATCCAGTCTTTGCATCTTTTTGTGGAGTGCTGGTAGTTTACATCTCTAAATAAATTCTGAAAAACTAGGATTCTAATGAGTCTGTGACCACATTTCTATTTTTTTGTTTGTTTTGCCTTTTGGAAAGGGGAAGGCAGGACAATTGGGGTTAAGTGACTCGCCCAAGGTCACACGGCTAGTTAGTGTTAAGTGTCCAAGGTCACATTTGAACTCAGGTCCTCCTGATTCCAGGGCTGGGGCTCTATTCACTGCACCATCTAACTGCCCCCATTTCTGTTTTTTGAACTTACGAAATTCACTTAGCTGCATTTTCTTGTATTGTTGTAGTAACTGAACATACTGTTCTTCCTAATCTACATCAATTTATGTCTTCATCTGAATTCCTCAAATTTATCACTCTTTAATATTCCAATACATTCACATGCCACAGTCTATTGAGTCATTCCTACTGTTGAGCACAAATACTTTCAGCTTTTTATTAGAAATAGTGCTAACAATTAATATTTTTAATCATACAAATCTACTCTTACTGTCATTAACTTCGTTAGGATATAAACTCAGCAGTGTGACCTATAGGTCAAAGGGGATAATAGCTTAGAAACAGTTGAAAAAAATCTGGTTAGAGATTTTTCTGCATAACCGTATTTTTATAAGAGCATTAGACTTTAAAAGGTCACAGAAAGACGAGAAAAGTCAAGCAATTTAACAGTCTGTCTTAACGGTGTTTCATTTAACAACTAAGTTTTATGGTGATATGGAAGTAATTATAAAGTTATCCATTTTTTTTCCTACTTAAAAAGGTCTTTATTGAGCTATCTGTAACATCTGAGAGTCTTATCACTTGAAAAGTATTCCAACTCCCTATATCATGATTGGTATAAAACTGCCATCCCCCTAACCACTATTGCTACTTGGATCAAGTCTGCAGCTCTGGACTAGGCCAAGTTTTCAGAGAATTATCCCATGCACCACTTGACCTCTCAGGAACCAAAACAAGACAGCTGACAAACTGGGTGGACAATGGAACTAAATGGCACATATAATTGTTGTATTCTTTCTGTATGTAACACTAGTGGTTTGTATATTATAAATAAGCTTTGCTGAGTTAGATGTGAAAAGGGGTATTTAGATCAAATGGTTCCATTATGGAATCCTTTTAAACTGAAAATATCCTGAAATAACTATGATATCAAAAGAAAAACTTACTTTAAAAAAATAAAGTCAGGACATCAAATATTATTTAAGTCGCACTAAGTTTAACATCAAAACGAAAATCCTAACCCTACATTCATCCCCTACCCCTATTCCAACTACCATGTGATACATCATATTTCTCAGAAATTAGAATACATGTAAGATCATAGCAACCTTTCAGAAGAAACACTAATTGATGGGCCCCTGAAAATGCTGGGCTAGTTTTTTCTGTAATGAGTCTTTAACATTCCAAAACAGCCCTGCAAAGTAGCATCTTTTAATTCACTTACCTTATGTACTGCCTGAAAACAGTCCAGTAGTGTTATGTAGAAAGTGCAATTACCATAGGAAGCATCCCTGAAATTTCACAAATATTTGAGTCAGTATCTCAGTAGGTTCTCATAAATAAAACTTTTTTATGGTTCCATCTAGAGATGGCAAAATCAAACAGGTTTTTTTTTCCAAAAAAAAAAAAAGAAAAATCAATTTAAATCAAATATAATTCATTTAATATCCAAAAGCATAATCCTATTTAATTAATCAAGTACATTATTTAGCTTAATTCTATCTATTAAACTCTCAAATTCACTCCTTTTGTTTTATTTCCAAATAATTGCTATGGTTCACCTTTATCTTAATGACTACTAGATTTTTTAAAAAAATAAGTCATTTTAAATTTTTTAAAAAATAAACTACATCTCTTCTTGGGGTGCGTGTGTGCGTGCGTGTGTGTGTGTGTATGTACGTATGTGTGTGTGTGTGTGTGTGTAAGTAAAATGTTGACAGTAAACTGTAACATAAGGATGGGAGGAAGCAAAGGAAGGATGGATTTTTTTTTTAAACATTGTTGGATGATCCAAATAATTTCATGTTAGTACTGGGCCCCCTTAGACTCCATAGTACTATGTGTTTAGATCCTAAAACTTGTGTCTAGAAAGAAAGATTCCTTTTCATTTTATTCAGTGAAAAGATGACAATAACCATTGGTATGAGATTTGTACTACAGATAAATGTATTTTTCTCTTTACACATGCCAAAATATTATAATTTAAAATAGAGATATATTTTAAAACCAAATATATAAATCACTAATGTCTTTTTTTCAGAACTCAGAATTATTCATGAAAACAAAGGTTAATGTTGTGTTGGGGGAGTAAAGTGTCTACAAAATATAGTTTAAGTTCAAGCTGAAGTACAAAACTCATCTCATGATAGTAGGCCCACTTAAAATTTAATCAGAACACAAAATAAGAAGCAATTATTTTCTCTCATTCAGAAGAGTCTGCGTGGAAGACGTGTAATACAGCATTTCTGCCATCTTAACGGCACTAAATTACGAAAAACTTTAATTTGCTTAAATTAGTGCTATTTAACTTTTATGTAAATCTAATTTACTTTGTGTGCCCAACAGGATTTATTCACGGTGATAATAATCCTGCAGACAAAAAATACACAAATTTAAACTGGATTCAAGTTGTCTATTTCTTACTTGAAAAACTAAACACTGTCAAACTGAATTTTTATTCTTGTTCTTAGCCTTAAGGTGGAAGATTTCAAGGGTGTTTGGATACTGTGATATAATACCATTAAATAGACAATGAACAGGACACTTGTCAAGTTGTTTTGGTTACTGCTGTTTGATTTGATTACACCGACTTCCATGTCCGTGTCCCTCCTTTAAAAAGAAAATGCACGAGATTGTGAAGCTTGACGAGAAAGGAGATAGATATAGTTGTCACATCTGGTTTTTAAGTTGTTTTTTCTGATTTTGAGGATTTTCCTCTAGGAATTATATGAGAATTCTATTCACAAGTCTTGAAAGATAATTCTCCTCTCCCCTATCCCACCTCCAAAAAAGTGGCCTCAAAAAGAATGTACCATTATTTACGTTTTTTAAAACCAGGCTCACAGATTAAATTTAGAGTGCTGCGTAAGCTGTGTAATAACTGTTTCAAAGCCTTCCCTCATAGAAGCTTTAGAAGCTCATAATGTCTAACAATAGAGAAGTCAGGACCTTGGATTATAAGTCATTCTATGAAGTGTTTCTCTCTACAGAATCAGGGAGAAACTGTATATTTTAACTTTTGCTCTAGGAGGTAAACTATGGAGACTATGGATAGAAGGGGAAATTTCTTTCGTGTGAGAAGTGTCAAATGTTTATTTTATAAAGAAACATCATAAAGAGAATTTTAATGCATAAATGAGTGTAGAGATAAAGCGAATGGTGTGGGACTGTGTTTTAAGAAGGGAAGTCATCTGCCATTAAACAGAGGGTATGAAGTGACAATGGCTGTGAGTTTTCTCACAGCCAAAATATGTCAAATTATCTATGTCTTTGTTTTACTATTGATTTCCCTGTCAGTAAACTGTCTTTTATGAGTTTCATATATTTAATATCAGAAAATGATAGGTTTTAATATGGAAAGAGTTATATATAACTAAATAACCACCATTAGGAAAGGATGTTTCTCTAGATTATTAGATAAATCATTTCTGATAAACTGATGGGGGCTATCAGCTTAATTTATTAAGAGATATGCTGAAATTTGATTGATGAGAAAATATACAAACTATAAAATTTCCCCAAATCATAGGTTCTTTTATTTTTCCATGTGTTGTAGACTCCGTGGTGGTTTGGTGAAGCAATTGGATCCCTTATCAGAATGCTTTAAAATGTATAAAATAAAAACCATAGGATTACAAAAGAAATCAATTATACTGAAATATATTTACAAAATATTTTGAAAAACAAATCCACGGACCCCATTTTAGCAACACCTGCGGTGGAATTTGAGATGGCAGGCTTAAATATGGCAACTGGTCAAGGAACACTCTACCAGTGAGAATGGTTGACCAATGTAACTCTACATGTAGAGTTCAGAGCCCTTAATCTTGATGTTATTATCATCCCAACACTCAACTCCCTTCCCTTAATTAACAATTAACAGCCTCTTAGCCTATTCAAGGATTCTCAAAAGTCAAGCATAAGGTAATGTCACCTTTAGGTCTGAACTGTCCATGGAGGTTATTCATAATTTTTGCATATAAGCTAAGCACAAAAGTTCTCTAGACTTATTTTTCAAACCATAATGTAATCCTAAGCTATGACATAGCTACCTCCACAAATAAATTCTTAAGTGAAAATATAATAAAATCTCCTTCATTTGGACTTGTCTAATTTAGAATTTGTTGTAATTTGGCCTGTGCTGACTCAAAGTTTATCTTCATGTTTTCTATGGAGTAAAGATTACTAAACCTTAAGGTTTAATTAAAATTAATTTAATTTAGATCTATTAATTTTAGCAGTGTCAAAAAAAAAGGAGGTATATCTAGACTACCAGAAAGCAAAGTACTACCAGTACTACCTACTTTAGTAAGAATTTCAAGCTACAGGCAGTGTCACATACTGGACAGAAAACAGCATAGTACAGCAGAAAGGTATTGACTCTGAAGTCACAGAACAATCTCTGAGACATTTTACTTGTGTGACCTTGGATCTGGGTCACTTTCTGAGCCTCTATTTTCTCATCTACAAAATGGGGTTAATAAAACCTGTAGTTCATACCTTGACAGCTGTTGTGAGGCTCAAATGAGATAACGTATTTAAATCAGTGGTTCTCAACCTTCCTAATGCCGCGCCCCTTTAATACTCGTATATGGGCATGTCTGCATGTGGGCGGACCCGCCTGGAGACAGATAGAGGGCTGCAGTGTCTCGGGTCCTAAGACCATCAGAAATATGTGTTTTCTGATGGTCTTAGGTGACCCCCAAAGGGGTCATGACCCACAAGTTGAGAACCGCTGATTTAAATCATGTTAAAATACCAGGTCTATTTGGAGTGTCCTATTAAAGCTAAAAATTACATTAAGACCTTTGAGACACCCTGTAAAAATGTCAATTACTATTAATTAGTAAGACTTTCTCAACCACATGGAATATAGCCTAGAAGGAATCTTAAGGGGGAAAATAGTGCCACAGGACCACTGTGCTTTACATTTCGGTTCAGAGAGACTGGAGGGGAATTTAGATGATGTAAAATTAAGCTTACAGATTTAACAAACTTGGAAGAAATGACTGGAAGAGAGGGTATCATTAAAAGTTTAGAAATTCCAATTTTGAGCAGGGCCTATCTACTCTACAGCAAATAACCTTAACAGGTCTTGAGATCCTCATGTCTCTATTATACTAGGCTGTTCAGCTGTTTTTCACTCATGTCTGACTTATGACCCCATTCAGGGTTTTCTTGGCAAAGATACTGGCGTGGTTTGCTATTTCCTTCTCAAGGTCATTTTACAGATGAGGAAACTGAGGCAAACAGGTTAAGTGTCTGAGGCCAGTTCAAATCTGGTCAGAACTGAAGAGGAAAAAAAATAATCAAACTTTTTAAATTTGAACTAAGAAAAACGATTTTGATTTTTGCAACCAATAGCTGGCCCTGTATTATAGCACAGTATCAAAAAAAATAAATTATTATAGATGTGCATTGGGGGGAGTTTCTTCAATGGAAAATGCGTTGAGCAATAAAATCAAAGGTCCAGTTTAAGAAAAAAAAAGAATTATGGAATATTAGAATTGGAAAGGAATTTGGAGATCATCTAGTTCATCTCAGGGTCACTGTTAAAATATTATGATAAAGTTAAATTATATTCTGTATGGTTTGCTATTTATCAGTGCAGGAAACTATTTTCTATCAACAATGGTTTTTAAAAATTATTTTTTGTAACTGGGCCAAATTAAGTTATTGACAAAATTCATCTTAGGGGAAAATTCCATTCTCTAATAGGGGAAGAAGTGCGAAGAGTATTATAAAAGCATATGTAATGGAAGCTATTATCTTCAAATAACAAATCCATTCTCCAAAGAATTATCAGGACCTCTAATTTAAAAAAAATTGCTAGATTTAGAAGAACTTACAAGAAATAATAATGTAATTTCTCTCAAAAATAGTTTTCCATTTAGGTTTTTCATTCATTCAGAGTGACCCTTCTTCCAATTAATTCAAACTAATGATATTTTATATTTAATTTCAGAGAAACTATTTTCTTGGTGACGATGAAAAGAGAGATTCAAATTTTACCCAGCAAAACAAAATTTTTCTAAATAGTTCTTTTTTTAAGCAAAAATGCTTGAATACTCAGTTCTGCTGGGGCATTATTAGACGAAAAACATGATTTTCTTACTCTGTGCCAAATAATTCTTTGTCAATCCTACATCTTTTCTGCATGTTCCACTGTGTTTCACAGGTTTTAAGAAAATCGCATGTGTGCTCATTTTCCAGGATGCATAGACATTCCTAGTGAAATTCATTAACAGAAACATCTTTGTAAAGAAGAGCAACGTAAAACAACAGCAACGGTACTGCTGCTTATTGGATCGCCAGTTCTTGCTGATGAATAATATAACAGAACACCTTTCTGGTTCTTTTTTGGGCTCCAGCATCCTTCCTAAATGACATCATCCGTCAGCCTGTATGTTCTTTGCAATGTAGGAAGGAAGAGAGTTAATCTCTGTACTACAAACAGTTCAGCACCTAGGTTTCAACTCCCCTCTCATCTTTTTCCAACTCAGACTTTGCAACCCATGTTTTCCTTCTTTTTTCCTATTGAATTGAAGTCATTTCTGCTGACTTGATAATTCAATACAGTCCAGGCAGCTATTTTGGAATATTCCATCTCCAATTCCTGCAGATTAGGAATTTCATGTCTAGAAATGTTATAAAACTCCATTCCAAAAGGACAGATTTCCTTATAATGGCCCCAAATTCACCAAACTGTGTTTAACTTAGTTATGAGTCTTTCTAAGGTTAGTGACACTGGTTCCTTGCGGGATGGAGATGGGCAGATATACCATCTTTTGCAGGTCCCCTATTCAAAGCCTTTCCAGCTAGATGGGACTTTCTGTAGCAGGAGTTCTTAACCCTTTTTCTGTGTCAGGGACTCTTTCGGCAGTTTGATAAGGATTGTGGACCCAAATTCAGAAAAATGTTGGTTGCCTATGTTCATAATTGAAGAATATGCTAAATGTCAGAGGTTAGTGAAAACAGAAATTTTTTTTTTCCTATCCAAGTTCTGGACACTTTGAAATTTATACATGGACTCTTTGTACTTCAGTTTAAGAACTTTGGTTCTAGAGCTGATGCTTCATGGATATAGCCTTCAAGAATACAATGTCATCTGAGGCCATGGAGAATGACTTAAGAAACTATGCTAGTATCAATATATACAAGATGGATACTTTCAAAAGCAGGTGCCTAATTTTCAAAATTTCTCTCAGTACTTTGCATCTAGATGAAATAATTATTTTGTACAACTTTTACCAAATAGCTGAGATATTAATCAAGCATTTGTTCAAAATAACAGGTTTAAGTACGCCAGTAAACACATCAAAAAGGATAATGTTTTTGAAAATTAACTTTCTATAAAGCTACACAAATTGTTTACCATGGTAACATATGGCACTAGTAAAAGGTAGCCTATTAAATGTTTCTGCTCAGCTTTGTAACGACTTCTTTGAACTTAAGCTAATGTTATTTCTATACAAGGAAGACATTACTCATATACCAAGTATAGAATGTATGATTCAATAGTTTTCCCAGTAGCAGCATCCTACCCAATCTCTTTCCTTGCTTCTTAACATGGTATGAATAAATTCAAGACCACCTGTTCCCATGCAGAAGACAATTTTTGCCAGCAAAGGTCATTGTACATGGAAAAATGAATATACTAACATAAGAATTAAATCTATAACTTGTCTTCAATCAGCACTGTATGCATGATAGCTCAACTGCTTCAACAAGCCTTCCTTCCAGTTACTGGTTGCTCCTTTGCACATCATATATCATGAACGCACATACCTCCATGTATATTTACGAACCCCTCTCTTAAAAACAAACATCAAGTATTTTCAGAGTGCTATGAATGAAGGATGAGAACACAAGGTCCATGAAAGGGCCCAATTCAATATAGCTAAACTCATATGTAAAGTTCTTAAATTTGGTAATGATTAATTTTGGAACTGGAGCAGAGATGAGCTAACACATTTTTCTTTTCTTGGAAAAGTGGTGGAAATGGTTGTGAAATATTGTAAATATTTTTGGATGTGGTTGCTGTGCTGGCTGATTTCACTTACATTTTTAAATTTGATACAATGAAAACTATATGCAAGTAGAAGGAAGGTGAAGATAGAAAAGGAGGTATATCTAGAAATGGGCACTGTATAAAAACTTAAAAGGCATTAATGATTCCAAAAATTCTCATACTCACCTGAAAGGAACATAGGATATGTTTCCAACCAACAGCGTCCTGTAGGTATCTTCTGGAGATCTCTCCAAATATATTATCTAGGTTTAAAGGGGGTGAAAAACATAGTGCAATTTATTCATAAAATACATGATTAAGAACTAGTTATTTAGAATTAATGTCTAACAAGAACGAGATAAAATTATTGTTCAATTTCCAAAAAAAGTACAAAGTGGAAATAATACAAATCCTTTGAACTGCTGCTAACAGAAGTGACATTTTCTTTATTTTTTCCATAAAACACAATACCATCATGTATATATTTTATCAAGATTCCTAGCAGATTTTAGGAACAGACAACCTTTATTCCTAATAGATTTTAAGAACCGACAACTGTCAAGGTTTTGGCTAACTAGATAGTCAATGAAACAGTGCTATTTCCCCATCTCAACACTGTGATAGATGTAAGGACACTGTCATGTGTATATATGCAACAACAACCCTCCTCACTAAGACTACCATACAATTACTCACTGATAAGAAATATTGCACTTACTATACATTTAAAAACGCTTCAATCCTAATGAAGTTGTCATGAGCTGACAGTCATCCACACTAAGTTATAAGAGACAAATTAATTTGAATGGAGTTCAAATTTAATAGTACACATATGATCAAGCACAAGAGCTAAGGAAAGAAAAAGGCCAACAATTTCAGGGCATAACTTTCAACTCAGCGAAAGAAAAGCATCTGAGCTATAAAATGCATTGTGCATATCACATTAGAAAATTCACATTTAAAAAAATAGAGAAGGCACTGTCAATATTATAAAGCCTTCCATCATAAAAGTTTAAGATTATTCCCCTCTTGACAATTTTCCATAGCTCAGGAAAAGCATGTTTTTAATTAGTTATTCTAGTTAAAAACAGAATTATAAAACATACACCAGTATACTACATCTCTTTGTGCTGTGCCTAACACCAAAACTTCTCTCTCCCTAGCTGTAAATTAAGACTGAAAACATTTGCAGTATGTTAATAAAAACAGGAAAATGTGTTCAATCCTTTATTATGTCACTACTGACATAAACAACACTTGCAGGTTGTGCATCCATGTGTTCCCAATAAAAAACCATCTCTATTTCACAGACTAATCCTATAAATTCCAAAAAAGGTCCATTTAGATTTAGCATAAAGGAAGAGTAGCAAAATATTTTAAAAGATGTCTTTCATTACTTTTAAGCATATGAACACTCCCAGAAAAACGACAAAAAAAGTTCTTGACATCAAAGTCTTTGGCACTGTCAAATGCTTTAACATCAGAAAAGAAGAGGTGTTCCTATCTGCTTTGCAACCCTAGGGACCATGGGACCTTCCATATATAATATAGTGCCTCGTCATTAGAATGTGACCTCCTTGAAAGCAAGAAACTTCTTTTCAATTCTATCTCTGGTGCTTAAAACAGTGCTTTGCAAGCAGCAAATACATAATTTGTGTTTGTTTCATCATTCATTCTTATAACTTTGCTTCAATAATGTTACTACTTTAAAATCATATAATACCAAATTCCTCCCAATGTCTTGGAAACCTGCTTTGACATCACTTGGGCAATTTTTCCCATGCAAGTAACTCCCTTTGATTATTGCCCAATATTGGAGAGGGCTTACCTATATATTGAAATATGAAGTAGATTAAGAAAGCCTGGTCTGACAGATGTACTGATCTGAGGTATGAGTTGTAATTAATCAGGAGGATCAGTGCAAGCTGGAGTGACTCCTGTTTTCTTATGAAATGACACTGAATATAATCAAAAACACTCAAATTTTCATACTCGAAAGGACAAATTATTTTCAAATATTTTCAATTGCTCTTTCGAATCTTTTGTCCATCAAGAAATGGTTTATCAATCCCCCAATTATCATAAATTATGAATTTGTATAATACTAAAAGATAATACTTTGCTATACTTTGCAAAACTTTTATAATCAATTGTCTTCAAAATATTACGCTTAAGAGATTTTTTTTTAATTACTTAATTCTGACTTAAAAACTAACACCGTTTATCTACAATTCCTTAAGTTTTAATAGAGAGTGGTCTGATATAAATAAACGTGGGAAATGTATTATCTCAAGTCTCAAGTTCTTTTGCCTGGAGTCTTAGGCTTTACACAACAGGATTTCAACCAACCTTTCCAGCCTAACCTGACATTACTCCAGACAACATACTCTAGTGTTCCTCATCTTTATCATGTTCATACAGTCTAGTCTGATGTCTTGAAGACAAATGACCCTTCACCCCAATTTTTGCCTTGTTGCAATCATTCTTTGCCTTGTTGCAATCCTCAAAATCCAGCTCAGATATCATTTTCATGAAGCATCTCCTTGGTCTTTACCTTTCATAGGACTCTTTTTAGACTTCTCCCATGCACTTAAGATATTCTAACATGTATTAAGAGTCATTTGTGTACACATCTTCTCCTTTACACGACAGTAAACACCCTGAAGGCAAAAATCTTATATTTATAGATCAGGTCTGAACAACTTGAGGCTCCTTGAGACTTGCTAAAGGATTTCGGGAGGCCCAAGAACAACATAGAGGAAAACATACTTTGTATGTAGAAGAAATCTTTGGTGGGCTGCAAGTGGCCTGAGGGCCACAAGCAACTGCCCAAGTCATAGAGGCCAAAAATTTGTAGAAATCTGAGTATATCCTCTTATTCAGGACAAGCACAAAACCCCAAGGGATAGAAAAGACTTTGACAATCTGAGTATAGCATCTCATTTACAACAAGCACGAAACTCCAATGGATAGAAAGGACTTTGAGAGGGTTTTATCCCAATCCTACATGTGTTACAGAACTATGCCAAAGTTGAAACCAAGTGACAGCTGCCTATATGGTTCATAACTGGGACATTCAAAACTCATACTCACAAATTTGTAACCTGTGGTATGGGAAAGGGAGCAGGGGACAGAGGTTTTTGAGCAGGGGGATAACACAGTCATCTACTTTTATAGATGAGGACATCTCAAATTCCAGGCTTGCAGAGATTGTGAAACAAGCAGCCGAATCAAGACTTGAAAACAGGTCCATCGCTCTTTGCCCTACACCGTTCACCCTTCAGCTCTTAAAGGTTAAAAAGCTATTAATCAATAATCATTTATCAAGATCTTGCTACGTGACAGTCACTGTATTAAGCGTTGGAAAGTATGTCCTCTAAAAGGGGTTCTTAAACTGGTTGTCTATAAGTTTCATGTACACATATATTTGTCTATGTATATAAATTGTTATGTACATACATATATATACATTCACATATGTTAATAAACACATGCTTGTGAAGTATATTTGATAACCGTCAGTATAATTGCTTTCCTTTGTAACCCTACTATATTACTTTGTTCATTTAAAATATAATTCTAAGAAGGAGTGCCAAAGGAGTCTACAACACAAAAATGGTTAAGAAACTTTATTCAAAAAGATTTTAGATAAGTAAGGGGAGCCCAGTGATGGCCTTTCTGGTTGTCATCTGAGAAACCCCCCTACTTAAACTGAGAGGAAGCAGATTTGTAGAACTGTCTGGTTAACAGATAAGTTTTTTTTTAGGACCACAGAAACTCATATTGACTATAAAAATTGAATGAGCATGTATTTTGCATCAATGGAGAGTATATCCACACCAATAAATTCTTGGAACACTGAAGTGTGGCAGCATGAGTTTGAGGTGATGCTGGGACATCATCTCAGATGCAAATTTTAGTAGAGATTCGGAGATACAGGACTGGGCCTGGGAGATAAATATTAGAGAATTAGAATCAGTAGTCTCCTACTAAGAGATGATAGTGGAAGCATAAGATTAGATGAGTAAAGAGTAAGAACAGACTGCAGAAAGAAAAGCCGAGGACTGAAAGGCAAATTTTGAAGAACGTAGATTGTCAAAGAATGGCAGCTAGATGGCGCGGTGGGTAGAGTTGGGCTTGGTGTCAGGAAGACAGGAGTTGAAACTGCCTGACACTAGCTGTGTGGTTTTGTTTTTTAACCTCTATTTGCCTTAGTTGCTTCATCTGTAAGATGAGGATAATACCAGCACTTGTCTCCCTGGCTCGCTGTGATGATAAAATGAAGTAATATTTTTAGAGCACCTTGCAAACCTTAAAGCATGAAAGAAGTGCTATGATTGACTATTATTAAGAATGGAAAGAGAAGATGGAAAACAGCCAGAGAGGGAGGAAGATTAAGACGTCTACTGTCACAGAGATTAAGAGAGGAGAGCTTTACAAGAAGGGGTGCTAGGATAATATGCTACAGAGACATCGAGGAGAATGTAAACTGAGATCTTAACAATGAGGACTTCCATCATTGACCTTCAACATTACAGTTACAGTAACAGAGTTGACAATAAAAAATTTCAGAAGCTTAAAGAGGGAAGAGGTGGTATAGAAACAGAAGGATCACTTATTTTACAAGTTGAAAAGGAGTTAAGAGAATTCTATAAGACTGAGGGCAAGAATGAGAGAATCCTTGTGAAGATAGCATGGATAAGAGAACTCAAGTTCCTTATCTTCTCAGTAAAGTAGGAGGTAAGGTCTTCTGGGAGAGTAAGAATCAGGGTTAGAACAGTTGGGGACTGGAGGAGAGAAGATCTGGAATAGCTTTTGTGAGTAACATGCTAAACTCTAAAGAGATGGTGACTGAGGGAGCTGCAGGGCCACATGAGGGGGTTCAGTGGAAGTTACTATGACTTTGGTCTGCGTGGGTGATTTTGTTCAATACTTTGTTTGGCTGTTCAGTCATTTCAGGCGTGTAGCTGGGAGCAAAAACACAAAAACTGGTAGATGACTCAGGCTTGAGGACTGGCATTCGATCTCGAATGTTACTGAGAGCGGTACTGAAATGGCAACATGAGTCAAAGTGTAGCCAAAGGGGAAGTCACGGAGACTAGGTGAAGAGGGAGCGGCCAAACTAGTTCAGAAGAGATAAACAGACATAGTGACAAGTAAGAAAGTGATGTTAATGGCCAAAGAGATGGAACTAAATTTTAGAACCAGGAAACAGCACTAACTTTACTATCTTCCCGAGGACCAAGGCTAGGGTATGACTGTGTTGGTAAATTGGCTGACAGAGAAGACAAGTGAAGTCCAAAGGATGACTAACTATGAAACTAGTTTTTTAGACAGATGATAAGAAAAGATCTGAAAATCACTGAGGATGATGGCAGGAAAAAAAGGGCCATGTTAAAAGTCAAAAATAGAATAAAACCAAATGGTAGAAGGTATTCTTACATATATTCGTCAGTCAATATGCATTTATTAAGTACTTATCTGCCTGGTACTGTGCTAAGGAGTAAGATACAAAGAAAGACAAAAATATGGCCTCTGCCCTCAAGGAGGTCCCATTCTAAGGGGAAAGACCACATGCAAACAATTTTGTATATAAAAATTATATACATATATACAAAAGGAAAATGGGGAGTAATGTCAGAGGGCACTAAGTCTTGAACAAAGCCAGGCAGGCACAAGGGGCAATCAGGGAAAAGGCACAGAGCTTGGATGGAGTGTCTGGTGTGGGAGACGGCGATGAGGCCAGTGCTGCAAAGAGGAAGGACAGTGAGAAGGCGGGGAGAAGCCAGGTGTCAAGCAGATTTATATTTGACCCTGGAAGCGACGTGACATCACTGAAGAGGTGTGTGTGTGTGTGTGTGTGTGTGTGTGTGTGTGTGTATGCACAAGCACAAGTGGGTGTCTGCGTGTGGTAACGTGGTCAGACCTGTACTTTAGGAAGATAACTTTGATCCTGAGTGGGTATGTAGAGACTACTGAGTGGAGTGAAGTATGAGTCAGGGAGATCAATGAGCAGGTTACTGATATGGTCCAGTTCTATGAATCAGCTTACGATGTCAAGAAATCATCAGCATCATCACCTTAAGAAGGACCTTTAAAATGTGCCAATGCAATAATCCCACGAGATAGGGTATACTATCCCTATTTTACAAATTATCCAGAAAGACTACATGACTTGCTGTGTACCACAATTAAGTAGCTGAGTTAGGACTTGAAGTCAAGTGTTTTAATTCTTAAATCTAGCACCTTTTCAATCACATCATGCTCTCTCTCTAATGAAGGGAACAGACTGCTGTTCAGTCGTGTCTCACTTAACCCTGTTAACCTCAGTTTCCTCCTCTGTAAAATGGGCTGGATAATGAAATGTTAAGCCACTCCAGTATCTTTGCCAAGAAAACTCCAAATGGGGTTACAGAGAGTTGGACATGACTGAAATGACTCAGCAACAATATACATAATAAATAAAGAACTGATGAAAAGATACAAGGAAAAAATACATAAATTGAGGCTAAAGGAGAGTTTCCCAATGGAAACAAAAGACTGCAGCCCAGTGACGAGGAAGAGTGAAAAACAGCATGATAAAATAAGCAGTAACAAAATAAGTATATATGTATGGCTGGGCAGTGACCCCATATATGACTTAGGGGCACAGGCTACAGAGAAGTGAGAAGCAGGGTTTCAGCAAATATGGAGGACCTATGGTTCTTGCAGGTGCCATGAATTATCAATCATGCAGCCTGGCCTGCCTGCTATAGGAGAAAGATAATGAGCCTGAGAAAACCTCTCTATAGCTTCTCCAGGAGACCAAAGCGTTTCCTCAAAGAATGGAAGAGTTGCTCCAAAAAAAAAAAAGAAAGAAAGAAGAAAAATATTCCCAAGCAGGCAGAATGAGGAGGCTGGATGACAAATCCAAGTGAGAGACTGAAGAAAAGCAACACCGAACTGGAGCTTCTCTGTCTGTAAATGGTGGGAAAGGGACCCACTGAGAGGGGAGCATTGGAATAATGGAACTGGAAGAATGGAATAATGATGTAAAATCATTAATAAGCAAGCATTTATCAAGTACCTCCTACATGCCAGACATTATGCTATACACTGAGGAGACAGAGAAAAAACATACATGTATATATACATACATGTATGTATGTACGTATGTATGTGTGAGGGATAATTTATAGTGAAGTTTCCCCTTTCTGAAAAATCAAATCTAGAATGGCTTCAGTATTCACTAGGCCTAGGTTTAAAAGTCAGCTGACCTTCCAGAAATCTGGGGCTTAGAGCAATGGAGACCCTCCCCCAGAGCCACCTCAGCACAAGATATGCCAAATAAGGTTAAGACTGCTTTCATTGGACACCCACATGTTTCTGGATCCTTTGTCTCAGAGAGATTCCTGCACTTAGCTTGTGGGTCAGCCCCCCTACCAATAAGAGTGAAGGCCAGTTGGGGGGGTTGGGTTTCTGCCTCAGAAGGTTATATAACCATGGGCTGCCTTCTACCTGTTGCTCTCTCCCTGCCACCATGTGGGCAACAGGGGCAGAGTCCTTCCTCATGAGAAAGAATAAAGACCTTTTCTGACCTTAGATTCAGACTCTGAACTCTTTCATCTCACACATATGTATACGTGTTATTATACGAAAGACCCATAACGCCAGGGTCCTGGTAGTTATGTCTGATAATGTAACAAAATGAGACAATCCTAGGTCACTGAATAGTTAATAAAAGGGGGTTCTATCATAGAAAGAATATTCAACAAAATCTAGCACCTAACTAGAAGATGTACCTTTTACCTCCCTCATTTCAACAGGGTGTTGGGCATGGTCTTGAGATAACTGTCTAGTCTGAAGGGCCATATCCCATGAGAATGGTTCTTTCATCCTTTTAAGTCACCACCTAGAGCCACAGTTCGTTCCCTAAGCCAATTAAATCTCAAGAGTCACCTCAATATTTTTTATGAAGAAACTAGTGTGACCTTGGGCAAATCATCTAACCTTTCTGGTCCCCTCAGTTACTTCATTTATAAAGTTAAGAGATTGGATTAGATGAATACTATGATATTCAGTCATGTTCAACTCTTTGTGACTCTATTTGGGGTTTTCTTGGCAAAGAAACTGGAGTGGTTTGCCCTTTTCTTCTCCAGCTCATTTTAGAGATGAGGAAACTAAGGCAAACAGGGTTAAGCAACTCATCCAGCTACTAAGTGTCTGAGGCCAGATTTGAACTCAGGAAGATGAGTCTTCCTAACTCCATCCACTTCCTAACTCTATCCGCCATACCACCCAGCTGCCCGTGAATATTCTAGTTCCTTCCAGTCCTGTATCTATGTTCCTACAACCTTAATAAGAATATATTTGCCTAGAAAATTTCAGGCATGTCCAAGACAGCTTTAAAGTGAAAACAGAGAGAGAAAGAGAAAACTACCTATATAAAACAGATTAATGAGACTGCTCAGAGGGCAGCACAGAGGCCTCAAGGCCACATATGGCCCCTATAGGTCCTCACAGAACAAAGTTTAGATTCAAAGGGCTGTCCTTGAGGACCTAGAGGGCCACATGTGGCCTCAAGGTCGCAGGTTCCCCACCCCTGCAGCACATACGACATGGAGGACAGAACAGCAATGCAGAAACAAAATAGTTCATAGTCAAAAGCATCCAAGAAGAAGGAAAATAATAATAATAAACATGGTCTCAGATCAGTAAACAAGAAGGTAAAATAACAGCGTACGGGTAAAAAAGAGATTGATCTTTAGCCTTCTAGGAACATGTGAGTCTTGGCAGGCCTTGACTTATAACTAAAATACAGGAACAGAAGAGTACTCCTAATTTAAATTTTAAAAAATCAAAGTGGCAGAGGAGCACTGTATGTAAAGAAAACACACACACACACTGCCTGGTCTTGGTTTCTGAAGATTGACAATAAAACACACTTTCCAGCTCTTACTAGAAGGTGGTAGACTAAAGGTATAAAATGGTATATACAGTTGAATGAGGCCACTGTGTTGGCTGGTTTTGTTTAACTGATTTGCTTTGTTACAAAGGAAGGCTCTGGGGTTTTGCTTTTGTGGGTCGGGGAGAAGGCAAGGGGAGTTATTGTGAGGCAATTATTATTTTTAAAAATCAATAAAACTTTTAAAATAAATTTTTTTTAAAAAGATATCCTCTTCTGTGGAAATACACAAACCAAAGGGTGAAATCCTTGCACTCCCCACCCCACTTTGTGTTCTACTTATGGAACCTAATGATCCAACTCTTCCTTTCAACTGTGCAGTCAAATGTTCAACCTTCATATCCTTTCTGGTTCTTCTTTGAGTGACAGGTCAGATGACTCAAATACTCTATACTAGGCTTTCTGCCCTCTGGGTTCTACTGGATTGCATTTGAGTTTGAATCTGTATTTAAACTGAAGGGCAATTTGGCTTCAGTCTTCACACTCAGATGAAATAGCTCTCTCCAAAGTTCTGAATCATTTTAATTGCCAAATTCAATGGCCTTTTTGGTCCTCATCCTTCTTGATCTCCCTGTACATTTGACATTGTTGGCACCTTTCCAGCTTAAGTACATTTGCTTCTCTCTAGGCTTTCATAAGGCTGCCCTTCCAGGCTCTCCTCCTACCTATCTGACCTCTCTCAATTTCCTTAGTTGGATTTCATACAAATCCCACCTTCACCCTCTGGGTGTACCTAAGGGATCCATTCTCTTCTTTTTCTATATGTCATTTTATTTCTATGCAAATGGTCCCCAGAACTATTATTCAGCCCCATTTTCTCCTCTTAACTCTAGTCTTCTGTCACCAACAACCCACTGGCCATCTTGAACTAGATTTGTAGGCATTTCAAACTCATTATGTCCCACATAGTTAATTCATTATCTTTTCCCTCAAAACTCTTCCCTCTTCCAACTTTTACATTTTTGTTTAGGGACAATGATATTCAATTACCCCTATTTTTTACTTCATTTTCATCCTCAACACTTCTGCCCAAATAGCTAATAAAAATTCTGCTTTTATGATATATCTCATTTCTTTCCACTCATATAGTCACAACCCTGGTTCATATGCCTTCACTTCTCTCTCCTAGAACGTTTCAATGCCCTTCTAATAATAACCTTCTTTCATAAAGGGCAGAAATTTGACGTTCAGCTCACTCTTGCTCTGCATCTGCTTGCTCTACCCAGCTTCAACTCCAAGAACAAGACGTCCTTTGCGGAAGCTCATCACATATAATACCTTATCACCTCCCTCAGCTCCCTCTTCTCTTTGACCAGAGGGCTTAAGAGTGGAGTACTAAACTCCTCCCAAAGTCTTCTTTCATAGAAGGCCTAGAACTTTAAGAACTTTCCAGGGAATTCTCCATTTTCCATCAGCAGCTCTACTTGGTTTTGACTCTACAGGATAACATGGCCCCACCCCAGGCACAGTTACTAGCCTTCATCTATTCAACCTTTCAGTAGCACTGGTCCATTGCTGTTGCCCACACGCAACACTGCACTACCTATCTCTAGAGCTTTGTGCAGGCCATTTCCAAAGTATGGAATGTATCTGCCTCACTGGTGGCTTCTTTCAAGGCTAGGCTCAGGTCCTACTCCCTAAAGGAAGCCTATCTTCATTACTAATATCATTTTCTCACTAAAAAGTTACTTTGCATTTATTTTATGCTCAGTTTTCTAAGAATCTGTGGTTTCCTCACTAGTGGGGTGTGGGCAGAAACTGCTTCCTTTTTTCTTTGTAGCGCTAGCCCCTTGTATAGGCTGTGGCACAGAGTAGGTACTTATATCCTTGTCAAATTAATAAATGAATATAGAGCCTTAGAAATGATCATCAGTTATGTGAATAAGTAGATTTTTAAGTGTTGATGTTTAAGGGCAAATGGTGCTGAATATAAGAAAATGTGAAAGCAGATCAGTGGGACACTGATGAAGACTAGATAAGGAAGAATCAGAAACAAGGGGTTTCAGCAACCCAGTATTTGACAAAACTAGGAAGAAATTACTTGGGGAAGTACTTATTTAACAAGAATATTGGAAAAAATGGAATTGCAGACTGGGAGACATTAGGTTTAGACCAGCATTTTACACTTGATACCACAATAAGCTCAGAATGGATATGTGACCTGAATATATTTTATATAAATTATATTTTATATAAATTTTATGTAAAAGGTCATAGAGTAAAAAAAAAAATCGGAAAAGGATCCGAACCAGTATGTTTCACAGCTATGGCTAGGTGGAGTATTCTTAAACATGAAGATGCGTACAATCACGAAAGATAAAAAAGTTTAAATAATAATAAGGCTTTTGCATTAGCAAAATCATTGCAACTAGTCAAAGGGAAACAGTTTATTATAAAACATCTACAAACCAAATTATCTTAGATCACATGCAAGCTATCTATCCATATATGTTACATAAACATATAATCAAAAACAATTCACTGACTGAAAAGTGTTCAAACAATATGAACAATCACTTCGCAAATGCAGCACAGGAAACTATTAATAAACATATGAAATACTGTTCCAAATCAGTCATGATAAAAGCACAAATCCAAACAACTTTGAGGTCTCACATCACAGCCGGGTAGGTAGAGATTACAAAAGTCGGGAATAGTCAACACTGGACGCATTATGGCAACATGAGCACACTGATGCTCTGAGGTGTCACTGTATGTAAACTGGTCCAACCATTCAGGAAAGCCTTTAACATTAGGCAAGAAAAGTGACTAAAATGTCCCTCCCCTTTAAACCCAGAGATTCCACAATGAATCGTACAACCAACCTAAGGAAATACATAACAAAAGGAAAGATCGCATATACTGCCAAATATTTATGGTAGTACTTTGTGCCCAGTATCAAGAAGCAAAGGACAGAGTGAGGACAGAGTTTGTTATTAAGACTGGAAGCAAGATAATAAAAGTTTTACTGTAAAACTCGGGTATTCAGAGAATATTGAAGAGTCCTAATACTGTCAAAGAAAAGCTGAAACATGGGATGTCGGCTGAAGAACTGAGACACGAAAGAGAACAAAGGCTTACATTTACAAGAAATCAAGACCTTCATACTTTAGATATTTCAGACATGTGGGAAGAAAACCAAGAGCAGGGTCTCGAAAGCCCAGACAGAGGAGTTTCCAGGAGGAGAGGATTATAAGCAGGGTCAAACACTACAGAATTTAAGAAGTTTAAGGACTGAGGAAAGGCTATCAGATTTGGAAATTTAAAGATTATCTGGTAATTTTGCCCTCTCCAGAGTCCAACCTCCTTCATTTTATAACACAAAATAAGTTTTTTGAGGGGCAGGGATTATTCTTTTCTCTTTGATGTCCCAGAATTTAGCATAGTCACTCTCACATTGAATATTGTTATGCTTACATGTATTCCTTCCTTCTCTCAGTGACTATAGCTTCCTTAAGCCTACCACTAAAGAACAGAAACTAAAAAATTCTATCTCCAGACTTCAGATGCTCTGCTTCTTGCCAGCTGAAGCAGCTGTGAACAGCAGCAGGATTCCGATTAAAACACATACTAAACTTCATTCATAAAAGGTCAGATCAAGATGTTCACGATCTTGGTTTAAATCTTGACTTATAACCATTCTTTCTTAGTCTCCTTTGCTGGGTTTGAGGAGGTATAGAGTTGATAGAGCTGTTTCAGGTTGGTAGCCATTGGGACCTTTATTGATGCAAAAGCAGTACAGGTCTCCTAGCAAGAAAGCTAAGTGAGACTGACATTTGGTGAATTATGCTTATATTTTTAGGTTTCAGAATGATGATGTAGTTTTAGAGGTTTTAATGGAGGTTAATGATTAAAGAGAAGACGGGATGACATAGGATGAGGGAGACAAAAGGAATTCTTTATGGTTTAAGGATTTAAGGACAGAGCAAGATTTAAGGACACAGGTTAAAAATTAAAGGATGGAGGAACACAGGATAAGGGAGACAAGCAAATCTCGTACAGGTTCAAGATAAGGGGGAAAAGGACGTTAGGATACCTTCAGTTTACAGAATAAACTAGAAGCTTCACAAGGTCAACCTCTAATATTATTTTTAACCCTTAGGGCACTTTTGTATCTGCATCAGGTTCACAGAACACCCATTTCTGTGGAGAGTCTACGTATCAGTCCTGAGACTTCTTTTCTTTCTACACTCTCTTTCTTGGTGACCTCACTGGCTTATATAGGCTTAATCATCACGTCTATGCAAATGCCTTAATCTATAGTACATACCCAGTACTGGTCTTTTAGGTTCAAGTCACAGTATACTGGAAATTTCCAAGTGGATATCCCACAAGCATCTCAAAGCAAACTCAACCGGTCCAAAACATGACCTGCTTTTTTTTCTTCTTCTCCAAATCCACCCTTTTTCTCAACTTTCCTATCTCTTGTAAGGGTATCTTTCCAGTCACCCAGATTCCCAACCTCAGTCTTCTATGACTCTTTACCGTCCTTGATGCTATATAACCAACAGTTGCCAAAGTCTTATCAATTCTCCTCCTGTTAAAGTGGGAGAGTGACCAGAGTAGAAATAGTGAGTGTACACCAGAAGCTTCATTCTAATACATGACATGTAATTCTAGTTTTCCTGATTTTTTTAACGAACAGCACCCAGGAATAAAGTCCCATTCTTCACATTTTATGTCTAAGTTTTCCTTTGTAAACTATACCTTAATGTCGTGTTGGATAGGTAGAACAGTGATTGGGAATCCTGAGGGAAAAGAGAACTAAGTTTGATTAATTAAACTTAATTTATTAATTATTAATTATTTTAGTATATCCCTCAGTAGGAAAAAAGCATTCACCAGAGGTATCCACTAGGATTAAAGACTGTGAATAGCTAGGGTGAGTTAGGCAGCCATAATCTCCTTTGCTAAGCAGCCAGGTTTTAAAGGAAAATATACTTTTAGAAGTAGGGAGAGGGCAGAGAGGAAGGATCAGTTAAGGAGCAAATCCAGCCCCAAGGAAAGGCTGAAAGGGAGTGATGGTGGTGGTAACGGAGAGCTCGGCAGGCAGCCGTGACTACCTACTTAACTGGCTCACCCAGTAAATACTACACTTGTATTTATCTGGACTATGCTTACATATATTGTAGATGCTGTTTTACTGAATAGAATCCAAACTCCTTGAGAACAGGATCTCTTACATTTTTTTGTCTCTGTATCCTAGAATGAAGTATAGTGCCAGGCACATATAAACACTTGTTGATTAATTGCTTGACTGAATGAGGATTTTATTTACAATTCTACTACAAGGAAAAAAAAAACTGTTCTAAGTAACAAGCGTTCTGCCACCATGATATGACTCCAATAATGAAAGAGACATTTATTTGCTAAAAAAAGTTAAATGTTAAAATTCACTTCAATATTTCAGTGGATAGAAGTGCAAGCCAATTTGGGTAAAATTTAATCCAAATTTACAAGTTAGATTTATAAACTAGATTTAGGGTAGAAAAACCTCTCCATGTAATGGGATTTTACAGGGAGAATTGTGTAGGAGGAGAAAAAAGACAGTAAAAGTTTTTCTAGAAAGCCACAAGACAGAAAAATAAGCCACAAGAACAAGGATACAGTGCAATGTAATAATAATACCTAGAATTTATGTAGAACTTTAAGGTTTACAAACTGCTCTCATATAAACTCACTTTATCCTAACAATACTGAGCCATAGGTGCTTTTATTGTCCCATTTTTTATGGAAGCAGAGAGACGTTAAGCAGCTTGCTCAGGATCATCCAACTAACAGTACCTAAGGCAGTATCTGAAGTTAAGTCTTCCAAGTTCCAGGTCCAATTAGGAGCAACATAGCGTAAAAAGCAGTAGATTAGGAATCAAGAGACCTGAATTCCAATTCTGGTTCTGCCACTAATTAATTATGTGGCCTCAGCGAAACCACTGGCCCCTTTCCAGGGCTCTTTATAGGTAAAATACGGGCATGGGGCTAAATGAAAACTAGGATTTCTTCCCCTATAAAATCCTATGAATGCTATTCTTTTTTGTTCTTTTTCTTTTTGGAGGGCAGGACAATTGGGGTTAAGTGACTTGTCCAAGGTGACATGGCTAGCTAATGTTAAGTGTCTGGAACCAGATTTAAACTCAGGTCCTCCTGACTCTAGGGCTGGTGCTCTACTCACTGCGCCACTTAGCTGCCCCTATGAATGCTATTCTTAAGTGTAATTGCTTAGAACCAGAAAAATGGAAGCTTTTAAAAATCTTAATCTGATATTCTAACAAGTGCAAGATAGATTTTCCCTAATCCTGGAAATTTCTCTCCTATCAACACCAACACTTATCAGTAAGCTCCCACCTAAAGACTTCTTTCTAGAAAATTTTTTTTTTAGAAAAGAATTTCTAAGACATTCTATTGATAATTCATACAAATAGGAAATCCACGTGACATAATACTGCCCCCTTTTCAAATAGCATTATTGAAACACTGTGGTACAATGAATGGGACATGACCTCTGTAGTACAGTAACCAAGAGTGACAAGTGAAAGGCTAAGGAGAGCTCTGGGAATTGTGCCTTGCAATGCTAGGCAATACAATTTTAAAATACCAAAATGATAATGAAACCTGCAGCTTCCTTTTGGAGGACACTGCAAAGAAAGTGGCCCGAGAATTGCTGAGAAAAATTAGGAACTTGTACCATCATGGCTAATTTCTGTTACTATATTGACTTTTATGCCTATGGAGTATTTACAACACAGCCTTGTTCTTTCTCCAATAAGATTAACATTTTTTTCCCTCCAGAGAAAACCTTAACTGCTCTATTTAGAGAACTTAATATCAAGTAATAAGTTTTAGAGGTTGATGCCTAACATGTTTTCATATTGAAATTAAGAAGGGAGGAATTTCCTAGGCAAAAACTATAAAACTTTTTGAGTATAAGAGATAAAATTACTCAGAAGTAATAATACAGCCCTTTTATAGTTGCCTCAGTCAATGCATGAATCAAGAGTTTAAGGAATATTGCAAGTACCATGCTAGGATGGTGGTACAAAATGAAAAATAAAACTGATCCTGCCTTCAAGAAGTTTATGTTACATCACTGTTTGGTCATTTGGGTACAACTCTTTGTGATCCCATGGATCATATTGTCTGTGGGTTTTTGTTGTCAAAGATTCTGGAATTGTTTGCCATTTCCTTCTTCATTATGGTGGTTTGGTTTTTGGGTTTTTTTGAGTAGGTAAAAGAAATAATTTTTTTGCCTCATTTCTAACCTATCCTTAACCACTAAATAGGTGTTGCCTCAAACAAACTAAGACCTGGGAAAGACCTTAGTTTAAGAAGGCCAAGGGCTCCCACTGCATCCGGGGCCATCTCCACTAGTCCTGATCTATGTGTTGCCACTGGACCCAGATGGCTCTGGAGGAGAGAGTGAGGCTGGTGACTTTGCACAGCCCTCCCTCACTTAAATCTAATTCACTTACAAGTCATGGCATCACTTCCTGATGTCAGTGGTACTCTTGAAGAACAAAGGACAAACGATAAGATGATATTGAGAATTCAGGTTAAGAGAGTGAATTACCAAAAGAAATCACTTGAGTATACTTTATTTAGTTTAAGATTCTGAAAAGCAAGGGGTAAATGAACCACACTGCTTTAAACATCCGTCTGCTCATTTCCTGTTTTATATACAGATTTTCAAAATTGTGAGTGTGTGTGTGTGTGTGTGTGTGTGTATCTAGAAGTCTTTTGCTACATATCTTAAAGAATAAAATAACATTTTAGCCACCACATTAGAGATTTAAGAACCACAAAAGATATCTAAAGTCCCATCACACATCTGGCAGCACAACATACCACTAGGCTACCTAATTTCTCCTCCAAAAGAAGAATTGTAATGCAGATACATATTCACAATACATGTAACTAGTAAAGAGATGCAATGATCTTTTCACAGCCAAGAACTTTATTTATATTCATTTGAGTCACGCTTACATGTACAGTCCTTGAAGCTACGTAGAAATGGAAAAAAACAGACATATGCTTACACACCCTGGAGGAGTAAAGATGACTAATGGAAAGGTTTAATATGACACACTTTTATAGGGGGAATTCCATCCATTTTAGCTCCATGAAAGATAAGCAGTAAACTAGATTTATTCTGCAAAGTCCTTATGCAAATACTGATGAGTTTACAGAAAATGAACTCTTCTCAAAATGCTAAGTCCCAAATCAGATTTTCATCTATAAGGAATAACTTAGATCTGAATGCAGCCTTTTACTTTTTCCAAAGCATTATTCCTTATATTATATGATTGTCCTTTTACAATACCATGTGAGGTACATGGGGTTCGTAGAATTTTCCCAATTTTTGCTAAAGCAGAAATGTGGCACCAAAAGGGTCAAATCTCCTACCCAAGAGTTACACTGCTCATCAACAGAACAAGGACCTGAACCCCAAGACATGTGACCATGCCAGACAAGAATGGAATATAAATTCAGAATACAAAAGAATAGCAACCACTCTTTTAAACTGTTTCTTGACCAGGTAACTGCATTCTGCAACTTGTTTTCAACCTCACTAAGTGGGCTAAATGCCCTGTTACCTCCACTCTCAAATCTCTAGGCCATGCTCATTTAGGACTGATTTTCACTAGGATAAAATGGGAATAAAAGCATTACAGATTTGGATAACGATGTTGCATTAGTAACAAGGTTCTTCTTTCTCTGTTGGTGCTTCCTTTGTGTTTCTTCAAAGGTCTGGTGGATCATCTCCCAATGGTTCTTCTGCATGGTTGTTTAACTCTCTGCTTTGTCCTGCTATATTACTGCAACTGCCAACTATTTACAAAGACTTTGGACCTCCAACTTTGCTTCGCCCTTTGGTTTTCAGGATCTGTTTGCCCACCTGACACCACTGACCTACTAACTTTCATACAGGCCTCACTTCTCTAGTCTCCCCTTCTATCTCTCTGATATGTTATCACTAGACACTGGTGACCCACAAAATAGGGGAACAAAACAGGTCATTCACATTTATCTGCTTTCAGAAGGGTGTGGAGGTGGCTAATGAGGATATGTCATTCTGTTGACCGTAGTTAAATGGCAAATTATGTATTCTTACCATAACTCTTAGAGCTTTTTTAAAATTCCTAAGCATTTAAAATTCTACCCATGAAGTTGAATTAACAGAACTTCTTACCAATGAATGAATATCCATTAAAATTTTTATATAAATGCTTATCAGGATAAAGAAGTACCTTTGAGTTAGTCTAGCCAGACTAGGAGTCAGGTATGGTATGAGTTGTTAGTTAAAAGCATGCTTATTAAAAATAAGAACAGGGATATTAGAGCATATTAGAGAAATGACTATGCAACTATAAAAGCTAGAAAAAGAACAAATTGAAAATCCCCAATTAAATACTAAATTAGAAATAATGAGAACCAAAGGAGAGATTAACAAAATTGAAAGAAAACTATTGAACTTATAAATAAAACTAAGAGTTGGTTTTATGAAAAAACCAATAAAATTGATAGACCCTTAGTTAATATGAGAAATGACTAGAACTGCCAAGGTCTATAATCTGCTAAACATTAGAGAGTCCAATTTACAAATGTATTCCAGCACTGTGTCAGTTGTTTGAAACTCACAGTATCCCCTCCTATGTAATAATACTATAAACAGTGGTTAGATTTTCAGATTATATCACAAAAAATTAATATGCTGATTGTTAAAATATTAATCACTAAATTACCCTGGTTATGTAATTGAGAAAGGACTGCACTGAGAATCAGAACGCTTGAGGAGATCCAGCTCCTGTTCAGCCATTAGTTATATAAAGCTTTGGCAAATCACTTGACTTCAGGCAAGTCCCATTTTTACTATCTGCAAAACAAGGATTTGGATCCAATGTTTAAATGTAGTGACCTCTAAAGGCCCTTCTAAAAAAGGAAATGCTACAAATGTATTTTAAAAACACGACTGAATTAGCAGGAGTTAACAACAACAAAGAAGAGAGAACAATAAAACTGAACAGGGAACTTAGTTTATCTTGAATGCTGTTGCTAAAAGAAAAATATACATAGAAAAGGCAGATGAAACAGACGGAGACTTGCAGTTTCAAATAATCTGGAAAGCTGATGGCAAGGGCTCTTTCTTGTGCAATTTCACTTCAAAACCTGAAGCCTTCTTTTGTCTTGGTATAAGTGTGCCATCATTATTAGCCACAACTGGTGTCAATTTTTTAGCTTATACATGGAGCCATGAGAGGGAAGTAGATTTTCCTGACGGCACTTGGCAAAATTTGGAAGAGAGACAGGAAAGAAGGAAGAGGATTAGAGAAACATGTGTGTATGCATAAGAAAGATGGTCTATAGTGGAACTTCTGGTGTGAGAGGCACGGCAATAAGGAAGCATAATATATACAATTTTCCCCAGGAGCAGAGAAAGGGAGATGTTAGAGGAGAGGCTTTGGTACAATTCTCATGCTCTGAGCCAAGGATGAACAACTTAGTTCCTATTGAGGGAGTGGAAAAAGGGAAAAACGGAATGGAAAAAGAGAACAATTGGTAACATACGTTTTCAGAATGTTAAGAAATCACAAGTCTTTAATTCAGGGAGGGACTAGGCTGATTATTTTCATGCAACAGTAAAACAATATTGATTTTCTGGTTAACAGCAGCAGCGATGGAAATGAGAGGACAGACAATAATATTTATTTTAGGGGGCATACATTTTTAAGCTTCTCCTTTAGGATTGTTCATTTCTCCAAAGGGAAATTTTATCAGTAAATGCCAAAGCTTTTGGATAACTTACATATAATAATTAGTAGGAACTGAATTTTTCTAAATCTTTGTCAAATTCTAAATTGGCAAACCCTCAAAAAGGGGGGAGAGGGAATACTGTTTGCACAGGGGGAAAAAAGTTTTTGTCTCTGAAACTCCTTAAAACAATTCTCCTTTTTTATATAGGGCAACATCTATTGCAAAAAGTCAAATTTCCATGACTTCCTACTGGGGAAAAAAAATACCTCTGAGGAAATGCAAGAGCCTATTAGTTTTCCTGTGTCAGCAGACCCAGCTCACAGAAGAATCACAGCAGTAGGTGACTTGTGAAATGAGAGAGAAATCAAGAACAGAAAAATGAAGCTTTCCTAGGTATCTATCTTCACCTCCCTGTATTGCATCATTTGTCACTGCTCATTTGAGTTTGCAATTCTAGATATTAGACTGTGATCCACGCAACTCTAAATAATGCTTTAAAAAACTGCAAAATTACATCGTACAGTAGAATGAGTACTGGACATGGGGGGTCTTAGGACCTGAGTTTGAATCCAATCACTTTGATTTACTATAATTTTTCACTTAATCTGGGCAAGTCATTTGAGCTACGGTTTCCTAGCCATAAAATGGCAGTGGAGGGTGCAGAGATGGTGTGGGTTGATAGAATGCTGGCCTATGAGTCACACAGAGATGGGTTCAAGTCATTCCTCTCATACACATTGGCTGTATATACATGGGTTAGTCACTTAAACTATAAGTGTCCCAACTCTGACAGACTCTAACTAAAGTTGCAGAAGAATTGCTGATTTTCTTCCTTAGCAGTACCCTACATTGATAAAATCAAAGGTCTGAAACACACACACACACACACACACACACACACACGCACGCACGCACACACCAGTTAAAGCTTGTTCTAGCGACCTCAAAGGTGTGTTATGAGGAATGAACTTTAGAAACCAGGCATACCACATCAAGCAGGCCGGAGACAAACATGCCAGTCACCGTGCTTAGCATTGGGGGACGAAAAGGGCAAAAATGGTCCCTTCCCTCAAGAAATTCACATTCTACTGACGAAGGAAACATGTACATGACTGGGTATACTGTCTGCATCATTCAGTGCTATCCGACTCTTCATGACCATGTGAACCACAGGACGCCAGGACTGTTCCATGGGATTCTCTGGGCAAAGATACTGGCCTGATTTGACATTTCCTTCTCCAGTGGATTATGGCAAATAGAGGTGAAGTGACTTGCCCAGGGTTGCACAGGCAGAGTGTGTCTGAGGCCACCTCTGAACTCACATCTTTCTAATTTCAGGCCCAGTGCTCTATCCACTGACCCATTTGGCTGCCTCTTTTAGAGGACTAGGAATACACAACACATATACAGAGTGGATGAAACGTATATATAAAGGGGAGTTATTAGGACATACCTAATTTACTGCATTTTGCTTTATTGCACTTCACAAACACTGTATATTTTGCAAACTGAAAGTCTGTGGCAACTCGGGATAAAGCAAGTCTACTGGCACCATTTTCCCAAAAGCACATGCTCACATCATGTCTCTGTGTCACATTTTGATAATTCTTACTATTTCAAATTTTTTCATTATTATTACATCTGTTAATGGCAATCTGTAATGAGTGATCCTTGAAATGACTACTGTAATTGTTTTGGGGTGCCACAAACCACACCCATATAAGATGGCGAACTTAATAAGGATTGTGTGTATTCTGACTGCTGACCAACTGCCCGTTCCCCCATCTCTTTCCCTGGGCCTCCCTATTGCCCGAGACACAATAACATTGAAGAATATTAATATTACATAAACTTAGTTTTAATAAAACAACAGCAAGGTTTGAGAGGATTGACTCCAATTTTGAAAGAGGTTCTACTGTAGGTAAAATGCTGTCAAACAGCATCACAGGCAACAGAGAATATTTTGTGACAGTCAATCAATGCAACAAACTTAACTGACTCACTTTAAGAAATTGCCAGACACCCCAACCTTCAGCAACCACTCCCTGATCAGTAGCAACCATCAAGATGGAAGCAAGACCTTCCACCAGCAAAAAGATTATGACTCACTGAATAATGGTTAGCACATTTTAGTGCTAAAATAAAATATTTTTAAATTAAGGTATATACATTTTTAAAAGAATAATGCTATTGCACACTTGATAGAGTACAATATTGTGTTAACATAGCTTTTATATGAACTAAGAAACCAAAATATTCATGTGATTCACTTTATTTCTATATTCACTTTATTGCACAGCTTTGGAACTAAATCTGTAATAGCTCTAAGTTATACCTGTAGTAAAGCTGCCTCAAATCAAATAAGGAGCTTCTAATGGACCTAATACGTGCATCCTAAGAAATCAATAAGAGCAATATTTAAAAATCTCCTTTTTTCTAGTCAACAGAATGTCTGCTGAATTAGAGAGCACACAGTCAGGCTCTTACAGGTCAAAGCTCATCTTCGTTCCCTTGTAGATCACAGATCCAGGGGTGTGAGAGAAATAGAGGCCAATGAGTCCAACCCCCTCATTTTCCTGAAGCTCAGAGAGATTATGTGAGTTGAACAGGGTCATATAAGCTATTAAGGTGGGATCTGTACCCAGTTCTCACTGACTTTAAGTCCAGCATCCTGTTCACTTCCTAATGCTACTGCTATCAAGTGTGAGGGATAAAGCTTAAATACTATGTAGGTAGGTCCCATAAGAAGCAAATATTTTAAAATGAAAGAGGGGGAAGAAAAGACAAAACATGATTTTATCCATAGAGCTAGTATGGAAACGTTCCCCAAACAATGCAGATGGGAATCTTAGAGAAACCTATAGGACTGAATGGTTGTGACTTGGTCCTGATGAAACAGCTAGTATATACTAGAGGCTTTTCTCAAACCCAGGCCTTTATGACTTTAAGCTTGGCCTTCAAATTCACTATACCATGCTGCTGCTCAGGTAACAAGGAAACTTTATGAAATTACCCAGTTCAGTGCGGCTATATGGCTCAGTGAATACAAGCACCAGCCCTGGAGTCAGGAGGACCTGAGTTCAAATGTGACCTCAGACACTTAACACTTACTAGCTGTGTGACCCTAGGCAAGTCACTTAACCCCCACTGTCCTGCCTCCATCCTTCCAAAAAGCAAAAAAGAAAAGACAAGAAATTACCTGGGTCTTTCCCCACAAATGAAAGAACTTAACTTACTGTCACTCTGTAGTGAACAGAGCTTGCCATTTACACAGTACACCTTCCAAGTAAATGAAAACAATGCTATGTACTTATCTCTTACTACCTAATCATCACATTATTTAGTATAGTTCCCTTGTGTAGCTTTTCTGAATCTCAGAATTTGTGTTTTTTGAGAAGTAAAGAGTTGGTTAGCACTGGACTTTACCTCGTGTAGAAAAAGCACCATTTTAAAGCATGTCATCTGTTCTTTCTGCCCTTCTTCTAAAGCAAATGTTGAGACTTTGCAAAATACTAAAATTGTCATGATCATCAAAATAATTGTACATAAAAAAGGTTTCCATAACCTTTAAAAATTCAGTCTGAAAACTGACCACTCTGTAACGAGTCACCAATTCCCTAACTCCAGGGAAAAACCACAATGAAAACCTATCCCTTTCTACATCTGCTTACTAGGCAAAAGCAAGAGATTCATTTTTTTAAAAAAGCAAGCATCAGATTAAAAATATCTAGAAGAGCAAAAAGTACATTTCACTTATTAAATTAGGGAGTTCGTGAAATACTTACTAGGTAACACCCCATGAGGAAAGCTGCATTTGCTTGTTTTCTTTGATCAGGGCCCGTAAAATGAATTATTTTCTTCCTTATCATTGTAAGGGACTGCATTAAAAATGAATAGCTGTCAGTATTCCATTTATTGTTAAAATTCATTAAATATTTGTGGCCTGATACATTTCCCTTTATACTATGATTTCCAAAAAAACCCCAAACCTCTCCATTTATAAGCACTCTCCTTAGAAACAAGACATTCAATGTATCCCAATTGAAAATTTTCAACCACTGAGACATGAGAGGTCAATACTAAATCATTAATGCTAAAAACACCAAGATTATTAAAGACTAATGTAATTATATAAATGTATTATTTGTGTCTCTGTATCATTAAATACTATTGGTTTTAACATAAATGACTAACATGTTCATATTCCAATAAAAATTAATTTTGATAAATTTCTCTCAGGATAAGGTTCCAGATTGAAAGATGCATGAGAGAGTGTGTGTATATGAGACAGAGAGAAAGAGAGAGAGAGAGAAGTAAAGAAAGAAAGAGAAAAAGAGAAAGAGAGAGGGAGAGGGAGAGGGAGAGAGAGAGTGTGAGTGTGTGTGTGTCCTGTGTGTGTGTGTGTGTTTGTGTACTCACTCTCCCTTGGGCTATTTAAATAATACATACTTGACTTATGATAGCTGGGTTGTTTTTATTTTTAATTAGCACACCCTAATTCTCTGCGCATTCTAGATACTTTATTCACAACTTATGGAACAGTTAAGTTAGGAGGGCGTACAACCAAATAAGCTGCATGCTGTTAATAGATCAAAGGAAGTCATAGAATCTATCTGATTTAAAGCATGGCAAAGCCCCAAAAGTCATAAATGAATTCTGACAAAAATTAAAACAAAGACACTTAATAAAATTACAAAAAAATTTTAAATTTCTTTTTAAATATACATTTTCCACTACAGCTTCCTGACAAACATAAAGTCAAAGTATGGCTAATTATCTCTGTAATGGTTAATTGAGGTTAAACCCCACTCTCAATCTGTTTCATGAGTAGTAATGGAATAAAAGGGAGTAACAGAAGTCAAGAAAAAAACGAAGAGCTAGAAATCTACGTAAATTTGTTATATGTAACTGTATGCTATGGGAGAAAAGTCAACACAGGAAAAAAAAATCTTTACCTATGTTAAGAGGTAAGAAAGTAACAGAAAAGTGGCAGCTAAGTGGTTCAGTGAATAGAGCACTGGCCCTGGAGTCAGGAGAACCTGAGTTCAAATCCAGCCTCAGACACTTAACACTTACTAGCTGTGTGACCTTGGACAAGTCACTTAACCCCAATTGCCCCGGCCTCCTCCTCCCTCCAAAACGCAAAAAAAGAGAAAGAAACAAAGTGGCAACTGAACATCTGGGCCCACCAAACAGATATGAGGCTCTTTCTGAGGAGGAAGGAAATAGACTCCAAGGAGGCATCAGTCACTGGCCATTATATTCAGAAGTACTGCTTAAGTATTTACTACTTGTAAGGGACTGAGGATACCTGAAGGATACTGAAGGATTCCTAAAGGATACTGAAGAAAGGATGATAAGGAAGCACATGTTCTTAATCTATCAGGTGATAGATTATCCTGTAAAGGTCAGATGAAAAAGAACTAAGTCTTGGTAGTTGGTGATTTCCTGCTGAGGGGTCCTGAGGCAGCTTTCTGTGGACCTGATTAATAACATGGGGGTCTGTTATCTTCTTGATGCATGTATTCAGGAAATGGGGAACCTAAATCTACGCCTTGTCAAGGATGACTGCTACCTGGGGATTCCTACGGGCATAAATGATATCGCCAGAAGGAAGAAAACATTTTTTTAAGAATTATGAAATCTTAGGCGAGACCTCAGGTGGTATTTTCATCACTGCTGACAATTGATGGGAAGCATTTCAAAAATAGAAAGACAGGTCTGGGGAGTGAAGAGTTGTTTAAGAAGATGCTGTCTGACAAGAGGACTTGGATTTCTGGACCACAGCTTCAATTATAGGATAATGGACTCTTAGAATGAACTTCACCAAAGAATAGTTGGTAAGAATATATTTGCCTGGAGTTCTTGAAAATCTAAGCAAAAGATCTTTAAATTGAAAAGGAAGTAGGAGGAAGAAAATGACCAGATTACCCCACACCCCATCAAGCTAGATACCATGAAGAATAACAGCAAAAATGTAAGAATAAGCGCCAAAAGTTCACAAGAGATAAAAGTCCCCCCCCGAAAAAAAGTCAGAAATAAAACCCATAGCCCCAGACATCTATATGAAAATTCACAAAGCATGAGTAACAAGCCAGCTAAACGAAGAGATCCTAAGGCAAGAAGGGAAATTTGGTATCATGGATACCAAGGATAGGGTTCAAGACTAGATTATGACCATACAAGGTTATAATCAAATCAAAATGAATAGAATTGATAAAAGGAGAGGGTAGGATAGGATAGAGATAAACGGGGTAGGATATCCAGGCTGCAAAAGAGAGGACACGTGGTAAAGAGGAACAGAAGCAGAAATAGAAGAGACATCATTATCTGAGTATGCCATGGACAACCTGGACAGAAAGAGGACACAGATGAGCAGTTTCAGACAGGGGCTATATCAATAGTCCAGACATCTGCTGAAGCCGTCTCTCCATCAAAAGCAGAACAGCTAATAATTTCTTGACCTGTCTCTATGATTTTGTCCTTTGATAGATGGAGGGAACAACAAGGATGTCATGTTCTCCCATGCCTTGAATTCTCTCCATTCTCATCTCTGCCTCCTGGTTTCCTCCAAGTCTCAGCTAAAATTCCACCTTTTGCAAGAAGTCATCCCACTGAGATTCTCTCCAATTTATTCTGTAGATATCTTGTTTATACATACATGTCTGCATGTTGTGTCCCACATCAGACTGTGAGCTTCCTGAAAGCAGGAACTATGTCCTTCTGTGTATCCTGTGTAATAGATATGTCTGGCATAATAAGTGCTTTTTGACTGACTGGTTGAGAAAAATGCTATTCTAGATCTGATTTTCATCTATAGGTAGGAAGTGGTTGCTTAAGAGTGGTAACCTCAGGGGAAAAGTTACCACTCCATCTTAGAATTCGTGACAGAGGTTAATCAGTATGGGCATAGTCTGATATGCACACTAGCTAGAAGAGTAGCTTTTAAATTTAGATACCACGGAATCAACACTGACAAGGGAAATATTTTTGAGGAGGATGCAAAACTCTGAAGAATGAAATTTGGAAGATGCAAAATGAGAAGTAAAGATGCAAATTCAATAAGGAGAAAAAAGGAGGAGTTGTCAAAAGAGACTGATACGGATGTAAAGGGAAATGATTGATCTAAAGCAGATTTTTAAGAGTATGTAAAGAGAATGAAAGCAAGGTCACGTAACAGAATAATGACAAAATCAAAGTACGGTTCTGATAAAGAAAAATGTAAGGAATAGAAAGACAACAAAAAGCCACTTAGAAAACAAGCTATATTGGGGAAAAGAGGAAGGTCAGTAGCCCTGCTTGCAGCAAATGTGATGATAATACAGGATGGAGGGAAGGTAGAAATGCTCAGCTCTTATTTAATGGTTCTTTTCTGTGCCAAAGAGAAAGACCTTTGAACTGGAAAGAACAGTACTGTGTAGGAGTTGATAATCTAGATAAATGGAGAGAAAGTAAAAGAGCAACTAGCTGCCCTTGATGAGTTCAAGTCATAGGTCCAGATAAGCTCCCACAAAAGGTCATAGTGAAAGAACTGGCAGATGTTATTACAGAACCACTGCCTTTAGAAGAGACTGGAATATGAAAGGAGGCAGCACGAAATGGGAGGACAGACACTGTCTAGATTTTTTTTTTTAAGGGAAGACTAGGGGCAGCTAGGTGGCACAGTGATCACTGGTCCTGGAGTTCAAATCCAGCCTCAGCACCTGACATACTTACTAGCTGTGTGACCTTGGGCAAGTCATTTAACCCCAACTGCCTTGCCTTCACCTTCCTCCTCCCCAAAAAGAAATGTTTCCTGGAAAAGGGAATACTAATGATATAGGGCTGTGGGCTTAGGAATGTATTATCAAAGGGATGATTTTATTAGGTCACGCTCCAGGAAACTCATTATTTAGAAAACCTCATCAACCTGCAAGATTCCATCAGCTTTGATGGGATCACTTCCCTCTGCCTCTCTGCCTGGAGGGTAGAGGCATCTCCAAAACTTCCATTTAAGGAGGGAGCTCAACTCAAAACACTTTGTTTCTCACCTGGCTGAGGGTGACTTATGGGACTTCTCTGCTGTCTATACCATCCCTCCTCCCTGGCTTTTCAACTTCCTTTTCTGTGTTGTCTTTGACAATCAGATCGCAAGCTCCTTGAGGGCAGGGCCTTTTTTTTCATATTTATCTCACAGTGCCTGGCACATAGTGCATGCTTAATAAATGTTTATTATTGACCATGGCTCGTGAACAGTTGAGAAAGAAGTAAAAAGACACGGTGACAGACATTTGTTGCCCAAAATGTTAGGGACAGTGCCTAAAATTCCACTGTCTGTTGGTGCTAATTCCTCTCTGCATCATGAAGCAGATGGGTAACTTTATAAAAAGGAAATGAGTGCTTCTTCTATATACACATGAATATATTAATTTATCTTATAATTTATTTATAAATAATTATACATAATAATATAATACATATTATAATGCATAATATATATTATATTATATATTACATATAGCATATAATAATATAAATATATTTATAAATTTATAATTTATTTATTAATTTTCTGCATACAATAACAGTTATTAAAGTTAAGGAACACGAGCGATTTCATGTTTTGGTGTAATAATACATATGTAATACAATTAATAGGAAATAACTGAAATGTTTTCTTAAAAAAACAACAACAAAGGATTAATAATCCCAATGAGCCAGTTTGGTTTATTTTAGATTAATAATATGTCCATGTCTAATGTCTAAACTCTAAAGACTAATTAAGTCATATTGAACTAATCTCACTTCCTTTTCTGTTTGACAGGGTAACATCACAGGGTCAGTAGACTGGTTAACCATACTGGAGCTATTTACTTAGACTTTAGCTGAATATTTGATAAAGTCTCTTGTATTATATGTGTGAACAAGATGGAGAGATGTTTGCTAAGTGATAGCACATTTAAGTGAATTTGGAACTGGCTAAGCCAGACTCAAAGAAAGATCACTAACAGTTTAATGTCAACTCTGGAAGAGGTCTCTAGAGGTGTTTCCCAGGGATCTGTACCAACAGCTCTTTTAAAGTTCACACATCTCTTTACATATTATCTCCTTGGATCCTTCACAACAACTCTGTGAAGTAGGTGCTAATATCTGCATTTCACAGATGAGGAAACTGAAGCAGAGAGAGATTTAGTGACTTGGTGGTATATGAACTCAGGTAATCCTTACTCCAAATCCAGTATCTACCAACATAGATGCATCCTAACTGACAAGGGGTATTCAATTTTTTTTTAATCAATGGCTTGAGAATGGCACAAATCTAGGAGTAATAGATAATGTACTCTAAGATTCAATCAGGATCTCAAAAGATCTAAAATATCAGGCCAAATCCGGTAAGATTAAACTTAATGAAGACAAAAATAAAGTTTTATACTTTGGTGCACAAAAGTTAATTTCATAAGTATAAAATGGGAAAGGCATTGACTACCAAGCAGCTGGTCTTAGAAAAATGTAAGCTTTTAGTTGACTGTAAACTAAATGAGTCAACTGCATCATATGGTAGTTTTAAAGGGCTTTAAAGTTGCATTAAGAAAAGCATAGTGCCCCAGACTAGGGAGGTTTCAGTTTCTGTCCTAATTGGAATACATATGGCATATTAATATATTCAATTCTGGGCATTATTTACAGGAAACATACTGATAAGTTAGAGAAGGTCCAGAGAATGATTAGTTAGAATGATGAGGGGATTCTAGATCATGCCACATCTCAATTGACGGAACTAGGGATCTTAATCCTGGAGAGCAGAAGACTTAGGAGGACTATTATCATCATCTTTAAGTATTTGAAGGGCTGCCATATGGAAAAAGGAATTCAATGTTTTTGCTTGGTCCAAGAAGGCAGAACAAGGATTTTTTAAAAATAGTATAAATGATTTTTTTAAAAGAAAAAAAGATTAAGGCTTGATGGATTTTTTTTCTTTCTTTTTTTCTTTTGTTAACAATTTTGTTATGCAAAATTATAATAGGCTGTCTTGGAAGGTGGTAGCTTCCCCTCCCCAGAGAGCTTCAAACAAAGGCTGGAGGATCTACTGCAGGCAAGAATTCTTGTTCAATTACAAATTAAACTGGATGGGCATCAAGATCCCTTCCGACATAGATATCCTGTGATTATAATGGAAAATGGACTAATGTTAATTATTCATGATGTTAAATGGGACCTTTTCTTATTGAAATGTTTTAACCTAAGTTATCAATGATAATATAAAGCTTTAAGTTTCCTTTTCTTTTTTTTAACCAGCCAGCTTTTCTTACTTTGTACTACTAAAATCAAGCAAAATACATTACCACACACTGTCCGGTAGGGGCAAATTACCCAACACCCTTTTTGCTTCAACTGACCAAGGCCACAAAGGCCAAAAAAAGTACCCAGTATTTACATTAGAATGAGAGCGTCAAGAAGAAGGTCTACCTGATAAAAGTGTCACCAGTTTTAAGTAGGTTGGGCTGGTCCTACAAGGAGAGAGAGGCTGTTTGACTCCCTTTAAAGGCTCAGCCTAGGGAAGTTTAACACAGTAATGGAGTGAGTTAGGAGTTATATAATTTGTGATCCTTGGTCCCTAGTATTTTATTGTCTCCTCTCTCTCAAAGCTGAACTGTTAGACTGAGTTAAGCTTGACCCAGAATAGTCTGACCTAGTACAGAATCATTAAGGTTCAAATTTATTCAAGGAAACAAATCAATCCTTTTGTTTGCTGGCATCTCTTATCAAAGGTGAGCAGTGGGAGGCACAGTGGAAAGGGCACAGGGCATAGTGCGAGACCTGGTTCTCCTACTTTCTCTATGTCTGTGGGGCTTTGGGGAAGCAATTTCATCTCCTGGGCTTCAGTTTCATCATCTGTAAAATGGATCTTTTTATCTCTAATGGAATGTAAAAAGATAACGGTCAATGAAAACATGAGAGCAGTTGATGCTTACGCCTCAAGTCCATTGGTATAGACACTATTGTGTCGTCCTTATCATCCAGTGCCTATTATGATTCTTAAAATATTGCCACAAATACAACCAATTAAAATCAAAACCAGAGGCATAAACAAGAGCTATTCAACCAAAATGTTAACATATATGTACATATATGTGTCGTTTACTTTCTAAAACAAAACAATAAATATATGTGTGCCTTCTCTAAATGCACAGGAAACATCACAGGTCATTCTAAAGTACCTGAAACTAGTCTTTTGAAGAAGAGAAATGTTTTTTTTCTAACTAGGCCAACGTCGATCACTTAAATTCAATCTGCTACCAAAAAAATAGTTTACCTTTAATTTCTTATTTATCTTGCAACAATATCTGTAAACCATTGCCAGATTGAGTGGTCCAAAATCTGCGAAGAAGCTTTAAAAGTGAAAACAAACAAAGTTGTATAGGTATGGCTTGGATTTTCTGAATAAATGCCTGTTTTTGTTGTGCAACTCAAATTACAAGGATAACACACAACATAATATGCTATTACTGGACAAACAATTTAAAGGTATTGGCACTGTTATGGAGGAAACAAGTTGGCAAGTGCAAAGCTTCCCAAAATAAATGACCACAATGAATACAATTAATAAATATTTTCTATTATCACACTAATAACTGGAAAACACCTTTGGGAAAAAAATGTTACATCTGACAAATTTTTGTCCTCCACTGATAAGAAATGTAAAGCATCCTTGTATATCAAACTCAGTTTAATGTAACATTAGCAAAAATTTTAAAATATATATGCTTAAACTGGAACAGATGAATTCTAAGCTCCTTTCCAGTTCTTAACATTCTATGATTCTGTACAAATTGTTTCTGAAACTTGAGGGAAAAAAGTACCATCTCCCCACACACACCCATCCAAGATCTATTTTACCATGAAGGAAGGATGAAATTTATTAATGGAATCTCTATATCCAATTATCCAATCCTATAATCCCCCCAAAACTAATATGTCCTTAAGGCTATTCTGTACTAAGGTGCTCTTCTAGCTTAGAGAAAAAATTAATAGGTTCCCTATAATTTTAGAAGAGCACAAGATAATACTTACTTCTCATATTCAAATTCGTCATCTATGGAGAAATAGTGTATGTTTGCAGCACTCTTTGGTTTCTGGTAAAGAATGGCAAAACAAAGGCGATCTGAAATGCAAAAAGAGTCAAAACTAATACTACTCTTAAAATGACAAGCTTGATTTCTTCAGAGGAAAAAAAGTCTCGTAAGTTATCCAAATCCTCTCAGATTTCTTTCATTACAAACTTTTTTTTTAAATGCATGTTTTCACATACTGGGAAACGCAACTGGTGAACAACAAAAAATGCAAACTTTTAATCAATCACAAGGATTTTTTTTTAAAGATTATTTTCTTTGCAACAGAAAAGGTCTAGACATAGAGCAAGAAATCCTAGGTTCAAATTCCACTTCTGCCACTGTGTGACACTGGCAAGTCTTAATTTAACCTCTTTTGGCCTCAGTTTCCTCATCTAGGACTAGCTGACCCTTAGGATTTCTTCCAGTTCTTAATCTGTGATTCCATGACCTTTCCCCCATTGAATTTAAGCAGGAGTAAGTGATTTCCCATAGTTGCACTGCCTGATTTTTGGATGAACTCAACAAATTTCTACCACTTGTTTATTATAATATTAAAATACTGAGGCTTCAGCTAACTATAGCATTTGTAAACAGCCAGCATACAACGTAAAATTTCTCTCTATAATGTCCTATCTGCCCATGTTCAGAACGTCCTGGGGGGAGAAAATCTGCTAATGCAGCTTTAAGCCATAAACCAAAAGTTTCAACCATAAAACCATTCTGGGGGGTTCTTTTTAAGTAAGGAGATTCTTTTTGCTTCTAAAAGAAGGACACAAAGCAGCATGCCTTTATGGCATTTTTTTTTGAAGGGTTAAATTCCCAAGCACTTTGTTTTTTAAAACTAAGGTCCTATTCAAAACACAGACGCCAGAAGGGTTGGCTTTTTCATCAGTTCGGAGTCAAACCTTCCCAACTGCAGTAAATACACCAGGGTCCCCCTGGGTTAACAGCAACCAAGCAGCAGACTACGAAGTAGCGTTACTAGGCTGCACCCCTTTCCCCTCGGAGATCTTGGTCTTTAAGCCTCCCCAGAAACCACCAATATCTATAAAGTACACAAAAAAAGCAATGGGGACATGCTCGTTTTTGCTTTAAAATGTCGCAAAATGCAGACTTTTTTTTAAAGTTCTATTTTCAGTATAACTAGTGGTAAGAAACAAATGACGCCAGTCGGCATCGATCCCTGAAACTGTAACTTGTAAATGTCTGACGTACGCTGAATTTCACTTCATTTCTGCAACCACACTTAAGAAATTACTTGAAAAAACGCATCATTTAAATATTTACAATTACAAACCCCAAATGCAGGAAGTTAATGAACAAAAATACTATTATAATACCCCACATAAAAACATTCATATGCTTCTCCCCAGCAACTGAGTGGATTTTTCTTTTAAAAGGATGAACTAAGAGTTCTGGCGGAAGACTTGCACGCCTCTCACGGTGTTTTGGACCTGACCTCTAGATCCAGTCATTCTGTATTCCGGGGAAAGTATCCAGCTTAATTCTACCTCTCCCATTCTCTACATCGCAGTGACTCTTAGGAGTATAAATTTGATCCCTCCCTCCCCCTTTTAGTAGTATGCCAAATTTTTAGTCTCAAACTAAGTCAACCAAGGGCTGGGGAGCAGAGGAAACCTCCAATGAGAGGAGGTGTCCTTAGAGAAGATCCTGTGCCTGGAAAATGCGTATGAATTGCTAGGGCAGAGAGGGGGGGCTGGGGTCTCCCCTCTCTCCCTCCTCCCTCCTATTCCCCTCCCACCCCTGCTCCCCGGGCAGAGGTCAGAGCTGCTTCTCCAGAAAAGCAAGGCTGGCGCCCCCTTGGTGTAAGACTCACCTTTTATCACCTCCACTACAAACTTCTCCTTGCCAGTCATGACTTTAAAAGCATCTAAGAAAACGGGGGCGAAGGACAAAGGGAGAAGGCTGGACCGCAGGAAGGGGGAAAAAGGGTAGAGAAGGAAAGTTAAAGAGACCAGAGGGCGGATCTAACTTCCCAGATCAGCAGCTTGGAAGAAGCGCTGCGGCCACACCCCCGAAATAAAAGAGGAGAAAAAAAAAGTTTAAAGGGCTATTTCTGGGTCCAGAGGAAGAGGAACCATAACCTCCCCCTCCATACCATGCCCTACACTGTGGGGTGTCAACTTTTCTGAGAACCTCCAGATTCAACATTAGCAAACTGAAAAATAACAACTTTAAAGCAGTACTTTCAAATTGTGCAATAACTAAAAGAAAAAATTCTCAAGGTAATAAGCACGTCAGTGGATTCTTCTGAGCATTTTTATTACCGTAAACAATTCTTTGGGAGATGAGAAAGTATTTCAGCTAACAAGATGAAAAGAGTTGGGATAGAAATATTGATTCGAGTTAAGCAAAGGGAAATACACAAATACAGAATTAGCTCCCTAAGTGAAAGTTTGTATCTGGGCCAGTTTCCTCCAGATTCAAGGCTCCTCCCCCTGTTATTTCCAACAGGCTGGAATGCGGAACCAGCCCAGCCAGGGGAGTTGTTGCAGCTGGGAGTCTGGGGTGCAGAAGCCCCACCTCGACAGACGTCTCCAGCTGCGCCACTGAAGGGGCTAGCTGACTGCTACAATCCAGGGAATGCGCCTTCACAAATTTGCAATCCAGGGCTTGCACCTTAATGAGCCAGAAACTGGAAGATTCTTATCTTTTGAAAAGGAAAATGATCCTCTGACTGCAGTCTCAAGCCCTTTCCTCTCCACCTCCTCCCCTTAACGCAGCAAATGTTTGGTGGGTCTGTGCTGGAGACAGCACGCCCTCTGTTGGGTCAGCTTCGACTAGCTGCTTCTTAAGTCTCAGCTCCTCAGGTAGGGACCTCAGGGCATTGCAGAAGATGCTGAACCAAACATCTGGCTGGAGATACAATGAAATAACCACTTTGGATTGCGGATCCGTCCATATGACAATACTACGAACTACTTCCTACTTTCCTATCCTTCTCGCTCCTGTACAAAAAAGTAAGATTCCTAAGAAGGGACTGGAAGATGGAGTGAGGGAGACAGATGCTAAATATTTTTCATCTTTTAGTGTTGTTGTTGTTATTTGGGGGGGGGGGGGAGATATGTAAAAGGTATCCCAACATCTGGAGCTCTTGTTGCAATGCTCAGTCTCCTTAGAAGGGCAGGCAGGCATAGACAGATCGATAGATTGATAACAGATAGAGATAGATTCTATGACTGCTACTTATGTGCTATTGCTATGGTTACTGTTCAGGTACCTGCCAGAACAGGCATGAGAGAGAGAGAGAGAGAGAGAGAGAGAGAGAGAGAGAGAGAGAGAGAGAGAGAGAGAGAACATATATATGTATTAAACATTATTATATAATATTCTTTTTTCCAGAAAGGGAAAACTAAAGTCTAATTTTCCCTTAAAAGCATTGGCACCCTATGCTGAAAACTCTGATGCTGAAGGCACAAGCAAATATTTACACTCCCAGAAAACTCTTCAAAATACATACAATCTTGAGTGCTTTAAAAAGAATTTGGAGGCAAGCAAATGACTCTTAAAATTTACTCCAGCAAGAGAGGCAAAAAATACACTTTATCAGACAACCTGGTACATAATCTCTGTGCAAAATCAAGAAGGAATAAAAACAGCCATGTGTCCCATGGAATGAAATAGAGATGAGTGCCTCACTCTAACCATGCAGACCTCTGTATTTTTTTGTCAATATACAATGCTGAAAATCATTTTTTTTTCTTTCCCCGACTACACACGCATAGTATTCTTAATAGTCTTCTTTATGTGGGAAAAAGCCATGGGGATCTTATATTTTCAAACTGTAAGGCAACCTCCTTCATTTTACATATGAGGAAGCTGAGGCCTAGAGTAGTGAATTTATTATTTATTATTTTATTAATTTTATTATTTATCTAAGACAATACAAGTAGTGACAGAGACTGGATTTGAGCCCAGATACTGATTCTAAGTCTAGTACTCTTTCCACTGTACCATATTAATTAGTCCTTAAGGTTTAATTCCAGTTTCCTTATTTGTAAAATAGGACTAATAATAATTTATGGTCTACCTCCCCGGCTTGTTCAGAAGATCAGAAAAAAATTCTATGTAAAGTACTGTAACTATGAGGTGCTACGCATATGTGAACTGAGGCTACAGTTATTATTACTACATCACTACCAGGGCTACTGATGTGCCGTTACTATGGTTACTGTTCAAGGACCTGCCAGAGCAAACAGAAATCCTGGAAGAACCGGGGGAAGAGGGGCAGGGTGTTTTGAAAAGGGCAGTGAACAAGAAAGGGTCCCCTTTAGAAAGTTTAAAACGAGGATCCAAAATTTAAGTTTGTGATGCTTTGAGTTATTAGTAGTTCCTCGATTTGTCTGTCAATGTTAGTGCTTCTTGTCCCAGATAATAAGCAGAAGGAAAACAGCTTCTGTTCAACTTCTCTTGGAGTACAGAGCTCAGAATCATCATATTTATTATATACTTTTATTTCATATGTAATTCTTCCCTACTTTCCCCCTCCCCATCTTCAGAACTAATGTGGTACACAGTATTGGCCAGAAAACCAGGGGCTTAGTCGGGGGTGTGATGATAAATGTTTAAGAACCAGCTCTCTGGAATAAAACAACAAAAACGTATGCAGGACACACTTTTAAGTTTAATCACTATTTTTCCCATTTTCCCATCACTTTCTCAAGTCTAGCAATCAACAAAACAAAAAATCACTCATAATTTGTAAAGTTTGCCTATTTCCTGAGACATAAATGCTTACACTGAAATTTTAATAATAAGAACTGGTTGGATCTGCCTCCAAGTTCACCCCGGGGATCTCCTTCTAACTTTGCCACTAACTGGCTGTGTGACCGTTGGCAAATCATCTAACTCCCCTGGGCCTAGTTCTCCTTAGGTGTAAAATGGGGAAGATGGAAAGAATTAGGGGCTTCAATCTGGTTTAATATGAGGGGACCATTTATTATAAAAAATGCATGAACCCCTATATAGTAAGTTATGTTATTCATACTGGTTGATTGAGAAAATACATAGCAAAGGGCTATGATGAATTCAGTAATGCTTCTAAATGTATATTATTAGTCACACCAAAAGCTATGGAATTTGGAAAAATAGTAATATATATACATGTACATATGTACGAGACATATTTATTTAACCTCCAAAAAGGAATATCTGTATGCATCTCTATATTCACAGACCTCTAGTAATATGACTAAAGGTGGACTAAAAGGTGACCAAAGTCTCTTTCAGCTCTGGATCCTATGATCTAAAGAGAAAAAAGAAATATTTTCCTTGCATAATTCGTCCCCCTACATCTTTTTAGGGGATAAAGGGAGACAACAATGGATATAGCCAGCACAGACTTCCTTGGTCAGAAAAGGGTTCGTTCTTACTAGGCTAGGAAAGGGGAAAACTTAAAACTAAGTAAGAACTGCCCAATGGACTCAAGAGCCACCCAGCATTCCTTTCCACACAATGAATTACTACGCTCTTCCTTTATCTTGGCTTTCCTCCCATCTAGCCTGGGTTAGAATCCCTTCCTCAGTAATTAGGTCCTTATTTTTGGACAAAAAAACACATTTCAAAAGAAAAACTTTCTCAATAGAAACACTGCTTTTAATACCATATACAAAGCATATAGACTAAAGCTGCCTTGTTTAAGAGAATACATTAGATCAATTTAAGACTTAGAGAAAAAGCAGGTAATGCAGATTAGTAAGATGGGAGTGAATTATTTTAGTCAATGATATATACAGATAAACAATAAATGTTGGACAGTAATCAGGGCGGTGGTTGTAGTGGTGGTACGACTCAGCTGATTTCAGATATAAGAAAAGTGAGATCTCTCAGAAATGTGGGTAAGCTTAGAACAGTCCTCTATAATCCTAACTATAAAAGCTATTTTTCCTAGAACTGAAAGCACAGAAATATAATTTTAAAGTTCTACTTCAGTGAAAATACCAAAGAAAAATGAAATTTTAACTTGACTTATTTGAAGACAATTTTCAAAAATGTTAATTCAATATAGGTATTTGAATTTTGTTTTATAAACAGAAAATTTTTATTCATAATATTAACTGTTGATGCTTTTTTATATTTTTCAAGAATGTTCTGATGATTTTTCCCCAAAAACTATCACAGTTGCTTCCTTGAGATGCTTTTAAAGAGCACTCATTGCCAAAGGATGAGAATGTTTATTAACATTCGTCAACAAGAAAATATTTTTCTGTTTATAAAGACTTTTTTGGAGAGATTCAAAACCTGACTTTGGTTAGAAAAGTCCAGCTGCATAGAAGATGATCAAGAATTCCAAATTTATCAGCAGAGGAAAAAGAAAGAACTCATCAATAGACTTCCTGATAGTAGGAGCTTTGAAAATGCCAAAGTACTTTGCAAAAGACATAGGTAGACACTTGTCACTAAATATAATTTAAAATTACCTTGATAAGGTTGCCTTCACATACTAGCCCAGCTTTCTTGAGAATCTAGCAGAGGTCATAAATAGCAATATTTAATACATAATATCATCCTACCAAACTATCTACGAACAACAGAAAAATACTTCCAATGATTCCTAAGGTATTAAGTATATTTACCAAGTAAGTTCAATTTCTGATTCTTTGTACCATCCTGAAACCAAAAACGGTGGACAGAAGTTTCCAAATGTAATTTTTTAAAAAAACAAATAGGTTTTAATGAAATTTGATCAAGAGACATACTTGATGGGACTGGAGACGGAGCCTGTAATTCAAAGAGTAGAATTTCACCTGATTAGAAAGATACTGAATAGAATCCACGAGAGTGATTTATTTTATTTTACAGAGCACATATGCTCACAGTTGGCCTAGAGAAAATGTATGTTTAACTTAGAATCCTGTGATATAACAACTCTTCTCAAAATGGCAAACTTTAGATTTCCATAGAATAGCTCTTAGCAATTAGTCTTCCTGGTTATTTGTGACGATAACATCCCCAGGTTTGGTATACATCTTAATATCTCCAAGTATCTCAGTCTTTGAGAGTATGCCGCCAAGATCCTATGATGCTAACAGTCACTGCTCCTGTTCACTACTCTAACTAAAATTATGTCAAGGAAGCCCCACAGGAAAAATAACCCAAGGGCTCAGCTGAGTGACTTTAAAAAATACATATTTTATATGATATGGCTTTCAAGATTTAAGATTTTAACAAAAAGAGAAAAAGGAAAGAAAAGGGAAAGAAAAAAAAAGGAAAAAGAGCAAAGGAAGCAAACTGAAACCCACACCATATAAAGAAACACTTTACCTGAGCCTTTTTTGGGCTCACTTCACTTTACGGCAGGGCTTCCTTGTGGTAGCTGTGACATCATGGAAGAAAACATCCTGGGGCACAACAAAGGGAGCTGGAGCCAGCAGAACTTGGGGGAAACCTAAGAAAGAAAGAAAGTGGGATATTTGCTGAACACCCTTTATTAACTTAGTTAAATGGGCTTATTCAGCAAATGGAGCATACTGATTTTATTTACAGGTCATCACCAGAATGGATTCTCAGATCTGGGCCATTTAGCTCACCGTGGGAGCTGAAGTATATGGGGCCAACCTGTCAATAATCTTGCATGAAACATTCAGTATTTATGATTAAAACATGTTTTCCCTTTCTCCAAAGGAAGAACTTTTTTAAAAAAAAATTGCTGATTTTCATCCAAACCATGTTAAGAACTGGGAAGATGGGGGAGTTCTTATGTTTTATAATCCTTAAAGAGCTGAACATAGAATCTCCACTACAAGTTTGTGACAGCTTTATAAGCATTCATTACATAATTAGAATAATTTTTTATTTATCAACACTGACCTTTTATTATGTAAATAATGGTCTGACAAATAGAATTCCTACTCATTTATATTTCAGACCACTTTTTATGGCAATCAAAGGGATATTTTAGACTTTGTTATTATAGGGTGAGGGCACATTATATTACTTTATGCTATAAAAATATTTCTTCGAACCTAGAAAAGTTTTTTTCCCCTAATTTTGAAAAGATCATAAATATAAAATGTTCTTATATACTAATAAGTATGTTTTTATTATGTTCATATTGTGTTGAAGCCCAATTTAAATTCATTTAATAATTTACCTAGAATTAATAAGATTATCCATGTTAGAAATTTTGGTCTTGGCCCAGACCTGTGATTTCACTAGTGTAAAGAGCTCCCCCTGAAAAAACTTCCCATACAAATGCAGATTGCTAACTATCCTGCAACTCAGCATCTTATAAAGTTGCTTAGGTATACTGAAAGGCTAAGAGACTTGCCCAGAGTCACATAGCCAAGGGTATATCAGCAGTGGGACTAGAACATAAAGTTAACCTGATTCCTAGGATTGCTAACTGTCTGTCAACTATGCTACATGTAAAAAAAAAAACAAAAACATATACATATATACATATATCTGCATCTTTTGCATGTGTGTATATATAAATACATATATATTTATATATACATGTGTACATATAAAACTCTCATTGTTTTGCTCCTTAAACAAATCCCAATTTATTCACTTAAATAACCTGCAACTTTTAACATACATTAAAATCTGGCCATCATTAGATGTACTAAATAATTATACTAGATAGCATTTAAAGGGATATTTTAATGTAAACAGAAGTCAAAATTAAGAAGGTATTAATAACAAATTCCTGGATTAGTGAATATGACAAGGCAGAGAGTATTTTTTTGCTCAAGTTTATATTTATAACACTTAGCATAGTGTCTGGAACACAGCAGGCAGTTAATAAATTATCTATCTATCTTTCTGTTTGTCTTCTAGCTAACATCTTATCAACATTCAGTTAAGCCAGTGGTTCTCAACCTTCCTAATGCCGTGACCTTTAATACTTGTATGTGGGTGTATCTGCATGCAGACCCACCTGGAGACAGATACAGGAGCAGTGTCTCGGTTCCTAAGAGCATCGGAAATATGTGTTTTCTGATGGTCTTAGGCCACCCCTGTGAAAGGGTCATTCACCCCCCAAAGGGGTCGTGACCCACAGATTGAGAACCGCTGATTAAGCACTACTAGCACCAGACAGGGATCTCCTGAATCTACTGAAAATATTTCTAACTACTTTTAAATCAAAATTTTTATTGCAAAATTTCTATAAGAATACAAGAAAAAAAGCAAGCTTTATTTTTCTTGTTCACATGTGAAACCCTGGGCAAAATTTAATTAGATCTATGAGAGGAAGTCTGATATAGTAGAAAGAAAGCTGGCCTTGAGCGTCAGGAAGTCACTGGGTTCAAATCCCACCTCAGGCACCTGTGTAACCACGGATAATTCTACGTGTCTGAGCCTTAGTCTCCTCCTCTGTAAGACCTCACTAATACCTGTCGCACTTACCTCAAAGGATCATACAGACACCTTGGCTATTCCTACCTCTCACAAAACTGTCAGGGGTTTGGACTAATTTATTACTTCTTTTCTCCAGTGAAAATGCAGCAAAGTGATTAATCAATAAGCACTTACTACGTATGAGCCAGACACTGGGCTAAGCACTAGGTACAGAAATATAAACTAAAAACACCCTTGCCTCCGTGGAGCTTATATTTCAATGGGGGATGGACGACTAGGAACATAAATCAGGACAGAGAAAAAGACAGAGGAGATGAAAGACAGTCTTAGAAGGGAAGGCACGAGATGCTGAGGGGCCCAAGAAAGTAAAAACATTGAACCACTCGAGTTTTGTACCCTGAGCAAAACAGAGGGAGACATGGAATTGAAATTAAACAGAAATTTAAAATTTCATTATACAGTGATAACTTGAAATAAAAAATAGCCATCACATGGGTATTTCTAGAAAACCACGTGAGTTTGTGGATGTATTCTCACATCTGTAGCTACCCTCCTCCAAACTCATACATTTGCCATGAGGGGTGCAGTTATCACACACTGCTTTGCAGTAGCTGATTTTATCTGCATGTATGTGTGTGTGTATGATACATATATACACATATTTTATATCTATACATACATCTGTGTGTGTATATATATGCATATGTGTACATGATTATGTGTGTGTCTACACACACACACACACACACATATACACATACACATATAGATAAGATTACAAACTCCTTAAGGCTAGGGATACATCTTTGTATCCCCCACCACAAGGTAACTAACAAATGTAAGACAGTTCCTTCAGCATTGTAGTCATCCGATAAAAATATTTATTGAATTCATCAAATAGATTTTGGTGTATAAAAGTCCAAGGTTTGATATATTCATTTTAATGCTATTCCTGTCAAAACCCAAGCCATTGTATTAGAAGTCCCTGAATAATGGTACTTATTCACGGACATGGTTTCACTCAGTTCAAGTCAGTAACTTCTCCCAAGCTTCCTGAGTAGGTAGTCTGGAATATGAGATAGAGGAAAGAACACTGGCCTAGGATCCAGGAGATCTTGGTTCAAGTCCCATCTATGTTGCTAACTGGGTGAACCTGGACAAGTCATTAACTTTTTGAGTCTCATTTTCTCCATCTATTAGATGAGAAGACTGAGTCATTTTATCTGTTGTGAAATCTCTTCTAAAATGCTGTGATTCTATTTTGTGAAAATCCAAATTAGGAAAAATACACACACACACACACACACACACACATACACACACACACACACACACACACCCCAAAAAGTTAACAATCCACAATATCATGGGGTTTTTTGGCTTTAGCAAGACAGAGGCCTTTAAGAATGCTGTCTCAAAATCTGGACATCATCCTTTTTCAAAAATAAAACCCAAACATAACATCCTAAAAACAAGATGAGCAAATATAATGATGCTTTGAAGCATCTCTCTCCTTTAATATTCCTAGCCCCATATTCAGTTGGGAGGGGAAAAAAAACCCTATTTTGGAATAAAATGTACATACACTCTGGATTTGCCCACTGAAACCCTCTCCCTATGCCCTGCCACGGGGTGGAAGGGACTGTAGATTCTCAGAACTGAGACCAGTAACACCCCAGCTCTGGCAGGCCCTACACCAAGCTGGAAAGGTTTGAGGTATGGGTCTGGCAACAGACTACCATTCAAACACTAGCCTCGCCAAGTTCAGAGAGGCTCATCCCCAGAAATGTTGGCCAACAAATGGTGATTTTTTTTTTTCTGTTTGCCTGTGACATCCCTTGAAGATATTGATTAAGTCATAGGGGGTTGTAGTACACGTGCACGTGTGTATACACACACACACACACAGGCATCACACTAAATGTCACTGAAGTCATCTTACTATTGCTATGGTTTCAGAAGTCTGATAAAACAAAGTTAGGGGAAGCATCCATCAATCAAGTCATAATTTGTATCTTTCCAGGCGTCACTTTTGCTCAGGAAGCATTCCTAAGTCGAATACTCCCTTTTTTCTGATCGCCTCCTTAGTGCTGATAAGATATTCTACCTGATTTTAGTACTTAATTACATAGTCCTTTATTTGCTAATTGTTTCATGTGTCAGACTCAAGGCCCCTGCCCCTCAATAGAATGTAAATTCTTTGAGATCAGGTGCCCATTTCTTAAACGTCTCCTAATATCTCTAATAAGATACACACAGCAAGTAGCTCTGAGCTGGGCACACAGGCCTCAATAAAGATTCACTGATTCTATGCTTTATTAAGGCCTTTCACATACATGGCTTAAAATCACAAGATAACACCTTAATAGGAGTAAAAGCCTGATTTAATTGTGTTTACTGAGAAATATTAAAGGGTGAATCTTACATCATGATAGGAGCTACAACTGACATAGCACTTCAAGGTTTGCAAAGCTCTTTTCATTTACCATCTCACTTGATCCTCACCCTGTAGGAGCTACTATTACACCCATTTTATAGATGAAGAAACAAGAGACAGAAAAGTCAAATACTTGCCTACTAGCACTACCCAACTAGTAAATATCTGAAGCAGGATTGGAACTTAGGTCCTCTCTCTTTATTTCAACTCCATCACTGTGTCTTCTATGTATCAGTGGGGCTCATTCCCTGTTATTTTCATCACCACTGGAGTTGCCATGAGGGCACAAGGCTCTTCCTTAAAAGAAATAATTATCCTTTTTAGTTTTTGTTGTTTGGTCATTTTTCAATCATGTCCACTACCCCTTCATGACCCCATTTGGGGTTTTCTTAGCAGAGACACAGGAGTCGTTTGCCATTTCCTTCTCTAGCTCATTTTACAGAGGAGGAAACTGAGGCAAACTGGGTTAAGTGACCTGCCCAAAGTCTAGCAAAGAGTCTGAGATTACATTTGAACTTGGGAAGATGAGTCTTCCTGACTCCAGGCCCAGAACTCTACTGTACCTCCCAGCTGCCTAATCCTTTATAAAAGATGCACAAATAAATTAATATTTAAATAATAAATTTAATTAATTAAATTTAATATTTATCAATTAATAAATTGATTATTCCCATAGTAATTCCCCAGTGACGACCACATCCAGCCACTAAGATTTGTATTCACTGCTAATAATTTATATTTTTATAGAAACCATGTGTTAGACAACATATTAAAAATGAGAAAAATGAGGTTTAGAGAGACTGTTCATGGTCATAAAGGTAGGGTCTGAGCCAGGACTCGGAATTACAGAATGCACTGGAAAGCTCATCCAATTCAACCCTTTCATTTTACAAAAGATGAGAAGTTCCTTGAGGGCAGGAAATATTTTACTTTTGCCTCAGTATGCTGGTAACTAGTATAGGTGATTGCCCCCTAAGAAGAGGTTAATAAGTGCTTCAAGTGACAATTTGTTTTATTTTCAAAACGAGAGAAATGAACAGTCTTAATCTGCAGCTTCATCTCTCAGCAGTTTCAAAGAAGCAATCTAATAAGAGCATTATGGTAACATTTTTTAACGTAAGCTGAGAAATGAGCAGAAATTAAAAACCACAGTCTGAATTACATTCTACATTGTGTCAAAGCTGTCTCCCAGTGACAGTTGTGAAAATATATGTAAAAATCAGGGTGCATTTTCATCTTGATTCAGAGGAAATTCAGACTCCAAAATAGAAAATTTCAATGTTCTCCAGTACTTTCTGTTCATGAGGCTTATGTGTGCTCAATAATTACTTTCACAAAAATGAATAAGGTCTCTTATTTTAACATTTTACCTCCTGGGATACTTTGATAGTCAGACTGAGATATGTAATTAATTGAACTATAGACCCAATCTCCTTTAACAGTTTTCATTATATTTTCTGCTACAGAACTATTTATATACTCCTATAAAATGTTCCTTTCAGGCCTTTTATTTTAAGGTAGAAAAATGCTCTGTGTAAAGATGAGGCAGCATCTTAGCACGTGTAGAACAATTACTGTAGGGCTTAAAAACTTTGATTCACTCATTATTTGCATTAGGAATACAGTGTTTAATCACAAAATTAGAGCACACATCAGAGAGACAGAATGATATAAGGGAAATATATATGGAATAAAAGGAAAAAGGCAATGAACTCAGGGGTTCAATTCCCCACTTTGTTACTGAGCAGCTGTGAGACTGGAGAGCAAGGTGGTAGGTATGGTAGACAGACTGCGGGAAGCCGTCTTCCTGAGTGCAAAGTTGGCCTCTCTCCTTACTGGCCGTGTGACCCCAAACAAGTCACTTAACTCAGTTTGCCTCAGTTCCTCTTCTGGAAAATAAGCTAGACACGGAAATGATAAACCATTTCAGTATCTTTGCTGAGAAAACCCCAAATGGGGTCACGAAGAGAGTGAACAACAACAAGCTGTGTGACTCTGGACAGCCCCTTTAACCATCCTGGGACTTAGTTTCCAAATTTGAAAACTGAAGATGGAAAAACTTGCCTACTTCATAGGGTTGTTGTGAGTAAAGTATTCTGTATACCTTAAAGTATTATATAAATGTAATCTATTAGCATTAGTAATATTGTCTAGTTCAGCAGTTCTCAACCTGTGGGTCACAACCCCTTTGGGGGTCACCTAAGACCATCGGAAAACATATTTCTGATGGTCTTAGGAACCAAGACACCGCTCCTCTATCTGTCTCCAGGTGGATCCACCCACATGCAGACATGCCCACATACAAGTATTAAAGGGTCGTGGCATTAGAAAGGTTGAGAACCACTGGCTCTAGTTTAATAGGTTAAGTAGAGGGGCTGGCTGCATAATACAAGCTGGGAGAGAGTAGGCAAAGTCTGAGCTGGTCATCTGCATCTTCTGTATTCCCATTCTGCAGGTCTTTTTACATCATTGTATCCCACCATATTTACTGAGTGAATACCTGCATATTTTAATGGTCCAGGAACATGAATCCTTCAAAGTTTTCATAAATTCAAATTAATGTAATAAACTATAGAGGGTTGCAAGTCACTGACAAAATTCCTGGATGCTGGGGCTTTAGAGAATTCACAATCTCCATTCTCAAATTTTAATTGGTAAGAATATTATAATATCCTGCAAACCCCTAAGATAATTCCAAATAGTTGGAATGAGCTGTTCTTTATGTAGTGTATGGGGGCCTGAAGGCAGAAAGAGTTTAATGAACTCAGATCCTACTTCTAGCTCTGTGACCTTGGGTAAGTCACTTAACTTCCGTTTGCTTCAGTTTCTTCATTTCTAAAATGGGGATAGTAACAGCACCTACCTCACAAGGTTGTTGCAAGGTTGTAAAGCACTTAGCACAGTGCTTGCCAGACAGTAAATATTGTATGAATGTCACCTATTGCTGTTATGATGATGATGCAAGAGGCAGAATGTTACAGACCCAAGTTTTTGTGACATAAAACAGATTCATTAAATATAAAGTTGTGATGCTATGTGGTCAAAATTAATTTATACAACCTAGTTTTCCTCAACCTTACACACGTGACAAAGACAGGAAAGCCACAGTCTTGAAGGGAACATGGCACAAAGCACACTAGAAAGTCACTGAAAATGGTCCTATAAAGACATATGTGATCCAAAGAATTTAAAGCATCACAGAAAAGAATAAAAAAACCAAAATGATAAAGAAATGTACACAAGGCATATTTTAGGGTAACATACACTTGACGTTTCAGACCTGTTCTGTTGGTGTTTGTCCTTAAATAAAATGCAGCCAATGTTAGAGGAAACAAAAATAAAAATATTTAGACGTGGGCATGTGTATATACACACTCACATACCACACACACACGTGCACATACACACACACACATGCACATACAGACATAGGTCTGGACTTGTCATTTCCTTGGTGTGGAGAACTCATGGTGTTAAGCTCCCTCCACTGATGCAGAACAACTCCCAGTCTGTATTTTTATCAAGTTTTTTGGGTGTGCTGAGACCTTAAGAGACTCATCTATGGTCACTTAGCTACTATATGTTAAAAGTTAGAATTTGAACTCAGGTCTTCCAGACTTTAAAGCCAAATTTCTATCTACACACCATACTACCTCTCATGTAAAGAAATATCTGTTCTATAACTCTTGTGCAAATATATAGATGTGTATTAAATGTTTGTGTATATATGCACATATGTGTATGTGTGTGTATGTATGTATGCATGCATTGCCATAGTAGAGAGAGAGAGCTGATCTCAAGAGTCAGAATGTGAGTTCAAGTCTAGCTTTTAACACATATGGGTTTTGTGCGACCATGGGCAACTAAGTTCCCTAGGCAACTCCCTTAAGAAAAGTTGCAGAGCACAACTGGTCTAGAAGAGGTCTGCACAGCAGACGTTCCCAACACTTAGAAAATCACAGGTTCAGACCACGATGTAGATGAACCTATAGATATATGTGAGGGACTTGTGGATAAGCTATTGCTCTTAATTTGAGCCTTGCATGGTTACGTTTCATATTTTCCTACTTGGTAATACACAGTAAACTAAAAAGTAAGCCTGGTCGTTAAACTAAGAACTACTTGCAAACTTAAGACACCTAAAAACCATTAAGACCAGCTACTGTAAAACCAGATACCAAGATGTGTGCAGGAATTCTCCACAAGCTTACTTTCAGCAAGACCTTTCAAAGGTGAATTTCAAATTTTAAAAAAATCCAACAATTTAACATTACAGAATATGATCTTTGCCCTAATTTTGACTTTCTGAATGACTTCAATAAGTTTATACTGTGGCACCCATCCTCACCAGTATCCATGCAGTTATGAAACGAAGATAAGTTTTCATATCAAAAGAAAAAAAATCAAGACTAAATCATAAACATGAAGAGAATATATTTCTATAAAACTGAATTAACTCGGACTGAGTTTAGACAAACACACAGGAAAAGGGAGACCCATGAATAACAACTGACAGCATGAACTTAAATTCTACAGTTTATAACCATCAGAAAGAACTACAATGAGAGTCAATGTCTGAATACCTGGTTGGAGCAGTATCCATGAAAAGCTATAGAAAAAAAAGAGAGAAGAGGACTTCAGACATTCATATAGACTAGAGGATTTAGATGTGATGATGATGCCACATAATCTTAAAATATGCTTAAATTAAAAAGATGAACTCAAATGTTAAAAGATTTTTTTTCTCTTCTGAAAAGAGTAACCACAAGTGCTTATCAATTTTAAAATTTGGAAGGTGAACAAATGGCAGCAAATAGAAACCCATGAATACTGGATAGGAACAGCACTGCTAAAGGTAATTCAGAATAAAAAAAAAATCAGAATAAAATTCAGTGATTCATACCAATTATCCTCACCCTCACTTTGCTGATTCATCCATCTAGAAAGTGTCAGTATTAACTAGTGCCTCTACTTACCCCATAAAGATTTAACAAAGACATAGAAATGGCAACCTTTAAGATGGTAAGAGGAAATGCATACATATTTTTCAATGCTAGTTACAAGCATAATTCTTTATTTACTTCTGGCCTGATGCCAATTCCCTACAAGTAATCATGTACCTCTCTGTGTTACGTGACTAAATTTGGAAAAGCCCTTTGATTACCAGCTTTCTTTCAAGTGGACTGTAACATACAAGTTACTGATGTACTTGATTGATCTCAATTTTGCCAGCTAAAAATAACACGAGAGGCATCATGGTGCCATGGATAGAGAACCAGCCTTGGAACTAGTAACACCTGGGTTTAAGTCTTGCTTTTGACACATATTGGCTGTGTGGCCCTAAGTAAATTACTTAACCTCATCCAAGACTGTAAGTTGAAGAGGAGCTGATTTCCACTGGCTGTGAGTTTCTTCATTTGGGAGTTCCCTATGCCAATGAAATTACAGGTCCATTCCCTATTCCTAAACTACAATTTATTAAAATTCAGGGTATTTTAAGAGCATAGCATAAGCCTTAATTTTACACCAATATTTAAAAGCTATATTATATCAGGAAAAAAATGAATATATCTGTTATTTTAAGGACTTACTCCCTAAGGCACTCTATTTTATTTAACAAAGACCCATAAGCTTATTAGCAATTTTATGTTATCCAAAACATAATCTTCAGCATTATGCAAACACAGTATACTGACATCAGAAATGCAATAGCATTTCTAACATCAAGAGCTTCTATTTTTTCTCTTACAAGATAACTTTAGAGAAAACCATATTATATTTTTAAAGTCCATAAAGTTTTACCAATAGATTGTCAAACAAACCTCAAGCACAAGATGGAAGAGAAAATACATCTTTCTCAGAAACAGGGGAGAGCAGTGATGGAATCTTCAGCTATCCAGTTGCTGAAATGCTTTTTTCCAAAGGCAGAGCAGCTGAGGAATTCCTGACGTTACTGTTTCTTTCATTCTTCAAAAGGTGGAAGAAGCAATGTGGGAGAGTGCTAGTCTAGACTTATTAAAGCACTAAAGAAAAACTGCTTGCTGAAGTAAAAATGATGAGAAACGCAAGAGAAAGTGGTGTATCCATGATAAATAAGAAAAGCCCAGCAAATTGGTATGACCCCTTGATTTCAGGAGAATAGATTTCAAGAAGTTTAGCAAAATGACAGGTAGGTCCGTCTTGGTCTAAAATTCTTCAGAGAAAGTCCAATTAAGAAGACAGAACAAACAGAAACAATTTTGATAAAGAAGGGAACTATCTGAAGAGAATAATGTGGATGGATGTACAAGAAACCATGTGCTAGTCCACTAAAGGACCAAAAAACCAAATGTATAGAAGGGAACAAAAGTAGCTCAAGATCAACAAAATATTTTAAGAAAAATGCCAGGAATATTCTAAATCAGAATTAAGTGGAGACTGGTGACCCAGCAACTTAGGCCACTCTCTAAGATGATAAATTGCAAGCCAGCTGCAGATTTGCAAAGGAATGTCTTCTGCTTTTAGCAGAATCTCTGAATCTAAATCTAAAATCATTGCTTTTAGAGCAGTGATTATTAAGACAGTTGAGTTTCATCACAAAGAATTTGTGAAGATTCATCTCATTTTTTTTTTGACAGGGAAGCTGACTGATGAATCAGAGAAATGTTGTAAACCTAGCATAACTGGATTTTAGCAAAGTATTTAACAGTCTCTCATTCAGTCCTTGTAGACATACAAGATGGAAAGATAGGGGCTATATAATCAATAGAATAGTTGGGCAGTAATAAAGCAAAAAATATTCTTATTAAGCGCCGGGCACTGTGTTAGCTATTGGGGATACAAAAGCAAATGATGAAACAATCAATGTTGATGAGGTATGGTGAAAACAAAAAGTACGTACAAAACCATGTATTGCAGAAATAAAACATTAATAAATATAAAATAGGTAAATATAAGTTGGTTGGGGAAAAAGCTACACTGGTAGCTTTTGTAAGTAAAGAAAGGCTTCTTCTTTAAGCAGAAAATGATGCTTGAACTATGTCTTTCAGAAGAGATGGATTCCGTGAGGCAGACGAGAGGAGGTGGCCATTACAAGTACGTGGGATGACCAGGACAACAACACAGAGGTAGGACGTGAAGGGTCATGTGTGAAGAACTGAGAGGTTGGGTTAGCAGGGTCAGTACAGGAAGGAGAAGAGTGTCCGATGAGGCCAAAGATGGGTTGGTGCCAGGTTTTGAAGGGCTTTACCAGCCAGCAAGAGGAGTTTCTATTTGATTTTAGAGATAACAGGAAACCACTGGAGACTACTGTGGAAGAATCACATTCTCAGATCTGTGTTTAAGGAAAGTTACTTCTGGAGCACTGTGTATGATGCACTCTAGTGGTGACAGATTTGGGACACAGAGACCAAATAGGAGATTGTTACAAGAGGGGATGGGGCCTGAACTAAGAGGATAATCATGTGAGTGAAAAAGGGATTAGAGGTGAGAGATGTTGTAACAGCAGAAATGTCATGATTTGGCAACCAATTGGATATATGGAATGAAGGATGGTAAGGAGTCCAGGATAAAGCAGAGGTTAGGAATCTGGAAGACTGTAAAGACGGGTGGTAACTTTCACAGAAATAATAAAATTTAGAAGAAAGAACAGGGTTGTTGTTGTTTTTAAGGGAGGGAAAGACAATGAATTCAGTAATGGACATATTCAGTTTAAAATGTGTAAATAAAATGAGGACTGATTAAATGACCAGAGCCAATGAGTACTCATTGATAAGTCAACTGAATCTGGGACAGAGTTGTGCTTTTAAAAAAATTTGTCAGCAAAGAATTTTATAAAGGAATAGATGAATTGTACATCAGGTCTGCACAAAGCTGAGAGTAATACTGACATTTTAAATGAGAGTTAGCATTAAAAAATAAAAATAAAAAAGTATCACCAGGCTTGAACAATGGACTAAATCTTGTAAGATAAAATTTAAGAGGGATAAATGTAAAGCCATTGGATTGTAAGATGGAGGGCTGGAAAGGATCTGAAAAACTATCTAGTACAGCCTCCTTAAATTCTACCCTTGGTCTCCAAAAAAATCAACTGTATAAGTATAAAGTGGAAAAGGCATAGCTAAAAAAATAATTCACATGAAAAAGATCTTTGGGTTGAATGGAAGGAAAGCACAGCATGAGTTAGTGGGAGATAGTAGAAAAGAAGCTAATGACTTTTTCACAAAGAATGACTTTTATACAAAGAAAAGGATCATGTCCAGGCCTAGTGGAGGAATGGTTCATCTACACACTGCCTTCATCAGACTACAAACTGATGTGTTGTGTCCATGTTTTTGGAAGCACATCAATCAACTGGCCTGGATCTAGAGAAAGATGACCAGGATGATGAGGGGACTGGAGAGTGTATCATATTAACATCATTTATGGAATTAGGGAAATTTTACCTGGGAAAAAAGTGTATTTAGGGACTAAATGATCCTTGTCTTCAAGGGCTATCCTGTAAAGACTTGGATCAGTGTTAGACTTGTTCTGCTCAACCCCAGGAGGAGTTGGGAAACTAACCAGGCATAATGAGTAGAAGATGAAAGGAGGAAAAACTACAACTGATGAAAGGAAAACTTCCTTAGTTAAAACTTCCTATCCAAAATTGGCATGAAACGATCTAAGATAATTCCAAAAACGGAAAGTGTCATCTACATCCAGAACTATGGAGTATGAATGCAGATCAAAGCATCTGATTTTCTTTCATCGTTGGTTTCTGCTTTTTCTCTCATGGTTTTTCCCTTTCGTTGTGATTTCACTTTCACAACATGACCAATGTGGGAATATGTTTAATATGATCATACATATATAGCTCATATCAGATTGCATGCCATCTTGGGGAGGGGGTAGTGGAGAAATTCAGAACTAAAAATCTTATTAAAGCAAATGTTGAAAACTAAAAATTAATTAAATTATTTAAAAAAAGAAAAAAATTGGCATGGGCTGCCTCAGGACACGTAATAGGTTCCCTACTAACTGAAGGCTGAATGATGCTTGTCAGTAGTATTGTAAAAGAGAAGAATTCTTGTTCAAGAATTCTTCAAGATTGGACCAGATTATCTCTGAGGTTTCTTGCAACTCTGAGATTCTGTTCAATCTCCTTCATGAAACCTTTGAAAACTAATGGAGAACTAAATACTTGCCCCGGGATTCTATTTTATTTGAAAATGCAATCCTCATCATATTCTTCATTCCACATCACAAAAAAAGGCTTGTATCACTGCATGCATACCTACAATAATGTCTATTCAATGGTCTCTGAGTATATATAATCTTCTATACATTTGTTCCTTCCAGTGTCATAGGTTGTAGACTATAGATTCCTTAAGTTTTGGGGATCTATCAATTACATCTTGTCCTCCAATGTACCCAGAATAATATCACGCATAAGGAATAAGTCATGTAATGAGGGCTTTTAAAAGAATCATAGTCTTGCATATACTATTATCAATTCTTGATAAAGTGTGATAAGAGAATATGAACATGTCAAAAGATATAAAATCAGATGAGACAGTTAGGAGAAAACTCATCATTGGGTATATAATTTTTTGAAATACAATATATCCTAAATCTTTCCTTAACCTGCATATATATTGCCAATTTTCTTTAGTAACTGCAATACGAAATACAAAAATTGAGTCTCTGAACAGTTTCGGTGCATTATAAAAATGTAATGATTATTTTCCTAGTCATTAAAAAAAAAAAAAGATTTGCTGGTAGCATTAAAAAGGGAAAGGGGAAGAACCAGGCAGGGTCAGACTGTCATTGCTCGATACTATGTTTTCACACACGTCCAGACCATAACAAAGCAAAACAACTTTTCCCAACAGCCTCTCCTCCACTTCAGTTTACCTGATTTTCAACATACTGCTTGTTTCCTCTCCATATGAAATGGTTTCTTTCCTTACAGTGGAAGAATGATAGTGTTTTATAGCTAGAAGGGGCCTTATAGACCCAGATCAAAACTCACTTCCTCAACAACAACAGAAAGACTCCCTTGATTAATACAATACTCACTCTGCCTAGTCACATAATACATGTCTACTTAGCAAATATATATGTGCGTGTGTGTGTGTGTGTGTGTGTACATATTACACACACACACACACACACACACACACACAGAGTCAATGCTACGTTTCACTGCATGGTTTTAAATGTTGCAATTCAGTTATTTCCCAACTGCTTCATATAAATAAATATACTTTTGTCTCCTGAAATAGAAGGTGCTCCAGGTAATTCTCATCCTTTATACCCTTCTCCCGTTTGAATGCCACGCCAAATATCAGTGTTGCACAGGCCATGGTAATTTTAAAAAATGATTTGATAAACAATTTGTTTTTATTGTTGTCTCTCCTCTTTATATAATACGAAGGCTGATTTAGGAAAGAGTCTTTGCTAAAAGGACGGTCTTTTCCCTATTCTTCTCCTTCTATCCTTCTTTCCAACCCTGGGAAAAATCAGTAAGGACAGTATGAAGTAAACTGTTATCTCTGCAATGTTGAACTGGAAACAAGCAGCTATAGACGGCAGCAGAAATTCCTGAAGATGCTGCAAAGTATATTGTGAAAAGAAGATAAACTATGTGCCTGTGTAGTGGGCACACCATATTAATTGATACTGTAACAGATGATAACAGACGTATAGATGAGTGGGGATTTTTTTTTAATAATGAGATTCAGTTTTTAAATATTTAATGGAAGAGTGCAGGCAGAGTTAATATAAACATTGAACACTGTACCAAAAAAACAAACAACCCTCATTTCCCCTCAATTTCTCAAAATATTTTCAGTCATAACCCAATATCAGCATCAACAAGCCCCAAAGCGTGTGAGAAAATTAACAACAAAAAATTTTCTTGACGTATTTCTCTAAAGGTGGAATATTAGAACAGGTTTCTTAGAAACTTCAAAAATTTGCAGAAAGGAGCTTTGAAGTCTTTTGGAAAGAAATGAGAAACAAGTCAAAATAAAGAAAGTAGATCCTCCTTCTGAACCATGGAGAAAGCATGAGGGTCAATTCAAGCCATTTCAAAGTAAAACCTGCACCTGGAGTCTGAGTCTTCATTAAGTTGGTCTTGTTAACTAAAGGTAATTTAAAACTTGCAAACAGATTACTCTCACATCTTTATTTTTAATTATGTTAAAACAGAATGATTGTGTAAGACCCAGTTCTCTTCCCTTTCACCAAACTTCCAAAACAGAGCAGAGAGAAAATGGAAGAATCTGATGATTTTCTACCAGAGAAGCCTTCCTTAAAGAGTCTACTCTACTTAGACTAGTTTCATCTCTTTTCATCTCATCTTGCCAGGTTTTTTAAATCTGAAAAACTGCATTTGGATTTCAAACGACACAACAGACTTTCTCCCTCAATATTTGATTAAGCAACCAGAAAGGAAAACATTTCCTGGCTATCTTTCTGAAGGCTTTCCACACTTGCCACATCCTCACAAAAACCCCCAATGTGATATAGCAGTATCTCTATTACGGAAAAGGGTGCATTCCAGTGACAAATGTTGGGGTTAGAAATTTCACTGCTAGAGGTTGAAAAAACCAGAGGTGAGGGGCAGGATGGGATTGTTTTTCAGGTTTAAGGATTCACTTCCCTGTTTTGTGTAGGAACAGAGCTCCTTCCAAGAAAAGGTTTTCCCTCTCTAGCCCTAATACGGGAAAGGGGTACATAAAAGGAGAGTGATCCCGCTCTCAAGTTTCTCAGAGGTTCAGTTTCTCCCAGTCTGTGACCTGGGTAGTACCTATCGGGATTGAAAGCCCTATAAAGGTGGCTATGTCTACAAGAGGCCTCAGTTTGAGAAACCTCACTGCCACTCACTGCCCCCCTCTCACAGCCACTTTGGCCACATACAGCTCTGTGTCCAGCAAGAGCCTGGAACTTTCATCTCACTACCTACCCAGAGTGCTGCTAAAAGCTAATCGTTTGCAGGAAATTTGTAAATTAAGATATAGTATAGCATTACTTTCCTGCTAAATTCATTTTTAAAAATCTTCCATTTCTGTATTAGTATTAGGAAACGCTGCCATATGCCTGGTTTTTCTGAGGTTAGAGAAATATATGATGCAAAAAAAATGGAATTAAAAACAAAGCAGATATGATAAACAGGCTGTATAAAATGCATTTAACCTTTTCTGTTCCTCTGGCAAATCTGACCTCTATTTGCTACCTTGGCTTTATTAAACTGTTCAGTAATGGTATCAAGGGCTGCTTTTTTAGAAGGGAAAAACTGTGGTGAGAGCAACTCGACTAGTCAAAATGCCATCAAAATAATAGATATCCTTTTCAAGCACTTGGGCCCAGCCATGGCTTTGTTTGTTTGTTTGTTTTTTGGGGGGGGGGAAGCAAGAAAGGGAGGGGAGAGTGCCACCAAAACCACCAAAGAAAATGGGTGTTTGGGCCTTAGTGCTATGACTCAGGAAATGCTGTACCATTGGTGACTGCACAAACTCCTCTACCTGCTTTCCTACTAAAAAACTGGATAGCCCAGCAAAAAACAAACAGGGTATCTCCTGAGCCTGATGCAAAAACATATGTCTCCTAAAAGGATTCAAGGAAACAATTTAGTTCCTTAAGATGTTCAAAACTAACATGTGCGCCAGGCTCTCCAAGCCCTGGCTGGAAGCCCGATTCCATGGAAGAACTCCGAAAAACCCGGAGACGATGGGAAAAAGTGTAAGGTTCCCCACAGACTAAAGCTCCAAGTTTGAAATCCATTTCGATTCTGTTCAACCAACATAACCATTGGTGCCAAGTTGCTTATTTCTCATTGTCTTAAAAGAGGGGACTGGGCCAGCTGAGGAGGGTAGGATAAGAGCAAGAGGGAATAGTTCCTGGCTTGAAGCTGGAAGAAACAGAAACAGGAAAAGGGGGCGAAGGTGGGGGAAGGTGAGGCCTGGGGGCTGTATTTTTGGACCAGGAAAGATCTGGGGGATGTGGGGTTACCCAAAGGGGAAGAGGGGATTCAAAGGGTTTAGATTCCCTCTCCGCCTCCTCCTGGCTCCCGCAATTGCCAGAGAGCACCTGAACCAGTCGCAGAGCAACAGGGGTCTGGTGAGCAAGGATTCAAGGAAGGGGGTCTGTGTGATTTTCCCGCCCCCCCCCCTCCTGCCCGGAGAGATGACTGGGAGTAGTGAAGTGGTGCACCCGCCACGCCCCTTCATCTCCTCCTCTAGCATCCCCCCAAACAATCCTTAATCTGCGTGGCACCTAGGAAGGGCGGGAGGGGGTACACATTCACCCCTGAAGCTGCGCTTCTTACCGGTGATGTCCAAGTAAATGTCCTTCTGCTCCAGCTCCACCAGGTCCTGTGAGGTCGAGTTCCTGCTCTTCTTGGCTCCCAGTAAGTCCAGTGAGCTCTTGGAGACCTTGAGCCAGCTCGATGATCGCCTCTCGTTCTTCCGCTTCATGGAGCCGAGCGCGGTGCGTCCAGGGACCCACGACCATTGCCCTTAGCTCCCTCCCGAGAGGCCGTAGCCGTCGCCAGCCCCGCACCAATGCACTCCAGAGGAGGAGAAAAAGCAGGGGGCGGGAGCAAGGGGGTGGGGAATGGGAAGCGATGGTGCTTGGTGGTAGTGGCGTCGGTGGTGGCGTCGGTGATGGTGGGGGGTTCTGGCGCTGCTGGTGGAGCTGGGGGGGGGGCGGGGTGGGGACAGGAGCCTCCGCAGGAGGAGGAGGAGCAGCGAGAAACTGAAGGAAGTGGTGGAGGAGGAAGAAGAGGAGGGGCCCAAGTTAACGCTCTTCTTCACACTAAACAGCCCCGGTGTCAGACTAGGAAGCCCCTACTTCGCCGCCACCGCCTCCTTTTGCCTGCAGCCCCCTCGGCGGCGGCGGCCACAGCGGCAGCAGCAGCAGCAGCGGCAGCTCCTCCTTCTTCTCCTCCTCTTCTCTCTTTAACCCGCCCCCACGTTCCCTGCAGCTTGAAGGTGGTGATGATGGTAGAGGGCTGCCTGATGATGGTAACACAGCATCTATTAAGCTGCTACAGCCCCAGTTGGTGATACGGTTGAGTGCACCGGGGCCAGCAGCTCCTGGGGACCCCTGGAGGGGAATTCGGTGGAGTTTCATTCACAAAAAATGCCCACAGCCCTAGTCTAGCCTTGCAAACCAAGGCTTCTCATTGGCCAGGGGTATGTGACATCATGGAGATGGGGCATTTTACCAGCAAGTAGCTAATGACGCCATAGAGATAAGTATGGACAGTCCGACCAATCAGGGATAAAGAGTGTCCTCCTCGACGCTACAGTGAACTGCCACCCTCAGTCTCTTGATGTTTCTTCTGTATTCCCCACCCTACCCCCCCCAACTGTCTTTCTAAAATTTCGTCGTGTTTCCGCTGAAATTGTTTCGGACGTGCCCGCCAACAAATACTTTTTTGATTTGCACAAGTTTTATACACCCCCTCGACAGTACTATCTATACCTACATCTTCATCTATATCTACATCTGCATTCATAGCCATATCTATCTAGTTATTATCTGCCTTCCAAAATAACTTTTAGTTTTGCCTCTCTTAATTCAGTGAATGGAAATCTTGCAATGATATTTTAAGACAAGAGCGCAAAATTTGTTTAAAATTCTATATTGTTTTCTTCAGTTTTATGCTCAGCATGACTTGAAGTCACCTTTCCCTTAAGTATCTTAAAACAATGTGACAACAGTAGCAACTCATTAATAGGATTAATTAATCAAAAACCCTTGACATTGTTCTTACCCCAGGTCTTACTCATCACTTTATAAACTGAAGCACTGAATCACATTGACCTTGTTACTTAAATTATTGTTGGGGGAAGGCAGCCCCCTAGAAGAGAATTGCATAAGCTTGAGACCAGTTGTACTGTCAATGCCACGGCATATAGACAGCTGAGGATTGGGTCAGGGAAGGAACATCCCTTCCCCTCCCAGAATCATCACCTTTGGAAGAAATCCCAACACCCAACCCTAATTATAAGTTCTTCTCTGTGCCTTTCACTAGTTAAGAAGTCACTCTTCTCAGTTCTTTCTCTTAGGAAATTCATTGAATTACCACAACCTTTACTACACATACATGAAAATTGCTTCCAAAACTATAACTTCACCCTATCTTCTGTGTTGCAGAACCTATATTTACATTTGCCTATGGGATATATAACTAGAGATCTCAAGCTTATGTCTAAAATTTATCTTTCACTTGCTCCTCTCTCTCTACTCTCCAATCAGTTAACAAGTAAGCCAACAATAAAAGGGGAATGGATAAGAGCACCTACCTCAGAGGATTGTTGTGAAGATCAAATAATGTAATATTTGCCAAAAACATTTAGCACAGGCCCTGGCACACAATAGGTACCATATAAATGTGTCTTCCATCTCTTCCTTTTCAACAAGTCCTATTGATTCTGCCTCTACAATAACTCTTGCTTCTATCCTTTCCTCCACATTCCATTTCTGTTACTCTATTCTAATACAAGGTAGATTTAACTTGCCTGCTCCAGATTATTTTTAAAAATTCCTAATATTCTTTTTTCCCTTCAGTTTCATCTTTCCTCGACTTCCAGTCTTTCCACACTATGATAGTCTGATCTTTCTTATATATATATATATATATATATATATATATAGCTCTAGTCGTGTCATGGCTCTGCTCAAAACCCCTTGGTATCATGGATTTAGAGCTGAAAGGAACCTCGGAGGTGATCTGGTCCAACCCCTTCATTTTATACATAAGGAAACAGGCCTACAAAAGTGAAGTGACTCTCCCACTGTCTACTTCTTGCCCACTAACTAAAATTTACATGTTACTCAAAGCCTTCCAAAACCTGACACACACACTCCCTCCTCCCATCTTTCTAGCTTTATTCCATACCATTCACCTTATCTCACTACTCCAAGGGCTAAGTAAACTACATTCCTTGGTTCCTCCCTGCCTTGGTGACTTGATTAACATTGCTTCTTATACTTGGAATCTCCCTCCATTCATTTCTTGACCTGTTGAATTGTTACCTAACTTTTGAAGTCCACCTTAAATGCCATCCATTCTATAAAGCCTTCCCTGGTGTTCATGGTTGATTCCCTTTCCCTTCTTGGAAATAGCACTTTGAACCTCTCTTATGCACTAAGTATGTATTATTCTGTATTAGGAGGCCATTGCTCTTTATAAGACTGTAAGCACTGTAAGAGCAGGGATGGTTTTCTAATTTAAACTTTTTATTTCTTCCAGCACCTAACAGTATTCTGCACAGAAAAGTAATTTTATTAATGTTTCCTGAGCTGAATAGAATGTTTTTGGTGAAAGGGCAGAGGATAGATCTGAAATGTCTTCAGTGTGGGGACTTCCAAGTGTGGAAGGTAATGATGGGAAAGGTCTAGGAAGGTAAATAGGAGCTAGATTTCTAGTGAAGGTCTTTAAATGCCAAAGAGAGTTTATATTTTATCTTAAAGGTAATAAGAAACTACTGAAGTTTGTGTGAACAGAAGAAGCACCTATGATTTATCAGTTTGGCAGCTATGTGGATAATTGGAGAGGGGAGATGCTGGACAGGGAGAACAATGAGGAAGCTATTGCAGTAAACCAGGTGAGAGGTAGTACAGGCCTGAACTAGTGTGGTCATGTTTGTAGATAGAAAGAGAAGGATGTGAAAGATGCTCTGCATGTAGGATCCACAAGACTTGGCAACCAATAGGTTATGGAGGAGTCAAGAATGTCTCTTAGGTTGTGACTAGTGATAGAAGAGTCAAAACTATGACTTTTCTCAGGGCTTCATCAAAGTTTCAAAATGAAATCCACCCTAGTGTGGCCTTGTACAGGACATCTTTAATGAAGAGATGGGAGTTTGGAGAAGCAGATTCCCAGTCAACAGAAACCTAAGCAGAAAAACAAAAGTGGAGTCTTGTGGCATGTACCTCCCTTATCTTGGAGGAGGGGAAGAAGTGGGGGAGGGTGTTTCTGTATCCAGGAACAAATGGTACGTGGCTGGCACTCTGTGGGTTTTAAAGTAAGCACACAAGGAACATATTTCCTTTCATTTCCTTTTTCCATTTTCTGAGGTTGTGTGTTGTGATGACAAGAGCACTGATTTTGAAGTCAGAGGACTTGTATTTGAAATTTCACTCCTTGGATAAGTCACCTAAATTCTCTGATCTTCGGTCTTCTAGTCCGAAAATAAGGAAAACTATGTGCCCAGCCTACCTCACAAGATTATTGTGACAAGAGCTCATTAAGATAAAGCATTTGGGTAAATCCTACGGGGTTTACCCTCTTACATGTATAAATGTGAGTTATGATTAAGGCAGGTTCAATGAGCAATGGTCATGTGGTAGAAAAGAAATGAAGGATCTAAATTTCCCATAAAAATGGTAATCAATTGCTGAATGCTTTAAATTTGGAGAGGATTATAATTTAACCAAAAAGGAACAACAGTTATTTTAGTATTTTAAATACTTTGTGCATTGTTCCAGCTTAATTGCATGGAAGAAAAGATGCTATTCAGAAAATAAATGACTGCAAAAGAGACAGGTCTGTCATGTAGTGAGAGTGAACCACAAGAGATGTATAGCTAGTGCTGCACTGGTATCTGCCTAATGTTAAATCAATCGATAAGTATATTGAGTGTCTACAGCATACCAGGCATTATGCTAAGCACTGGGCATAAAAAGGCAAAAATAAGAAAGTCTCTACCCTCAAGGACCATACATCCACAGAAGGCTGCTTCCAGACATCAGATGTATCTTATGCAAAGGCCTTATTCAAGGACAGAGATAAGAATCACACAGGATGAGAAGGCATGGATAGTTTGCAATCTGTAAGTGTTGGAGAGAGCACTTACATTGATAAGACAACCCCACCCCTCCAGCTCTAGACCCATTGAAATACAACACTACTTTTTGGGAATACTCTACCAATCTACACTCTTAAGGGCTGGATCTCTAGAAGGATGCCTACTATGTTGGATTGTAGGGGTAACCCTTCGGGTCTGCATTCTGAATTTTGAGCCTTTTGGCTCATGGGCCTGAACCAGTGGATGTCCTATTAAGTAGGCCAATGGACACAATCTGCTCTTAACAAAGACATTTCCTCAAATGGCATAATTAAGAATAGTAGTTGAAAAATATTCCTCCCATAACCCTGAGGTACATTTTCCCACAAACATACAGAACATCCATGGAAAGAGCTCTCCAACTCTTGAGTATAATGGTAGTGAGGTGACTCATAATTCCGGTGCTATAGTGCTTGGAAATCTTTTCATTATAGATTCTAGATGCAGCTTCTTTTGGGTAGAACACTTCTACTAAGTTGAATTTCCAGCTCCTCTCCACAGCTAGCTTTTTTCTTTGCTGATAAGTGATCTGTACCTTCAAGCTGCTTTTTTCCTCAAGTGACTGATTCTCTTTTTCCATGTATTTCTAGAATGTCTGCTTGCTGAATTGTGGTTTGAACTCTCCTGAATTGACAAATTGGGTAGTATGTCTACTGCTCTATTGCAAGACAGTATGACTGATTAGCCTAGAAAAGCAGAGAAGTAACATTCCCTCCTTTTTAATGGAATTACATTAAAGTATATTATTCTGATTTGACCAATCATTCTAAGACACACACACACTTAAATAATGTGTAATTAAATGTCTCTCATATGAAACTAGCTGCCAAAATAACATTAATAAAAATGGAAATCCTTGAGATTCAGACTCTTTTTCCTTAATCTAGTTCAGCATCTTTATCTGGTGAATTTTATTCCTGGAGTTAGGATTTTGCGATACACTTTATTGTCTCTTGAGGGAGAAGGCTGCCACCTTTAGGATACTTAAAGCTCTCCTGATTTTGATTTTTGTTTTCTAGTGTTCTCAGTGAATATGGACTTGATGTTCTTTAAGCTCAATATGAATTAATAGAATGATAAATAAATCTGAGCAATCTGTGATTCCATCAGCACTGGAAGCTCCTTCCACTAAATTCTATCACAATTAGTCTAATGCTACAAGTTAGTAAATAACTCATAGGGAATAGTCTGAGAAATAAGAGAATGAAATGACTAGACAGGATCACATAGCTGGGAAATATCAGAGACAGGATTTGAATCCAGATTTTCTTGATTATAAGTTCAGCACACTATTCATTGGCAAGCATGTAGGGGAGGGCTGGCTCCTCACCTTTCCCTGATTTCCATTTTGCCCCCTGTAAGTACAAGTAAGGTAGGATTTTTGTTGTTTTCTTTTTGGAGTTCAGTTTCCTAGGCTCAGGCTAAATTGTGAACATCTGAAGGACTGATCGTCTTTGAGCCCTAATCATTCACAGCTGTGCTAAGTCTCAGGGGTTTTTTTTTGTTTGTTTGTTTGTTTGTTTGTTTGTTTGGTGCCTACTGGCTCTGAGCCAATCAGGGGCCAAGTCTTTGTTATATATTATGGAAGGCCGGCATTTTGTTTTGGGGGTTCACTCATGAGAAGGATTTTTTGATTTCCTGGTTGAAATTCTGAGTAGCCATTTGTTAAGACTGTCTCCCTGCCACCCCCCACCACTGCTTCGATGTCTGTGTTCCTTCTATCCAGTGATGTATGTAAAGTATGTGGCAGTATTACTATACTCAGACAGCTGGAGCCCTGTCTTTTGGTTTTTGTGTTCTCTGCTTGTATTTTCTATACTCAACTTCTTTCTGCATAATTAAATTAGGATTCTTAACTCCTTTAAAGCTGTCTTTCCTTCATAAAGCAGGCTGTCCTGGATATGCTAGCAGGCTATCCTGTGCTAATATACCTCCCTAAAGACTTCAGGAGGGGGCGGAGCCAAGATGGCGGCGTAGCAGCAGCACCATATCGCAGCTCTCACATAGCCACCCCAAAATACCCATAAAACAGGACTCTAAACCAATCCTAGAACTCCAAAACGCACACAAAGATACTTCCCACTAAAGTCAGCTCAGCTACGAGGAACCATATGAGCACTGCGAACTGAAACCAGCCTGGCCTGAAGCCGCGGCTGTGCCCCGGGGGCGAGTGGATGGGAGGAGTGGAGGAGCCTCTCAGGTGAGCAGATTAGCAGTAGCTGTGAGTGGTATTTGTGAAAGGGGGAGATAAGCAATCCGGCCGGAAGGCCTCCAAAGTGGAAAAGCGAAAGGCAGAGGTTTTGCACCCACCTCTGCTTTGTAGCTTCCCACCCACGGCCTGCAGATAGCAGGGGGACTTAGTGATTGTTTTCAGGCCAGTGCTCTCGTGTTGAGCGGCCTGGATCCGGATCGCGGTCTTGGGCCTCAGTCCTGGAGTCTTTATTATCCAGTCTGCCAGAAGTATTTAGGAAGACTCCCAGCATCTTCCTGAGAGCCACGGCAGCCGGGAGGACCCCAGCGATTTGAGCTTTCCCTTCTGGAAGCAGAGCCCCACAGAGATTTAAAAAAAAAATCACGGTCTGAAGAACCATGAGTAAGAATAAGCATAAGAAGCAAAGTAAGAACAGCTCCCAAACCCTTGATTCCTTCTTTGGGGAAAAGAAAGATCATGGGAGAGAGAGGGAGGAGGAGAGCGCAGCCAGAGCACCCCCACCAGGGGCCTC
>CM053583.1:235611869-235638178 GCA_028627135.1 Pseudochirops cupreus
AAAAAAAAAAGACTTCAGGAAATTTTCCTTTGGGCAGATGGCAGAGACTCACTCTTGCTTAAACTCAGATACATTGCTCTCAGTGAGAGAGCTCATTCTATATATTTTCTGCCCCTTTCTACCTTTTCAGTCTTCTTACACCTAACTAACTCACTCTCATGTATTCTGAGACTTAGTGCTATTTTAACACAACAGACACTCCATTTCTTGACTTTAATGCTTCTTTCAGAATAAACTGGAGATATTCAGTAGAGGGAAGGCACTAGTATTGAGTGGTATCAGGAAACTTCTTATAGGAGGGATTTTAGCTTGGACCAGAAGGAAGCCAGAGAAGTCAGGAGATGGAGATGAGGAGGAAGAAAATGTTAGGCATGAAAGACATCTAGTGAGTCCCCAAGCAAAGAATGAATGACCACTTGTCAGGTGCTGTAGAGGAAGAAAGGAAGGAAACAAGGATTTGTTAAGTACCTACTGTGTAACAGGCATTGTGTTAAATGCTTTACAACCCTAGGAGGTAGGTGCTGTTATTATTCCCATTTTACAGTTGAGGAAACTGGGACAGACATCAGTTAAGCAACTTGCCCAGGGCCACATAGCTAGTAAGTGTCTGAGGTTGGTTTTGAATTTTGGTCTCCTGACTGTAAGCCCAGTACTCCATACACTGCGATGTCATAGATGAGCTTCTTATCCAACATATGTTGGGACTGCATGGCCCCTGAGGTCCATTTCAGCTCTCAGATTCTGTGATTCTGAGTTTGGGGGAAGAAATATGAAAGTATTCTATTCTATAAAATATTTTATATACAAGCTACAAACGTAGCTTGTAACAAGGACAGGGAGTGACAAACATTGAACTCACTTCTAGTTGCATATGTTTCTTAAATGAACCAAGCAGCCATCACATAGAGGGCAACTTTGTTTTATTAGGATAATGAACTAGCTATAATATATTATATAAAAATGTTATAACTATAATAATAATAGTGACATAAGAAGAAGAAGAAATAACTGACCAAGAGGAGTGATTTCTCAGTTTTAACTTACCCAGGCAGCATTTCACATTTGTCTGTCTCTGGGTTACTTGGGGAGCTGGCTGATTGTGAAATCTAAAGCAATCAGTCAGCATTTAATTTTTGTGCCTAATATATAGTAATATCCCAGACATAGGGATGTAGGATTTAGAACCAGAAGGGACTTTAGAGAGTGTTTTGTTCACCACCTCCCACCCACTCCCACCAAAAAACTCCACATTCCTCTACAGATGGAGAGGGATCTTTAGAGAGGCAGTCACTTGCACAGGTATGTTACAGTGAATAAGCTGTAACTTGAACCCAGGATGGCTGACTTCAAATCTACTACTCTTCTACTATACCATATGCATCACATTTTCAGTACCTGTAAGGAGTTTACAGATAAAAGAAAAAACAAGTCTGACCAAGTTACTGTCCTGCTCAGAAATCTTCAGTGACTCCCTATTGTCTCTAGGATAAAAGGAAAATTCCTCAATTATAGCTAGCATTTATATATCACATTAAGGTATACAAAGTGCTTTACAAATGTTATCTCATTCGATCGTAGAAAGATCCCGGGAAATAAGTATTATTATTATTATTATTACCCCATTTTATAGAAAAGGAAACTGAAGCAGATTAAGGGAATTTCCCAGCATCACACAGTTAGTGATTATCTGAAGCCAGGTGTTGAACACAGGTCTTTCTGACTCCAGGTCCAGTGCTCTTTCTGCTGTGCCACCTAGCTGTTCTGGCAATTCAGCCTGCCATTTCAAGCCCTCTATATGGGGTCATATAGAGGTAGTACAGCAGATGGAGGACCAGCCCTGAAGTCAGGAGGACCTGAGTTCAAATCTGGCCTCAGATACTTTACTAGCTGTGTGATCTTGGACAAGTTACCTAACCCTGATTGCCTCCCCAAAGAAATAGAACAAAAAATATTTTAAAGCCCTCTATAATCTGGCTAGGACAGTTGGTATTAAGTGTGAAGTATTAGGAAATGGTTTTTGACAAGGGGAAAAAGACAAGAGCCTTTGGGAAATGAGATAAGGAAGAACAGTAATCATAGCATGAACCCATTTGAGGTTATGTGCCATAAATTTCTAAGAATAAAAAGCAGGGATAACCTTAGGAGATGTTGTAATAGTAGAATCAATATTATAGAAATGAAACTAGTAGAGGGAGGTAAGAAATAACTGCTCTCTCTAGTGAAATCTATTCACTATAACAAAAATTTGGTTTATAAAAAAAAGGCTTTTCAGGCAGTTAGGTGGGACAGTGAATAGAGCACTGGCCCTGGAGTCAGAAGGACCTGAGTTCAAATTTGACCTCAGACACTTAACACAAAAAACTGGCCCTGTGACCTCAGGCAAGTCATTTAACCCCAATTTCCTTACCTTCCCCCTCCAAAAAAAGCAAAAAAAAAAAAAGGCGTTGACTGCATCTTATTGGTAAGAGATATCATTATGGTTGTCTTCCTTCTTCCCTTGCTTTTTTTTCCCCCATTTTGGTTTGTTCTTCTTCCTTGTCCTGTCCTTTAAATGTGGATATAGGCCAAAGATCAGCCCTTGGCACTCTGGTTTTCTCTCTAAGAAAGCTCATTTATTCTCACAGTTTTATTTATTACCTCCATCTGGGAAGCTTACAAATCTCCATCTCCAGACCTGACCTCTGTAGATCCACATTTCAGTGTTTGATGAATATTCTCCCTTGGATATATTGCCATCACTTTGAACTCAACCTGTCTGAAACCAAACTCATCGTTTCTTCACCCTTTTGGATTGAGTAACAAACTCCTTTTATTTTGCCTCTATGAGATCCCATCTGGAGTATTAGGTGATGTTTTGGGTGCCATGTTTTACTAAGGATATTAGCAAGATGATGGATTCAGTGAAAGGATGGCCAGGATTCAAGAAGAATATAGGCCATAGTAAATGAGAATTATTTGAAGCTACTGGAATGTTTAATCTAGAGAGAAAAAAACTTTGACGTGATAGATATCTTCAAGTATTTGAAGGGCTTGTTAGGTGAATGAGTGATTAGATTTGTGCTTGGCCTCAAAGGATAGAACAGTAGCAATGAGTAAAAGCTGCAGAAGCATATGTACGTTGGATGTGAGGACAAATTTTCTAACTGTTCACAGCAGACCAAGTGAAATGTGCTGCCTCAGAAGGGGATAGCTTTCCTTGACATAAAGAATGGATGGACCATTCATTGGGGGTGTTAAAAATAGGATTCTTATTTTTGTTACAGAACAAATCAAATTAGATGGTCTCTGAGATTAACAGCAAACTCTGACTTTCTATAATTCTGTGATTTTACCATTTCTGTCAGTAGTACCCTTATTTTCCTAGTCAACCGGGTTAGAAACCATGGAGCCCTTTCTGACTTGTTCCCCCTTGACTTTTGCATGCAGTTAGTCACCAAGTCCTGTGAATTCTCTGTTTGCAGTATTTTATTTTCCCATTTATCTCTCCTTTTTTGTTCCCATTGTTACTTGTCTAGTCTAGACCCCATCATATTACATCTACTACATTGCAACAATCTTCTAACTTTTCTCTGGGATATATTTCTAAGTGTATAAGATCAGTGGGCCTGGATCAGTACTTCAAAAAACCTGAATTCTGGTCCTGGTTTCACCACTTCCTAGTCATATGAAATGAAGACATTTTCTGCATCCTCCTGTGCTATGATTTTATATGTAAATTGGAGAAGATACTTGAACTCAATTAAATTGATCAGATTTATCTCTAACGGTTTTGTAAACCATCAATCATGGCGTAATCTAGGGATCAGATCCAAGCCAATCCTGGAAGTTCTCAATAATTAATACCCACTTTGGTCTACCTAGATTTAAAAACACAAGCAAACTCATTTAGTTAGCCTGCTACCAAGATATTTAGTTGACTCATCTTCTGGCAAGTCTAGGCTCCCAGTGTCATTGAAAAATCATAACATTTGCTAATAACAGAAATGAATAGTAAAGTAAAAGAAAGGAATTATGGCTCGAATTCCCAGTTAGAATTGCCTTTCCCCAGAGTAAGTTGGATCTCCATCCCCTCCAAAAACATACAAACACCAAAGGGGATGTTTGAGTAATTACTCTGCAGCTGGAGTGGGGGTGGGGTCATCTTTAAGAGGGTGGCTAGAAATTTCAGTGGATTCAGTATTGGCATCAATGCTCAGATCACCAGCTCTTTCATCTGGCAGCTATTAAGCCCTTGTAGATGGGAAAGCTTCCTCATCATCCCAGGTATTTCCATTATCCCTAGTGATGGGGTCCCCATACATCAAGGCTTTTTTCACTCCCACTTTCCTCCTGCCTCTTTCAGCAGTGTCTTGTTTAGTACTTCTCAACTATAAGCTTTTGACCCATAAAATTCTGGGAAATGTTATCTTCTACTACTATTGTTGTTCAGTGGTTTTAGCAGTATCTTGACTCTTCATGACCCCATTTGGGGTTTTCTCAGCAGAGATATTGGAGCAGTTTGCCATTCCCTTCTCTAACTCATTTAATAGATGAGGAAATTGAGGCAAAACAGAATTTAATGATTTGCCCAGAGTCAGGCAGGTAGTAAGTATCTGAGGTTGGATTTGAGCTCAGGTCTTCCTGACTCAAGGTCAGGGGGTTCTGTCCACTGTACCACCTAGCTGCCCTCTACTCTATATACTATATAGTATCCATGTTTTAATTTCTAGATGCCTTATTGCCCTCATTTCCTCTGCCCTCTCCAAAGGTATGAGAAAAGAAAAAGAAATAGGTAGGGAAGGTTCCCATGAGTTGAACTATTTAGCTATTATTGTAATCTGTGTAAGGAGGGGTGATTCCCCTAGCACCACTTTTGCTGATACAGAAAGCCCAGAATATAATTACCAGGTGTGAAGAAGAAGTGTAAAAGATATATTAAGTTTTCCTACAACCCTACAGTAATACGTAAAGAAGTTCCTTTGTAAACTTGAGATGAGTATAGGGCTTGGGCCACTGCATGAAAAGAACTGACACCACATAGGAAATAGAGCAATTGACTACATCAGTCATGTTATATAAAAAGCAAGCCATCTAGCAGTTTGAGTTTGAGTGTGGGAGAGAACAGAAACAAGGGTCATGAACCATACCTCTTTGAAGGGGAGTTACCAAACCAGTAGGAGATACTGAATCTAGCAGTGGAAAGAGATAGATATTCCAGACACAGACACAGAGAGACAGACATCCAGGAAAGGAAAGCAGCTTTGAAGAATGGGACCCCCAGCAGCAGGGAATGGAGCTGACTATGGAGAACAGCCTGTGAGCACGGATGGGCCACACTCTCAGCAGAGATGCTGAGCTACAGGGAGGGCGAGTGGGGTATGAGGACTCTAGTAAGAGGCAAGAGACTCCTAGGTTTTGTGGTACCAGGAGTTGTGAATTGCCTTTGCCACATATGTATACTATACCTGTACTTCATTACTTTTATATTTAAAATTTGACTTAGCATTTTATGAATCCTTACATAGAGTTTTTATTCTCCAACTAGAAAACGAATAATGTACTTTTATACTTGTTTTTCTTACAGTGCCTGGCCTGGTGCCTTGCAATTAGGAGGTGCACAATAAATGTACATTGATTGAAAGCAGTTTCATCTACCGTGAATTTCCACAGTACTAACACAAAGAGAGGGCTGTCCCTTAAAAAAGAGCTATGAGAAGAGTTGTATAAAGATAGCAATTGCTACCTTTACATAGAAGGTGTAAATACATTTTTTTTTCCATTTCTGGCTCCAAAAGTAAATCAATAGTATGCTATCTACAGTGTTCCACTTTCTGTTCAGGTCATTGCAATTCCAAAAGCAATTATAATACAGCTATTATATAAAACCTAGGAGTGAACAAAAATCTCAGTGTAGTTTGTCCTGCAAGTTGATAGGGAAAATAATTGCTTTAAACAATGAGATCTGAATTAAATTTCAAATTTTAAACACTGTTAGTAAATAAGCTTTACAATTCACAATACTTTTGCTTTTAGACAATAAGTAGGTAATTGTTGCATGTTGTTTTTGTATGATATTGCATGTTGTGATTGTACCCAAAGCAATCAATATTTGCAAATCTTAGAGAACTGGATTGTTGTATACTTGTGTCTTCATATGTAAGTTTAGCCATCTGTACAACATATAAGCCAGCATTTTCAAGTATAAAACACACTTAGAATTTTGAGTTACAGTGCTACCCTTGATTAAAACTGTTGTTTATAGATTTTGCCATAATTCTAGTGGGACTCTCATTTTTAAGACAGTTCTGAAGCAGCAGCAAGATGACTGTAGTGAGAGCTTGTGGTTAAGATCAGCTCTCCCTTCATTACCTTAGAGAAGTAAGAAATATAGCACCTAAAATAAAAGCAACAACAACGGAAAAAAAAGGAAAAAGATGGAGGTGTTCACAAGGAAAATCTCCCATAGAAAAGTCAACAGGTAAAATGAGTAAGCTAAAAAAGGTCACCTAAAATCATTGAATGCAAGGAAAAATCTTTAGAAGTGAATACTATAATTATTACAACTAGAATCACTGAAAAGACAATAGAACAACCACAAGGCCTCCAGGGTCACTAAAAAGCTTAATGAGAAAATTAAAGGAAGCAAAATTGGAATTAAAAAAAATTGAAAAGTGAATCAATGGTATAGAACAGAAATTGGACATTTTTTTATTGAAGGAGTAGACACCCCGAAGCAGAGAATGGAAGAGATAAGACTCAAAATATAGAGATGCAACAAGAAATATTAGAATGAAGACAATAAGCAGCAACATTGCACGTGAAGAGGTCTTGAGAATGATGAGGGATAGGGGGATTTCTTTGAGATTTTTGGGGGGATTTCTAATGAGAAATCCTTTCTAGGTTGGCGTCTGAAAAGAATTACAGGCTCAGCTGTCCTTTGGCAGATTTATAAAAGTTTTATTGATTCACAGGGCAAAAAGGGATAGGGTGAGGAAACCTGGCTAGGAAAGGCTAGCAAGGTGCAAAAGGGGGGGGGTCAGAGAAAGCCTGGAAGTGTGACGCTCTGCAGCAGACAGATGGCCTGCTAGGAAAGGCCTACCTGCAAAGTTCTAAGGGCCAGAGAGGCATTTTTAAAGATACAGGTCTTTGTATCTTTGTATCAGTCATAAATTCATTAAGCTAATGAGGTATACAAAGGTGGAGTTAGGGAGGGACCTGGGAGGAGCCAGAGTGTGACTAATACTTAAAGGGACTTGCACCCTTCACATCAACTGAGCATGTGTTTTACCTATAATCCACTGGGAGATTCCAAGGAGAGGGGGAGCAAAAGGCGTGGTTTTAGCCCTGAAACATCATCAAGTCAACCAGCAGTCAGATTTGAGGTCAAATTCCTAAGGAGAAGTATCTTATCCAGTTTGGGAAGGATGGGTGTTGTTTTGGCCAGTTACTAATAGTGCCTTGAAAAGACCCTTCTTATCATAGCTACAGAGATAATGCTTTGTGGCTGGGGGCGGGGGGAGAGACAGTTAATGCTTCACAGCTGGCGGAGGGAGGGAACAGAGCCAAACTGATCTCACAACTGATGGTAAAGACTGAAGTTACAACTATGCCACAAAAAATCACCCCAAAATATTCAGAGGCACCCCATCAAGAAGACTAAACAGCTGCCCTTAAAATCATAATACTTTAACAATAAAATTATCAAAGGGATATTTTATAGAATTATATAAAATAATAACATTCATTTGGAGAAACAAAGGACCAAAACTATCAATGGAAGTAATGGGGAAAAAAAACAACCAACGACCAGTAAGGAGAGGGGCTTTGTACTACCAGTATTCAGGCTATATTGCAAAGGAATTATTACATTATCAAAATCATCAAATATTAGATAAAACTGGAAAAGCAGGTTAATAGAAAATAATTAGTATTCAACTCCTAGAAACAAATGTTCATAGTATTAAATAAAACTGGGGATAACTATTGGGGAGAACACTGTTTGTCAAGAACTACTGAGAAAACTTGCAATAAGTCTGAGACTGAAAGGTTTATACTAGTACTTTGACATTCGTCTATAATTTCCATATAGATAAATGTTGCAATTATTAAAAAATCAAACTACAAAAATATACCAGAGAAGGGAAAAGATATATCACAATGGATAGGTAAATAATTTGTAATCAAACAGAGGATAAGAAATTATAAAAACCAAAATAGACAATTTTGTACAAATAACCACTTTTACAAAAAAAAACACAATGATATTAAAATAAAAAAAGATACCGAGAAGTATCTTTGAGTGAAATATGTCAGAATAGCCCCGTAGTCAGAATCTAGAACTGTCATAAGCCTGCATCCTTAAGAACCATTTCCCAATAAAGTGGTCAAGAGAGAAGAAAGTTTTCAAAAGAAGAAACAAACTATTCAACCATTAACTGAAAAAATATTTAAAAATCATTAATAATTAAAGAACTGCAAATAAAAGCAATCCTGGGATATGTAGAGAAGCTTAGGGATGGGAAGAACATATTTGGAAGGGAAGCAAGGCATGATAATTGGTTCAATTGTTGTGGAAAACAATTATGCAGAGTTACTGTTACTCATACCCTTGACCCAGAGATCCTACTACAGCCAGGAGATTACAGAAGGAAAGAAATCAACAATGTGTACATAAAAATTCGTAGCTTTTTTTTGCAACAAAATGGTGTAAACAGAATGTTTGCTTGACAAAGGATTTGTCCTAGAGCATTGAAATTTAGAGGATATTGACAGAATTTTACTCCCACAGCATGTATGAATAAGGGAACACCTAGCTAGCTTAATTGGTTAAAATGGGAAACTACTAGAGATCACCCTTTTCTGTCTTTCCACTTTAACAAGTTAGAAAATATAGTAGATGGAGAGGACTGGGCTTTGGGTTGAGGACTTGAATCTTTCCTGCCTTAGATATTTCCTGGTTATGTGACTCTAGACAAGTTACTGGTTTAAAAAAAAAAGAGGTTTCACTGTGCCTCAGTTTCCTTATTTGTAAAAATGGGGATAATAGCACCTAACTCTCAAGGTTATAAAGAGCTTTACAAATGTTAAATGTTATATAATTATTACCTATAATTATGCCATTGACCCGTATATGTCTACTCCCTTAACTAGTCCCCAGTTTAATTATTACACTATTCTCCTGGGTCCCTGATAGCTGCCAGAAACCACCAGGACACTTATGGTCATGTCCCAGAGCATTGGGAGGTGACGGCTGCTTTGGCCCCCTTGCTCCCAACCAGAGTTGGAGGATCTGAGTCATTGGTGTAGCAGTGAAGCGTAAGATGGAGTGTCCAGAGAACAGACTGTCCCTTCTCTGGCATACCTATAATCAAATGGGGTGGGTAGTCCAGCCTGAGATCATTGTTATGTAAATTACTCAATCTGTCATGAAACAGGCCAAAGAGCCTCATGTGCACATGACTCAGAAGCTTGCATTAAAGCTACAAAGGATGTGAAGGCCAACATACTGCCATCTCAGGTAAGAATCTAAAAGCTTTGTAAAAAAAAGTAAGCTCAGCTCTAACCTGGCTCTACCAAGCTCCTTTCCCTTAGATGCAGTACACTCCAGAAGCAACTTCCTTTGTTTTGGGGTCTGAAGAAAATTAATATAATGCAGTATCATATTAAGCTAAAATCCATCCTTTTCTCTATTAAGTCAGACTGCACTTTTTTCATTGTAAATTCACCAGGGAATTTCTGAAGGGCATGATCTAGTAAAGCTATCACTTCTAGCCCCCAAGGCTTCCCTAGTTAATCAGCTTGGACTGGTCCCCTCCCAAGTGGGACCCTTGCCTCTCTTTACCCTATAAACAGAGAACTAACTTGGGCTAGGCCTTCATAGGAGACAAGTCCCTTGTTCTTACTTTTCCTTTATCAGAATTAGGGGTGACTTGACCTACAAGGGGGAGACCAAACCAGGAGAAACCTGATTGAGATGGCTTTTGTTTTCCTAGCCAAGATTGCCAGACAGCTGGGTCTGAAAAAGCAACTGTCATTTCTTTAGTGTCAAAGCCACAACTGAATGCCAGCCTACTTTCCCCAGCTGCAGACTAATCCTATCATACGAGGATTAGTCCAGCCCTTGCCCTCTCCACCCCCAACAACGAAATAAAAGGGAGGAGCTGAGAAATCTTAACCCACTTCCACATTAAAATGCCTACCAATTGGGATTGCCTTGCCTTTAAAGGCCTGGGGAGATCCAAATAATGGACTGCCAGGCCAATCAGGAGGAAGACACACCTGGGTTTTAAATGACCTGTTATTCCTGCTCTTTGTCTTTGGACATCAGTGGAAAGCCACTGATCCAATATCTGTTGCTGCTAACCTAACTAATAAATTGATCGTGCCCAGGTCTCTGGCTTGCTGCTGATGTGCTAGTGTGATCCATTTTAATAGCAGTATATGCCTCTGTCACCAAAATGATATTTTGCCCTGGAGAAAACTGCATCTCAGCCTCACTTTTACTCACTACAGATCTCTGTTCCTGAGAAGTGTCCATGAGGTAGGGTGGCCTGAGTTTTGAGCTTTCTCCCCTTCAGTCCAACAGAAGTATTTTTTCTTCAAAAGTTAATTTGAGGACACCTTTTGGGTTTGCCTGGAGAACCAAGGTTATGACTATGAATGAATTCACCTTTGAAGTAGAAGGCAACCGATATCTAACCACATATGACTACACCATTATTTTTTATTATAATCTTATATTCATCTTTTTTGATAGAGTTTAGAAATGGTCTGAGGGTAAGTTATTATGCTGGTATCCTTCTTTCACATGTGTAACATATGTATGTATATATGTATGCATATATGGATATATAAAAATATGTCTAGATATAGACATATACATGTGTATATATATGTGTATATGTACATGAAATTTATTATATGTAATAAAAGAATATAAATATATTTTTTTGTTGTTCAGTCATTTTTTCAGTCACGTCTGACACTTTGTGACCCATTTGGGATTTTCTTCGCAAAGATACTGGAGTGGTTTTCCATTTCCTTTTCCAGCTCATTTTACAGATGGGGAAACTGAGACAAACAGGGTTAAGTGACTTCCCCATCTGGACAACTAAGATGGGAGTGGAATTAAAGCAATAGAGATCTCATTCCTCTATTGAGACAGGCAGCCCCAGTGCAATGAACCCAAAGAAAACTATGAGGGAAGGTAAAGGACAGTGAAAGGAAGTCACTAGCCTCAGTGGCTGCTGCCTTGTGATGGTGCCTGGCTAGCTGCTGTACTAGACATATGCTTTGTGGACTAAAATTACTGCTTCTAAAAAACAGAATTAGAGCATTGGGATATTGGCACATCTTCTGTTGACTTGCTGGAAAGCACTTCAAAGAGTACGAAGCCAATCATAAATGGGAGTATGTGGGGTACGGGGACCCCAGAAATCTCCTACCCAAGAAAAATCAAAAGTCAGAGGTATCTTGAGGAAGGAACAGGAAGTTTTATTCTCTTCCCCTGCAGGAAGAGGGAGGTCCTCTCCATGGTGGGGATCAAGGAAAGGAGGCCTGCTATAAAAGACAGAACAAGAATTTATACCCTAACGCAGTCAAGCCCCCTTCCCCTGGCTGTCCCTTCTCCCACTGGCTGGGAGATGGGCTCTCGGTATTGGAGCAGAATCTAACCCAATGGCAGATAACAAAGAAGCCTGCCACTATCTCCTATTGGCAGGGAGGTGGGACCAGGGAGCCAAGGTATCATCCATGTCCTTATTTGGTAACTGCCAGGCAAGGGAGGGGACAAGGTCACAAGCAAGGGGAGAGGTTAAAAACCCCTGAAAAGGGCCTAATGCTGATGACAACAAGGGAAGGTGAGGAAGGGTCCTAGATTGTGTAAACCTAGGACTCAGGTCTGTCCAATCTTACAAAAGTCTATCTCTGGTTTCCAGATAGTTTCTCTCCCTTCTCATTCTGAGGAGTCTTCACAGAGGGTGCAGGGAATGTACCCCACTCAGGAGGACAGGGATGACCTATCGTTTAAGTTGTTCCCATTTGGTTTTAGTTACCGCTGTATTTTGAAAGCTTTTCCATCTCAAGTAGTTGGGTGATTATGAGTATTTGGTATGAGAACATTTATTTTTAAAATTATTGTGAAATTCTTACTGATCAATATTATATCTGGGTTTTTGTGGGAAACAATTCTATCTGTAATGCTGTTGTGATTTCAGTGTAGTTTGTCTAGTGAATCCTCAAGGATACTTTGGGGGATCTGTATTCATTGGGGATTTAGTTATTATCTGTATTCATTGGGGTCTGTTAGTTTCTAAAGGACAAAGAGTTTCTGGTGTACATGCACCCTGCTGATTGTGTTCTATCCAGAAGATGGCTAAATTTTTGCATCCTTCAGTAATAAATTGCACATTTTCCATCACTTCTTTGCATAATCTCTGCTGATCAATAAAGAAGGCCTCTTTAAAGATAATCTTTCTGTAATCATGATTATGATTAATTAATTTTATTACATGTCATAAGAAAATTTTCCATTTTTATTTTTTAAAAATTTGAAACATTGTTCTTTTAAAAAATATATTTGCCTATACCTTAAATACATTACTTAATTTTCAAAATTTACATCTCTGTTGTCATAAGAAGCAGCACATACAAAAAAGAAAAGAAAAATAAAATAATTCATAGCACAACTGTCAGTTGAGCATGTTTTTGTTGTGACTATTTATCCATTAATAGGTTGAGTTGAACAATCAACATTTTATTATCCAGTCCCCCTAATATTCAAGCAGAAGGCTCTACCAGATGACTGAACAGGTGGTTTGCCATCTGTGACCACTGGACAGATTTTTCTGTGCATTAAGTGAACTGAATGGAAGTATGTGAGCTATGAGCTACACAAAGAATGCCTTATAAAGATTTCTGATATTTCATAGTGACATTTAGAATAAATTAGGAACAAATAGGATCTGTTTTATTCAACTGATAGGTCATTTCTTAATCACCTCATAATTTTCTTTTGAAGACTTTTCCCCCTTAGGACAAAGCCTTGAAAAGAGAAGTGTGTGTCTCTAAATCATATGTCAATAATGAAAGACTTATTTGTAAAGTTAACTTTTTGAACTCCTGCAAGCTGCAAAATAGAGTTTATAGGCTTGTGATCTAGTCTGTTCTTATCAAGGTGTATAAAATGGATGTTGTTACCTGGAATAGAAGAATAAAAACTGAGTTAGTGACATAAAGTATATTTGCTAGATTTATTATTAATAGTAGAATGATGAGAGCTTTTAGATTTTTAATTAATTGCTGTAAAGAGACAAATTAATCACCTGGATTATAGAATATTCCCTATACCTTGCTCTAATAAATTTTAATTACAGCACAGAGTATGCAGAGGAATACCATTAAAAGAGAGTGATATATGACCCTTTAAAAGACCCCAGGGGAAAGATTCTGGAGTTATAACCTTCTGTTAGGTTTTATTCTTTATTATGCAAATCAAATCAAATGCCTGGTCAGACTGAATGGCAGAATATAGGGATGACATATAGATACTGAGGGGGTATAAATCATTCTTGCTTCTGAAATAGTTGAGTAAATAATTCATTTTTAAAGTTCTACTCCAAAACACTGATTTAATCAAATATTTACATTGCAGGCATGGCATGAGAGATTTCTGAAGGTTAAGGGGATTAAAACAATCAGGCACAAAACCCGTAGGTCTCCACAAGCCTAAATGCACTGCTTTTGTCTAGCATTTAAAGCCCTTCACAATCTGACTCCATCATACCTTTCAGGGCTGATTATACACATAGTAGTATGGCTTTAGTCAACTGCAATATGTAACTATTCAGTGCCTTTGCATGGGTTGTCTTCCATGTTAGGAATGCTGTCCCTCCTTATCCCTCTTTCTAGTAACTCTAGCTCCATTCGAGGTCCACAATAAGAGTTACCTTCTTCAGGAAGCCTTTCCACATTCCCCTGGGTTGTTAGCTTTTCCTCCCCTATCTTGCAAATCACGGTATCCAATATTACTTATCTGTGTAGACTGTAAGCTCCTTACAGACAAGTGCTATCTCTGTTATTTTTATTCCAAGACCTAACACACTGCCTCATTAATAAATGCCGGCTAGTTAACGGACAGAATAAAAATTTATATTCTGTCTTCATTCCCGTAAAACTAAATTAGTTAGACAGGAGCCCTAAAAGGCAGAATTTGAATTTATATCAGATTAATTGTCTTATATAACTTTATCCCATTATAATCACTCCATTGTAAAAAGGAGTGAAAATGCCGTATTAGTCATGTTGTAGAAATGTGTGAATAATCACATGCAGTTAGATCTCTCTCTCAGCATGGCTTTTGTTGGTTGTTAGGTTCTTTAATAATGTTTCTCCTAATTAGTACTAAAGCCAGGTAGGTGCATGCATAGTGGATAAAGCACTGTAGCTGGAGTCAGGAAGGCTGGAGTTCATAGCCTGACTCAGCTACAGTTACAAGTTACAGTCACTTTTCAATCACGTCTGACTCTTAACCCAGTTTGGTGCTTTCTTAGCAGATACTGGCATTGTTTGCCATTCCCTTCTCCAGATTATTTTAAAGATGAGGAACTAAGGCAAATACGGTTAAGTGACTTGCCCAGGGTCACACAGCTAATAGGTATCTGGAGAGGTATTTGAACTCAGGGAGAGGAGGTCTTCCTCTCCTGCTCTATTCACTGGGCCCTTAGCTGTGGGGATAATGATAAATAATCCCTTCCACCCAAGGTTGTTGTGAGGATAATGCACACACACATACGCGCACACAGAAGACCTGGAAAACCTTAGGGCACTACGTAAATGCTATTATTGTTTCTTATGATCTCTTGCAGACCATAAAGAGGAATGATGAAGCAATAAGGTTCAACACAACTAATGCTGAATCTGAAGCTAGCAGACATGGGTTTGAATCTTGCCTTCTTTACTACCTGTGTCTGCACTACAAAATGTGTCACTTTGGGCATGTAACTTAACTACTGTGGACCTTAGTTTCCTCATCTATAAAATGAGAGGGAGCTTTTACTAGATAATTTTTAAGGTCACTGCCTACTCTAAAATTTGTGATTCTCTTTATATGCTACAATGAGTTTGGTTATATACAAATGAAGTTTTATTTCTGTTGTCCTATTTTGTCACTGGGCCACAGGGAGGAAATGTTAATAAAAATAAGCCTTTCTAGTTCTGAGACGGAAGAAAGTTTGATTAAAAAAAGAAGTCCTTATGAGGCAACCGGTGATGTAGGCTTGTAGTCCCTGCTGCTGGGGGAGCTAAGAATGGTGTATGTACCTTGCTTGGGAATTTTGAGCTGCATTAAATCTGGCACCAATATGGTGAGCCCTGGGAGGGGAAAGCCACCAGACTGCCTAAGGAAGGCAGAACTGGTCCAGGTTGGAAAAATGCCACTGGTTAAAGCTTCTGTGCCAATCAGTAATGGGCTTGGCCACTGTATTTCTAGTCCGGATGAGACAGGAAGACCCGGTCTCAAAAAAATGGGGAAAAAGAGGCTGATGTATTTTATTCTTTGTCTTCTAGATTCTGTTGTAATAATAAGACCAAGTATCCTTATGTGGATCAGACCCTGGTTTGAACATAAGAATGGGGGAACAATGGAGATTAGATAATGTAATAGCCTGGGTTTTCAATCTTCCAGTTGTTCATGCAAACAAGCCAAAAGGCATAACATTTTTGGTCAAAATCCTAAATGAACTTAAAAATATGAATTCCTTTGAAAGAGAGGTGGCTTGGTGAAGCCAAGAGAAAGCATAATTTCAAAGCCAGGAAAGTCTGAGTTCCAGTTCCACTTCTTACACATGATGGCTATGTGATCCTGGACAAGCCGCTTCCCCTTTGAGTTCTCCAAGTAACTCTCTGTGACGAGAGCTCTTAACAAGAAGCCTATGAACTTGTTTAAAAAATGTTCTGATAACTGCATTTCAACATTCTTTGTTGCCTTTGTGATGTGATGTATTTTAATTTATGAATTTAAAAACATTACTCTTGAGGGGGTTCCGTTGGCTTCATCAGCCTGCCAGAGAAGTCCAGGATACAAAAAATGATAAGTACCCTTGTTTTATCAGGTGTAAAATACATTCTAAAACTTCTAATGATAAAAAATTAAGCATTGGTCCTCATTACTGCTGTGAAAAGAGTGCTGAATTTCAAGTCAGGGGACCTGGGTTCAAATCCCAGCTTTGCATGATACTACTTGGGTGACCTTGGGCAAGTTGCTTGACTAATTGCTCTGGGCCTCAGTTTCTACATCTGTTAAATGAAGAGGTTAAATTAAATTAAATTTAAAAAAAAAGATGATCTCTAAGGTTCTATCTTTAAATCAGTGGCAATTCTTCTATTTTTCCATCAGCATCTCTACCTGCTTTTGACTCCATGGAACATCATACCTCACCCTGGATAAGTTGATAACATGAAATCTCATCACCATGCTAACTGACTCAGTTACCTTCTCAGCTCCCTCAATTACCTCTCCCTTCTGATTTGAGGACTGAAGGGTAGAGCAAAACTCTTTTCCCAAAGTCTTCCTTTAAAGAGGGTACAGAAGTTTCAGAACTTTCCAGGTCAGCAGCTCTGCTTGGTTTTGACTCCACAGAACATCATACTCCCAACCCAGGTATGCCCTAGTGCCCTATCATACTCCCACCCCTTTTTCAGCTTCCTTTTGTGTACTGGCTTACCCCTTTAGATTGTAAGCTCCTTGATAACAGGGACTTTTTCTTATTTGTATCATCAGTGTCTGGTGCATAGTAGGTGCATGATAAATGTCTATTCAATTTAATTATGATCTTATGAACTCTGTGGAACTGAAAAATATCTTCAAATCATTAAACTAGAATTACTTTAGTTTTTCTCTTTGGCTCATCCCTATAATCTCAGTGATCTGACATTACTTGTTTTCTGATGTTACATTGAATTAGTCATTAGAAAAAAAAGCCGTGAACACATTTGAAAATGTAAAGTATAGGGGCAGCTAGGTGGCCCAGTGAATAGAGCACTGGCCCTGGAGTCAGGAGGACCTGAGTTCAAATCTGACCTCAGACTCTTAACACTTACTAGCTGTGTGACCTTGGGCAAGTCATTAACCCCAATTGCCCTGCCTTTCCCCCCCTCCAAAAAGACCAAAAAAAAAAAAAAGAAAATGTAAAGTATTGGATAAAAGGATGAAGTCCCTAGATTAATCCATCAACCATGCATTTATTAAAAACTGACAATGTACCAGGCAAAGCAAGAAAGATAGAAGCATTTACTATGTTGAAGAAGAAGTAGTCGTTATGATGGGAATGACATCCAGATTTTAATAACGGTGAAGAAAAGTCACAGAGAGTAGACAGCTAATTAATGAAGTTACTTGGTTCTGAAACTGAGACTTACCAGGGCCTAAAATGAGCGTTCCGCCTTGTTGAGCTGGATCTCCTTGAAAATCAAAGACGGGGCCAGTCACTGCCCTCCACAGGCTTTGAATGCTTCCTGAGAGTACGTTGGATTTCACATGTGGACTCCGCACTAAAATGTTCAGTGTTCATCTTTCAGTAATAGTAATTCATATTTTATAAGGTGTGGGTTAGAAAAATCATTAGTTTCTCTGTGGGAAGACAGGCATGCCAATACACTTGCTGGAACTGTGAGCTGGTCTAATCATTCCAAATGTTAATTTAGAATTGTGCAAAAAATGTAACTGGGGCAGCTAGGTAGAGCAGAGCAGTGTATAGAGTGATGGGCCTGGAGTCAGGAAGATTCATTTTCCTGAACTGAAATCTGGCCCCTGACATTTAACTAGCTATGTGACCTTGGGCAAGTCACTTAACCCTGTTTGCCTCATTTTCCTCATTTGTAAAACATGAGCTGGAGAAGGAAATGGCAAACCACTCCAGTATCTTCACCAGGAAAACCCCAAAAGAGGTCATGAAGATTTGAACATGACTGAAATACCAGAACAACAAAGAAATTTAATTACTTTGTTCGTATTCTTTGACCTAGCATTGCTAAACATGTATCTGAAGGAAATCCAAAGCAGACATTAATATCTAATATATGCCCAGATATAAATAGAACCCCTATTTGTGATGGTGAATCAAAACAATGTGGGTGCCCATCAGTTGGGGAATGGATGAATAAACTTATCATCAAAAATGAAATATTGTTGTGTAATAAGAAGCAGTGAATAAGAGGAATTCACAGAAACATGAGAAAATTTTCTGAACTGACACAGAGTGAAATATGAATAAGCAGAACAGTATGTATTATAGTAACAACAATATAAAATAATAAGTCACTAAAAGGACATCAGACTTTGAGAAAATGAAAACCAATAACAGTCCCAGAGAACAGACAATGAAACATTTCCCTCTTCTCAGGAGAAAGGTGGGGGAATGTTGCATCCATATCAGATCCGTCATGGTACTGGTTGTTTTTGTTTTACTATTTTCTTTGTTCCAAGGGAGAATTAAATTCTAAGGCAGGGGTGGGGGGCAGTATATCTAGAAATGATAGTAATATAAAAATAAGGGGCATTAGTAGAACATGATTTTTAACATTAAAATTAAACATAAAAAAAATTTAAAACAAATTCTTAGCTCTTCCTGACATCTTCTTACCAACTTATCTTACTAGTCTTGATTGATTTTTGCTTATAAAGGGGGTAATTACAGGTTTAACTTATTTCCTCCTCTTACACCTGCTCTGTTTGGCCATACTAGTCGTGATTATTTTCTGCTCATTGGTTTGTTCCGTTCCCAACCTCACTCTACCACTAAGTGCCTTTGTGTCTTTCCCAAGTGTTACTTTCACATTTTACTCGTTTGCCAACTCTTTTTTTTCTTTTCCTATAATGAATTTAATTCCTTAACCTTGATCCCATAGCACTGATGAAATAAAACTTCCTTCTCTTTCTAAATTTTATCTCTTCATCCTTCTGCTGCTCTCTTTCTTAACTTTTCCATTTATGTCTATGGCTTTTACTCAGTTTGTAATAAGATCATATAATGCCAGAGTTGGAAGAGATATTCAAAATCATCTAGTTCAACCCCCTTATTAAACAGATGAAGAGAACTGAGGCCCGATGGTGAAATAACTTGTCCAAACCACACAACCACTGTGGCAGAGGTGAAATTTGAATCCTAATCTCCTGACTCTAAGTTGGGTGACATTCTACTATCCCATACACATCTGATCACTAAGGCTTTCTTAGAAATAAGTCTTTCTAACAAGTCTTTCCCTTGATCACCCTTGCTTTCTTCCCTCCTTTGTCCTTGACTGCCTAGGATTTGAGAGTACAGTCCTGTAAAGGTTATTATGCGTAAAAGACTCAATTTTACTTCTGTTTTTTGTTAGTCATGAGAAAGAACCCTAAAATCTGAAATAGTTTTAGAAAGAAGTTCATTAGGCTGTTTGGCAGGGAGAGAGCCAGAAAGGAGTAGGTTTGACATGTAGTTCTCATCCAACCTACCTCCATGAATCCACCCTAAAGATCTGGTATACCTTGGATTTTCAAAGAGGGCCAAAGGAAGGTAATTCTAGAACCTCTTTTGGTTACTAGTTACTAATATTCCTATTAGTCAGTTACACTTCTAATTAGGCTACTTTCATCTACTACTTGTGAATGAGAAATCACCACTTTTCAAACCATTCTCCTTTTGCAGTTGTTTCATCTAATTTCTTTTCACTTGCTTAACTTTATCTACATCAAAGTTTTACTTTTATATTTCCTATCTAACAAGAAGAATGCTTTGTATTTGATTCTGAGATGCATATCTTTTTGTTTTTCACTGGGGAGGAGGCTGGGGGGGGAAGCACTTTTTCCTATTAGGAGCTAATAAGAAACCAGAGAATTTAACAGAATCATAGGCTCATAGATTTAGTGTTGGAAAAAAACTCTAGTAGTCATCTTCTTTAATGCCCTTATCTTACAGATAATGAAACTGAGGTGAAAGGAAAATAAGTGACTTGTACTAAGCCCCATAAGTGCCAAGCATCAGAGTGAGGATTCAAATTAGGGTCCTCTTAATCAAAATTCCTTACACCACACTGCCTTTATAAGTATAGAGTGGGGTGACTGATTTATTCAATCAGGTCAGCTCATTTAAAGTAAGTGATAAGATGCTCAATCAATCTCAATCATAGAGTAAGTGCAAAAAATACCTGGAAATGGAATTACGTTGCACAGGAGGAAAGCTTCAGATCATGGTCAGAGAGAACTGGTCATGCTCCTGGAGTCAACCACCTTGGTAAACTGTCGAGCTACTTTCAAATTAGAGTCACTGGAGAGTTTGAAACAAGTGTGGCTTTCCAATAAAATCCCTGGAGTAGTGCCCTGAGGATGGAGTGGGGAGAAGTCTCTGGCTTCAGACGTAGTCAGATCTTCTTGCCTCCTTCCCCCAACACTGGCCAGAAGAGGATACTGTGTTTCCTATTAGTGTCCTAGCAGCATCTGTACTGGGTGCCAAGGCCAAAGGGGAAAGAGATTTACAGCTCTAGCAAGGAGCCTAGCAAAGAACCCAAGTCATGCCTAAGGGAAATTTCTTGAGTACCCCACAAATGAGGTAAGAAAACTTCCAACATCTAGGAGCTGAGAATTCCTCCTTTGTCCCATGTATTATCTAAATTTGAGCCTATTTTTTAGGGGACTTCGCGTATACTTGTGCGAGAGTGTGTCTTTGTGGGGATATATTCTACCAATTATTCTTACTATAAAAATACTCCTTTCTAAAAGCTAGTTGTCTAAAATTATTCTCAACTGATAATCCTGGGGTGAAGCACATTAGAGGAAGCTTGAGACAATGGCACTTAAGATAATCACCCTCAATTTAGGGGGTACTAGGATCCTGAGGGGCAGACACAGCCTTACACCAGGATTTAAGACTCATCTGTGAGAGTATGAGTTGGGATAAGGGTCTTCAAAGCTTCTATGGGCTGTATAAACAATTAGCAGAAATAAATTTAGAAAATCTCTGGGTAGTAGGGGAGGGGATAAAGGGTACCCTGGTCAATGGAGTCCCCCTCCCATTCTAATCCACCTGATAAAATATACAGTGTGGATCTTTATCAGAAAGGGACACATCCCACAGAACTTGATATGTGTTCTGTCTCTTTGCTGAGTGACATGCACTTTGCTGGAATGACATAAAAACTCCTGATTGGTCCCCAGAGACTGGAGACTGCCCTGAGAGTGAAGACGAACTGACCATGTTAGTGTATAAGATGAATGAGGAATAATATCTCCGTCACTCTTTTAAGAGTCTTCCAACACTCTCTCATTTGTAGCAGGAGTAGGGGATTAAGGGAGGGGAGGGAGAAGTTTTTTATCTCTTGATTCCCCCCACCATTCCCCAGTAGCAATGGAACCTACAAATAAATAACAGAAAGAATGTGTACAAGCCCAAAAGACTAGACTTCAAGTTCCTTCTCTTTTCTTTCCTGAACAAAGGAAATCAGCATTCTGAGAAATGGACCATTTTTCAACCTTGCCAGTTATCTACCTCACAGGCTGAAAGTTACTGAATTTGAGATTAGGCCATCAGTCAACCAGAGAACAAGGAACTTCTCAGAGGAGAACACGGGCATCTCCAGGATCACCCCAGAGTCAAAGAACTAAAGAACAGCATGCCTTGGCTGGCCGGGAGATCTGGACTTTGTGAGGGACTCAGATAATGAAGGTCTGAGGTAAAAATGAAATATCTCTCCGCAGTCCTATAAAGTTACCACTAACTTCCAAGGGAAATAGAATGAATAGCATTTGAAATGTGTTATGTCGGTGTTTCTTCACGTGTGCTGTTCAATCCTTTGCATCTTAAATATTTTCTGTGACAAAGGATGCAAACAGCTGCCTTAGGCTACATCTCCCTATTGTGCATTAACTGATTTTTCTAGAAGGTACTCTATTACCCAAATCTTGGGTAGACCCTGGACATGGACTATACTTAAGCATTGTTTTAGAAATTTCCTTGAAGTTCTAGTCCAGGATGAGGGTAGAGCCAGCCAGCCAGCCAGAAAAATCTGACTCTCTGCCCCACTGAACTGGTCTGTGTGAGTACAGAGCTAGAACCTCTTCTGAAAAGGGGTACCTTGGACCATGGAGTATATCTGTTATCTTTCAACCTTTACATATTTACTGTAGGAATCACTTAGTTTAAGCATAAACTATGCCTAATGTATTCATCTGTTAAATGAAGGAGATGGATTAGAGGGCCTCTGAAGTCCCTTTTATTTCTGCATATGATCCTATTATCCTAATTACACAGAGCTCTATGAATGTAGAGTCTGTGCAGATTTTTAAAGAGCGCAGGAATGATGCTCTCAAAATGTCACGGTCATGAGTCATATGATACTCCTCCACTCATCTACCTCTCTGTCTCCCAACCCCTCTACATAATAACTACTATTTTGGGGAACTAAGATCTTAAATGAAGATTGAAGGTCTATCTTAAAATAAGAAATTATTATCCCTCATAAAATGATAATTTTAAAAGCCTCTGAATAGAGGAAATAATAGAAAGAGAAGTTTTATGAAAAATAACTGCATAATATATAAAATATCTGGGAGTCAACCTAAAGTACACTCAAGAAAGACTGAGGCAAATACGATTATAAAACACTGAAGAAATCAGGAATGACCTAAATAATTAGAAGGAATGCTTCAGATTATTTGGAATTGTTCATTATCAGATCACACCAATATAATAAAAATAACTCTACAAAATTTAAATTAATTTATTGATTTAGGGCCAGGTTAATCAAACTAACAAGGGGATTCTTTATGATGCCAGATGAAATAAATTAATCTGGATCAACAAAAGTTCTAGTTTCTCCAGGCAAATAATGAAAAAAAATATAATTTTATGTGGTACAGAAGCAATCATCAAAACTAGTTTGTATTGATTAATAATAGAAAATTAGATCAGTAACAGAGACTAGATAAGAAAGAATCAGAAACCAGTGAATGAACCAAACTTGTCAGTTTTCAATAAAACTGAGAACATACATTACTTGGGGAATGATTCCCTATTTGATAAGAACTACTGGGGGGGGGGAGGGAACTGGAATGAAGTTTGGCAGAAATGAGGTTTAGACTAAAAACTTTTACTGCATACCAGCATAAGCAAAAAGTAGAGATATGGTCTGAATATAAAAAAATCACACCATTCAAAAAATTAGAAGATAATAAAATTTTCACAGTGCTCACAACTATGGCTAATGGGAGAATTATAATCTAAACAAAGAATAAAGGCACTCACAAAAAATTACATTTGACTAAAAACATCTAAATTTGGCAATTTAGATTATATGAAATTTTTGGATGAACACAATTCAACTAAGACAAGATGGGATGTGGTCGACTGGGAAAAATCTCTGAATCATCTATCTCTAATAGGAATCAAAGGATAGTTGATTTGAGATAGAAGGGGCCTTCCCCCTCATTTTACAAATGAGTAAACTGAGATTCAAGGAGGTTAAATGACTTGCCCGGTGTTACACAGACGTAGTATCTGAAGCAGGATGTTAATCCAAGCCTTTCTGATTCTGAACTCTCTCTGTAGTATGTTTATGGTGTGATATCCATGATATATATACAAGGAATTTAATAAAATGCAGAAGACTAAGAACATTTTCCCAGGGAAAAGTGGTTAAATGATATGGAAAACCAATTCTCAAATTTATTTGGGATTTGACCAATGTGAGCATTTATTTTGCTTGACTTTGCTTGTTTGTCACAAGGGTTTTGTTTTTGTTTCTTTTTAATAGTGAAGTGGTGGAAGCAAGAGAAAACACATTTTTGTTCCTTGAAAAGAAATTGAATGGAATTGAATAAAAATTATAAGCTATCAGAAACATGAAAGATTCCTTTAAATTATTAATAGTAAGAGGAATGAAAATCAAAACAACTCTGAGGTTTCACGTTGTACCCAGCAAATTAGCAATGACAAAAGCTGGGATGGTTAATATTGAAGATTTGGAGTAGTTAGGTGCCTAGAGTAAGGCCTGGAATCATGAAGACCTGAGTTCAAATCTGACCTCAGACACTTATTACATATGTGACCCCAGACAAATAATTTAACCTCAGTTTCCTCATCTCTAAAACAAGGATAATAAAAGCACATACTTCTCAGGATTGTTAGGTGCTAATGAAATAATAACTGTAAAGTGTTTAGCAACAGTGTTCTTGACACATTCATCGTTGTTCAGTCATGTCCAACTCTTCATTACTTTATTTAGGATTTTCTTGGAAAAGATACTGGACGGGTTTGCTATTTCCTTCTCTAGCTCATTTCACAGTTCAGGAACTAAGGCAAATAGGGTTAAGTGACTTGCCTAGGGTCACACAGTTAGTAAGAGAGTGTCATAAAGATGAGTCTTCTTGTCTCCAGGCCTAGCACTCTACCACTGAGCAACCTAGTGGCCTGCCTGGTACACACTAAGAATTATATGTAATGTTGGCTATTATTATCAATACTGAAGGTGCTACTGGAAGACAGGCAGTAGGAATCCACTTTTGATGGAACTTTGAAATAGTCTAACCATTCTAGAAAACAATTTGGAATTTCCCTTTAAAAGAGACTCAAATGTCCATTTCCTTTGTTTCAGAGATTCCATCTCTTAAGTATATGCCCCAAAAATGTCAAAGACAGAAAATAAGGTCAAAGGGCACACCAAAGTATTCATAGTGGCATTTTTTTGGTAGCAAAGAACTGGAAATAAAGCAGATGCCCACTGATTGGGAAATGGCTAAATAAGTCATGTTACATACATATAATGAAATATTACTACAATGTAAACAATGATGAATATATAAAGAATTCGGAGAAGTGCGGGGAGAGTTATATGAACTGATAGAGGAAAGAGACCCAAGAAAACAAATTTGCACAATAACCACAAAAATACAAGTGAAATAAAAAAATTGTAATGACCAAGCTTGACACAAGAGGAGAGGCAAGAAAAGTCCATCCTTAGTTGCTTCACAGAGGTGGTGGACTATGGATACGGAACACTGCATACATTTTATGCTCAACTGATGTGTTGGTAAGTTTTGCTAAATTACCTTTTCCCCCTCTTTCTTTTCTATTTATTTGCAAAACAAGGCTCTCTATGTAGGGAGTTGGGAAGGATAAATTTGGAAATTAAGGTGATGTAAAAGCAAAATATCAATAAATTTTTAAAGACCCCTGACTCTTATTAACTATTTTTCTTCACTATAATACATGTTTATAGATTCATAAATAAATATATTCACAAAAGGAAAATATGAATTTTTTTTATAATAAAATGAAAGACCTGGCAATATACTTACCCGAAGTAGCAATTCCTTCACCTTTCTTCATTCCAAGTTTTCTATAAATTTTTCTCTCAGTGTCAACATAGATTTCATGAGAATACCCTGTCAGCTTGCAGAAAGGCTAGGAAAGAAAGAGAAAAACTGAGTCATTCAAAAGAAAACATATAGAAAAGGTAACACTGGTTTAATTTTGTTTGTAGCCAAAAAATTTACATAAAACACAGTCTAATGTCTGAAAGTAAACTGGTTTAATCTCACTTTTTCCTAAATGGAGAGGAAGTATGGTACAGTGGATACAGTTAGGAATACCTGGATTCAAGTCCTGTCTCTGACACACAGTCCTTACCTCTAAATTATAGATAATTGCAGCTCAGCACCAGTGGAAGGAATTTGCACACTGGGAGCCCCCTCCATCAAGAGAATCCTAAGTTTGGATTAAGAAATACAATTCTTCTTATTCACCAACTACATACCTCAATATGTTGGAAAGATGACTGTCCAATAACTATTAATGTGACATTAGCATCCTTTGAAAGAGAAAAAAAAGACATATAACTATATAAGATTATAGCTTGTCTTTAATGTCTTATAAAGCACTTTAACAAACATCTTATTCATTAGGGACTATTTCTTTTACATCTGTCTCCTCACCCTTCAATTTTTATTCCATTTTAATAACAGTATTCCACAGCATTAGGATGAAAGATTCCAAAAAGGTATAAGCAGAAACAAAAAGTTATGCCAATTCTAAATTGTGAGTTCTGGCAAGATGGCTCAGTGAGAGGTCATGACTAAGCCCAGCTCTCCCTCGTTACCTCAAAATAGTTAGCAAAATGAAATAGTGTAATCAAAAAAAAAAAAAAAGGAAATATTTTTCTCACAAGGAAAATCCTGGAGAAAAAGGATGAAGAAATAAATAAGTAAAATAAGTAAAGAAAAAATAAAAGAAAAAATAAATAATTGAAAAACAACTCCTGAATGAAGAAATAATATGAAGGAAAAAGAGGAGAAATCCCCATCT
>CM053583.1:235638678-235663140 GCA_028627135.1 Pseudochirops cupreus
AAATCCCCATCTCGGTAGAACAAAATGCCAGAAAATAGAATGGGGAATCCTCACTTGTTTTTGTTTTTTTTTTAAGCTTGATAAAAGCATTGAAAGAAGAGAGTAAAATCAGGGTGTTGTTTTTTTTAAAAGCTTAATAAATATTTACTGAGATAATAATAATTAATAATTAATACTTATTAATTAATTAATAATAATAATTAGATTAATAATAATTAGCAACAAGTAACTTAATATAATTTAGTACTTAATAATATAGTACTTTAAGGTTTGTAAAGCACTTCAATCTCTGTTGATTAGTATTTATCCTGTCTATATCATGTTTATACACTGTTGCTTACAAATTATTTCCTCCATTAGACTGTCTTTTGCCTTATTTTAATTTTTTTTTATAAAATCAGAGTCTTAAAGAAAGAAATCGAGGAACGAAAATGGCTGAGGAGAGATTTTTAAAAAATGAATTTAAAAAATGAATTCATTTTAAAAAATGAATTAAAAAATGAATTTAAAAAATAAAGCAGTGGACATCCTGAAAAAGAGAATGGAAGAGATGGAATGCCAAAATTCAAAGATCTAATAAAAATAGTAAAGCAAAAGCAAAAAGCACAAAATTGGAAGAACATGCAAGGTCCCCACAAATTAAAGCAACTTACTCTAATGATACAGATGAACTTTCAGTTTTGTAATAGCTTTCCACATTTTTGATCTCTGTAGCCCTTTTGTACTGTGTGTGTGAGCATATAGTGTTTTCTAGAACTCTGTAACTGCCAAGTGCTACCTTTTCTCCTCCTAAGGACTCTACATGAATTAAAACCACTTGTTATAGAATAAACCTGCACACACACATTTATACAGAGCTATATTAATAAGTAAGGCCTTTATCATCTTGTTAAGATCTTTGTGTATGGGACATTTATTTGTCCTCTCCTATCTAAGTGAGAATTTCACATGTCATATCCTGGAGAAAATAAAAACCATAGGAGACTTTTGATTCCTCACTTCAGAGAACAACTTAAGGCCATTTTTTTTGACACCTGCCTGGTAATTGGCATGTATCCCGTAAGTGTTTATTACTCATGAATAATTACTTCACAGGTAAAGTGCCCATCTTGGCCCAGATGGCACCATAAGCAGCAGGCACTGTGAATGCTCTCCATGTGTCTCCTTTTAGCTAACTTTGAATACATCAGGGAACATTCCACTTTCATCCCTCACAACTAATTACTGTGCTCAGAGATAGAGAAAATAGATCTTGAAGTGGAGGTAACAGACAGCAGATAACAGTTCCAGCCATCACTATCCTGGAATGCCAGAAGAGGAAGGGCCATCTCTAACACTCACGAGAGATGGGACTTTCACTACATAAAAAAGGGAAGCTGGGAGGCCATACTATCAGAACTGGGCAGCTGCCATACCATTACCCCAAGCCCAGATGAGGATATGGAGGCCCTAAGTATCCTACTTATGTCTCTAGTCTAGCCAGATGTGAAAATTATACTTTAATAAATCTTTTTTGACATTTAAATTTGGCATGTGGCCTTCTTTTTTCCCCTCCTTAATTAGGACACTTGGGTCACTTCATAATCACCATTTTGGAGAGGTATTTGCCACCAAATAAAAGAACCAAAATTAGCAGAAGAAACTAATCAAATCTCCTCATTACAAATTTTCTCAAATTCAAGGACCCTCATTTCAACTGCTTCAGTGAATAGCCCTAATTTAATAATCTAACAACTGGCTTCCAAATAAAAAAAAAAAGAAAGAAACTAATGATGAAACACGAGTGCATGTATATATATCACATTGTAAGAAATCATGAAGAAAATTCCTTTTAGTACTGAAGCTAGAAGGCAAAGCACTGGTTCACTGGCTACTAACAGAGAGGAAGCTGAAATTTAACTCGCCCTTAAAAGCATTTTGACAAATTCCAGAGCTTCAGCAAACATCTCACAGTCAAAAAAGCACAGATTCCATCATCAGTTTGGAGCTACAAGAGATCCACAAGGTCATCTACTCTGGTCTCATTTTACAGATTAGGAAACTGAGGCTTGAGGAGGATAAGTTACTTATCCATGGTCAAACAGGTAGATAAGTCCCAGAGGACTTAACCCCTAGACCTTTGACTCCAGATCTAGCATTCCTACATCAGCATCACACTGCTTCAAGTACAAACTGAGAAAGTAAAGACTGGGCTGGAATAAAAGATACCAAGAAGCAAAGGAAAATGACTTTGTACCCAAACAGGAAAAAAAAGGCGAGTATAACCCTATATGGGGAAATATTATTTTTTTAACATAATTGATGGTTTCAAACATACTTTTTAAGAAAATCAAAGGTGAGCAAAGTTTTATTGTTTGCAACTGCAGTTACTGTCTGCAAATGTAGCACACAAGAGGATCTTGGACTTAGAAGTCGTAGGTCTGACTCCCTCTGGCACTTATTAGCTGTGTGACCTAAGAGAGTCCCTTAACCTCTCTGTAGATCCTTATCTGGAAAACGAGTGCATTGGCCTTGATGGCCACTAAGGCCACTTCCAGAACTAAATGACTGATCCTACCCTCCCAGATCCAAACCGTCTGAACAAACTAGATGATGGCCAAGGGCTAACCAAGTTGCGAAGTGGAGACAAGTCTGCTGTCGTAGGTGGTGGGCGTCCTGCTCTGTGAACAGGTCATGGAAGGAGGGGGAAGGGAAGGCAATACTTATGTAGCACCTGTTCTGTGCCAGGCACCATGCTAGGCACTTTGCAGATATCATCTCGTTTGATCCTCACAAGAAACCTGTGGAGCAGGTGCTATTATTATCTTCATTACACAAGCTGAGGAAACTGTGGGCTAAGTGACTTTCCCAGGGGTCACACAGCTAGTAAGTCCTTGAGGTGGGAGGCAAGTTCAGGCCATCCTGACTCTAGGCCCAGCTGCCTCAGAGGGACCGAAGAATCCACAATGAATTTAGGCCATAGGATTTCATAGGCGATCCACAGAGTGTCGGAGAAGAACGGAATTAGTACTTCTTGAAATCAGGGTGCCATAGGGAAGGTCATTCAAATAAAGAGATTGACACCAAGAGGCAAAAGAACTCAGATATGATTTAACAGAGAATAACGGTACCAAATTAACTGAGTTAAAGCACACATCCTTTCTTTATGTTAAAAGTCAATTAACTAGAAAAGCACAAAGTGTCAAGTTATATGAGTTGTTTAAAGAAAAAACAACATTCAACTATTAGAAAGTTCGACTGTCAGGTTAATTTTGGTGATCTAAATTTGAGCTCACTTTTTTTCTCTGTATCTTATCTTGTGATCATTTTTTCCCTGCCTTTCTGTTTTTCTTCAACATGTAGAATCCCATTTGAGTGAACTTTAAGGAATATCAAAATTGCTATGTTTTATACAACCGTTTTTTGAGAAAAAATTTATTGCTAAAAATGAAAGAGTAAATGGTTATTCACTTTTACTTACATGAAACAATGATCAGGGATATGCCCCATTTGTGTAGTGACCAAACAACGGAGGAGTAGGTTTTCCAAAAGAAGTGTTCCTAAACTCACTAGAACCTGAGAGAATAAATACTATTCCCTTCTGCTGAAATTATATTTGATTGTCTTCAAAGATTATTAATAAATTTTGACATGTTTTTCAGAAAAAAATGTTTACCTGTTATGGGGCATATAATATATGTGTATATGTAGGAGGAAGGTGTTTGTTTCTGTGTCAAAAGAAAGCTATCAATACATTTTAAAAGCATTTTTGAGACACAAATTGCATTTAGACAGCTCCTTCAATAAGTAAGATTTCCCTAAATTATATGATTAATGAGTTTTATTATCATAAAAAAGTCTATGAGGGAGAATAAAAGCAACTGATAGGAGAGTTACTTAATCAGATATTCTCTATTCATTTTACTTTCACACATCCCAATCAATGAAGAAGTATCCCATGTCCTTTTGCTGAACATAAAGTACTGAGGTCTAAATTCAGAAAATAAAATTCCCATCTATATCTTTGAAGCAAAAAGACTTCTGCAAGTGGCCACTGTGGATGAGAAACATAGGGAAGGTGAAAATGAATGCATGTGTAAGCCTGAGAGAAGGACTGTTACTACTGCAACAAAGCGGTAAAAATGACAGATTTTAGAGCCTGGTGTCTCTCAATCCTTACTTCTGCCATCTATTACTGAGTTTCTGTCAACTTCTGTAGATCTGACTGCTGTCTATCTGCATGGACTATGGAGACATCATCTGGTTCAGTCCTATGGTATTTATTTACTCATCTGCTGTTGCTTACTGGGCTCATGATTTATTACTGTCCTTGGGTTTTGAATGGTGCTAATAGTGCACAGTCCAATGTTGTCTGCTATCCAGTGTCACATTATACTGAGACCATGTACCTCAGGTCCTGTCTAGGAAGCATTAGAAGTCCTGTAGACCCCAGTCTTCTAGAGTCTAGGACAAGCTCCTTAGCCTGTGAAAAGGAGGTCTAAACCAACCTTGACGAACTGGACTCTTCTCAGCAACGCCCAGCTATAAGACGACTCTACAAGTTTCTGGATGGAAGAAGATGTCTACATTCAGAGAAAGATCTAGAAAGACTAGAGTTTAAATGGAGACTGAAGCAATCTGAATGCTATCATTCTTTGCCATGTCTGGTTTTGTTTCTTTTTTCCCAGTGTTCACTCCATTGGTTACAACCCTTCTATACAACCAGACTGTTGTACAATGTGAAAGTACTTGCAGATCCTATACATGATTGCACGCCACCATGGCGGGGAAGGAAAGAGGGGGGAGAAAATCTGAAATTCAAGGGATTGTGGAACTGAATCTTGTAAACTAAAAGTACATAAACAAGTCACCAAAAAAAAAATAAAGGAGATAATATGCCCAGAGGGAAATGAGACTATGAGGCAGAATGCTATATATGTTGTCAGACTCAGACACTAAATCGAGTATTTTTACTTAACTGTTTTTCTCTGATACAAATCAAGGGTCAGTCTGGAAAGCGGACAGGGAGGTTTCTTAGTTTTAAGAGAAATGATGGCCATATAAAGACAAAAGGCATCAAAAATACATTTAAAAACCAATTCATAATTAAATGATTGGAGCAAAATAAAGAAAAAATGCCACTGTGAATGGAGGAAAAAAAAAAGAAAAGGGGGTCTAAAATTATCTTCATGCTGGGAAGGATGGGACAAAAATGGTGACGTGGATTTGAAATCTAAGATAGTAAGACGGTGCTACGAAAGAAGCTTGGATAACTGAAGGCAAGTTAGTTAGCCCACAGAGTTAGAGGACACAGTAGATAGAATGTTGGACCTGGAATTAAGAAGAACTGAGATTGAATTCTGCCTTTCAGACACGTACTAGTTATGTGCTATATGTGACTCAGCCTCAGTATCCTCATCTGTAAAACTGGGAATAATACCAACCTCACAGGCTTTGTTGAGAGGACCAGATGAAACAACATATGTACAGTGCTTTCCAAACCTTAAGTGTTACAGAAATGTCAGACGTTATATCCCAGGATGCTGAAATAAATTGTGAATGTTTAGCCTGGAGACGACTTGACAAGGAAATGATTGTCTGTCTGTCAACATTATTTGAAGGGCTGGCATGTAGAAGATGTTATTTTGCTTGGTCCCAGAGGACAAATCTAGTAGTCATGGGCAGACCTTGCAGAAAGGTAGATAAAGCCTTAATGTAAGGAAAAACTTCCTAGAAATTAGAATAAATGGAATAGGCTGCCTTTTGAAGTAGTGGGTTTTCCCTTACTTGAGATATTAAAGCAAAGGCTACATGACCCCTTTTGGGGCATATTATAGAAAGAATATTTGTTCAGGTGTGGACTGGAGTTTATGACCTCTGGTCCCTTTCAGCTCTGAGACTCTATGACTTAATGCTGTACTTAATTCCTAAGCTGTAGTTAGTGACTCTTGTATTTATTCTCTCTGTATGGATGCATATATGCACATACACACATATGTACACACACATATATATTGTGTATTTACTTACATGCACACACGTTTTTTTTTCTCTCCTTACAGAATATAAACTACTTGAAGTCAGAGGATATAATCTGTAACTCCAGCATGTAGCTTGCTGCTTGGCACCCTTTACAAACGCTTACTGATGGACTAATCTTTCCCTTGTACTGTCAACACACAGATTATTCCCACTTAGAAAACTTACTTGTAAGAAATGCTTGGGGATTTTGGCCAAGTCTTCCACATATTCTTTACAGACGTAACACAAGAAATGCTGAAACACCAATGCAGCAAGACAGGCTGGTTAGGTACTCACCCCCAGGTGAGCATTCAGAACGGGACAAGTTTTTACAAACTTCAATACACTCAAAAGTTTAGCAAAAGGTGCTATGGGGGAACCACTCATACTAAAACTTAAAAGAATCCATCACCTCTGTTGTTGTGTTTGGGAACAGGAAGAAAGGGGAGAAAAGCATCTTCCAAACCAGGGGCTGATGAGCCTGAGATTTATTTTGCATTTTCCCCTTTCAAAAAGCAAAAGAAGGGGCAGCTAGGTGGCACAGTGAATAGAGCACCAGCCCTGGAATCGGGAGGACCTGAGTTCAAGTGTGACCTCAGACAATGAACACGAGCTGTGTGACCTTGGGCAAGTCACTTAATCCCAATTGCCCTTCCTTTCCCCCCCCCCCCAAAAAGACAAAAAGCGAAAAAAACAAGACCCTCATGGAGCGGAGGGAGTAGAGCTACAAACCTAGGTTTTCATTCTCTTGGCTTCTCTCTGTAGGCTGGGTGGGACCGTGAACTTATTAAAAAAATTTTTTTTATAACTATTTCAATATACTTGGTTTCCTCTGTAATCAATGTATTTTAAGTATTAAAAACATTTAAAACATGAGAAAGGGTCAGTAGACCGCACTGCCAAAAGAGATAAACCCGAAGTTAAAAGCCCCTGCCACAGGAAAGGTCTTCTAATACTTAGGGGGAAAAACCGGTAATAAGACTCCGCCCGTCCGGGATTCCCAGAAACCTACAGCCCCTCCTTGGAGTAGAGGCAAGTTGAAGACTAGGCCAGAGGAGGAAGCTGTTTAGGCAGGGAAGGGGAGGCGAACCCTCCCCGCTCCGATGTAGGACTCTGCAGCCAGGTCTCACCCGCACGAACACGACGATGGCCCGGCGCTCCCGGAAGAGCGCCCCGAACGGGATCTCTTTGCCGGAGGCATCCAGCACGGGCAGCTCGGCCACGTCCTCGGCCAAGGGCACGCCGCGCTCCGTCTCCGGCGGCTGCAGCGGGCCCAGGCTGCAAATCTGCTGCGTGACGGCTTCGAGCGCGGCGCGGGCCATCTGGGCGCCCTGCTCGGCGGGGCCGCCCCTTCGTGCTGGGGAAAGCTACGCGTGCGGACCGGCAAGAGACCTGGAGTGGAGGAGGCAGGCAGCCCGGGAGGAAGGGCCCCGTGGGGGGCTCGCCTGCTCCAGGACGATCTGGGAGGTGGCTGAGTGTCTCTTTCCCCGGAGCCTGCGGAGGTGGAGCCAGAGGGGCTCCGAGGGGTGGGCTGGCCTTGGCCGCATCTGTCTTCCTTTCCTGGACGGTGTAGACCGGCGCTTCACGTCTAGGCGTGTACACAGACACACACACGGACACAGACACACACACACAGACAGATACACACGCACACACACGCGCGCGCACACACACACACACACACGTCTAGGCGTGTACACAGACACACACACAGACACACAGACACAGACAGGCGCACACACGCACACACACGCGCACACACACACGCACACACACACACAGACACAGACACACACGCACACACACGCGCACACGCGCACACACGCGCACACACACACAGACACACACACAGACACACACACACTTACTAAGCGTTAGATACTACTAGCATTGGCACACCGGGACGCCTAACTCCGCACTCTTTGTGGTGCTCTTCTACTGAGCTGGATGGCATTTCTAAAGACTAGGTTGTAAATTTTAGCAAAAGAAAAGAAAAACTGGCGCGTATGAATCCCAGAACTATTTAAAGAACACGATAAAAATACTCAAAAGTTATCACATTTTTTTTTTCCTTCAACCTGATAAGCAGTGTGGGTAGAGGCTTGGCCTTGGCGTCAAGAATACTCCAGTTTAAGGCTTGGGCGCATAGTAGCTGTGTAGTTATGGGTCAAATAAATTTTAACCTCTTAGTGCTTCAAGCAGCTCTCTAAAACTGTAAATTATAATTCAATTGCCATTATGCATCTGTGAGGGATTTCCCACCTCAATTAATCATTGGTCCAGCCCTTAGCCTCCTGGGCCCCACAACAAAACTTTGTTGTTCAATCCTTTCGGACTCTTTGTGACCCCATTTGTGGCTCTCTTGGCAAAGATACTTTAGCAGTTTGACATTTCTTTCTCCAACTCGTTTTGCAGATGAGAAAACTGAGGCAAACAGGGTTAAGTGACTTGCCCAGGGCACACAGTTAGTAAATGTGGGAGGTGGTATTTGAACTCAGGAGGAGGAGGCTTCCTGACTCCCGACCTGGCACTCCATTTATTGTGCCATCTAGCTGATCCTAAGAAAACTCTAGTTGGTAACAAATTAAACAAAGCCAACAGGATAAGAAATTATGGTACTTGGCAAGTTGAACAGGAGTAAACAATTTTGGACAGGTACTTTTCCAGTACAAAAGATTTATCTTGGGGTGGCTAGGTGGTGCAGTGAATAGAGCACCAGCCCTGTAGTCAGGAGGACCTGAGTTCCAATTAGACCTCAGACACTTATCACTTACTAGCCACCTGAACTTGGGCAAGTCACTTAACCCAACTGCCCTGCCTTCCCCCCTCCAAAAAGCAAAAAAAAAAAATTTTTAGTATTCTTCCACCCCTTCATCTAGTATTTCTTTTCAGTAGAAATGAGAAGAAAGATTTGGAAAAAACTACTGACTAACTTTGTTGCCTCCATCTCATAGTGATCCAGGTTTCTACCAAGACAGTATGGAACTACCTCACAAAACTGATGAGGGCACTTAATCTGGGATAACCACATCCTGCACTTTTGGGGAGTGTGTGAACATTGATTAGTGGTAGCTTTCTACCCAGAAAAAATTTTGGCTAATTGTAATGTGGGAATTGACCTTGCTCAGTCTCAAATAGATATATCTCTATATAAAACTCTCTCCTTTTCCCCACTTTCTGATATTCCTTTAAAAAAATCATTTATGCCTTTTGTTTTTACATCAAAGTACACTTTCACATCTCTTCAGAATGAGCCTTCTCAATAAAGAAAAAAAATACTAAAAACACAGGATTCAGTGATCCTAGTTGGTGATGTATATATACAATGTTTTGCTGACAGGCGAGAATGTTTAATTACAAATTTTCTTGGACTATCACTGGTTTTACAGTTGCTCAGAGTTCAGATTCCTTGTAGTGATCTGTTAATTTAGGTTGTTCTAGTCTGTACTCATTTTGTCCAAGAGGTTATCTGTTCTGTCCTTCAAATAATCTTGACAATTTTTTATTTTTTTTGGTCATATACCTTATTGGTAGAGAACTAAAAGGGAGTGATTTTCTCTACTGAATTAAAAGCTTTTTAAAAAATAGTCAATAACGACAGATAATAGCAGGATCTTGTATTGCCTACCTTTTCAGCAAATTGTAATCATGGGATTGGTTTATTGTGGAAAATTTTCTGTTCCCAACTAATATCTTCTTGAAGAATCCTTCCATTCCTGTCTACAATAGTCTCATTAAAATGTAGGCATATATGTTGGTGGTTGAGGTTGATATTCTCAGCCTTTGGGAAAATAACAAAAGTCCTTTAATAACTGTGGACATCTTTTTGAACAAAGGCCCGTCTTTTTTAGTACCAGTATGCTATCAGGATTTTATGACAAGTTGCATAATGTCCATAATAAGGTAAAGGAAAACAACATTGATTCCGTTCAATGTAGTGACCAACTATAGTCCATTTGTCATAGAGCACTACGGTCTCTCAAGAATTTAAAATGTCCTACTCAGAAAGCAATTAAAGAGAGGATCACGATGGGTATGAGCAAGTCAAAACAGGTAACACATAAGGAATTATAAAGAAAAATCAGAATAAAAGATGTATGACCAAAACAACATGCTTGCCAGTTGGTGAAAGGGATAGAGAACCAAACGAGAGATAGGAAACCTGTGGCCCTCTAGGTCCTCAAGCACAGCCCTTTGAATAAATCCAAATTTCACAGAACAATTCCCCACCCCTGGTGAATAGCCTATGTACTATTCTGGCATTTTTTCAAAATCAAGAAAAAGTGATGGAGTCCCTAGCACTTCAGATACTCCTCCTGTGGTAAACTTTATGGGACAAAATACATAAGGGGCAGAAAAGACAGACAGGTATTATTGGGGTTACAGTTGGCATCACTGGAGGAAACATTCATGTTGATTAGGTCACAGGTAGGTATTTGAGTGAGTAGTTGTGTTTATTTTTTTTTCCAGTCCCGCTTAGATCACTTTATATCAGTTCATACAAATCTTCCTATGTTTCTCTGAATTTTTCATATTACATAACTAGATTCCATTATTTATATTCATTTGGTGGTAAGTCATTTCAGTTCCAGTTCTTTACTACTACAAAAAAGTGCTCCATTAAATACTTTGATACAGTATATAATAGGCCTTTATTTCTATCTGTAACCCTTGTCCCCAAACCCATTGTTTTGGGACTATCTCCTTATTGGTATAGATGAATTTAAGTGTAGATCAATATCTTAAATTGTATAGCACAATAAACTTTGAATGGCTATAACTTAGATATAAAAGATCACATCATTTAAACAATTAGAGAACTGAAGGAAACAACTTTCACAACTGTGACTGGGGGAGAACACTTAATTAAAACAAAGTATATAAGTGATGATAGGCGATAAAATGGGCAATTTTGATTTTAAAATGTTGAAAAGATTTTGCATGAAGAAAATGATTGACTAGAATTAGAAGAAAAAAGTAGTTAATTGGGAAAAATCTTTGCAGCAACTATTTGAGAAAGATATGACATCCAAGCTATGTAGAGAATTGATATAAATACACGAGAGTCATTTTCCAGGCATATGTGGTCAGAGGATATGAATAGGTTGTTTTCAAAAGAGGAAATGGAAGTTATAAACAATCATACGAAAGAATGCTCCAAATAACTAATGATAAGGCAAAGTGTATGTTAAAATAACTTTGAAATTTCACCTCATATTCATGATATTGATAAAGATGACAAAAGACAAAACTGATATATTGAGGCCTGTCTCCTACATGTAGCTTGAGGGTGTCATTATGTGACTTGAAGGGAGGCAGAATAAACATTTCTAGCCTATTCTCCCCCCACCCTTTTCCAAGGGAGACTTTAATTCCTGCCAGGAGAGGAAGCAGGAGTTTAGGGCCAACAGAAGTTTGGCCACTCTGCTGTCCATAGAGATAGGGGTACCAAGCCAGAATTATATCTACCTTCTCCCTTAAATATTATTAGTGAAGGGGATATGGTTTTCCAGTTTAAACTAACTTCACTGTTTCGTTGTTGGGGACCCCAAGAGCTATATCCAAGATGACTCCTTTCCCATCAAACACTATTTCTACAATAAACACACACATAGCACTTAGCCAAGAAACTGATTCCTACAAATCAGAAGCAAGAGAAGGCATACATAGGAAGATATATACTAGCCAATACAGAGTGAAGAGGCTGTCCCATTGGGAGCAAGGTAATTCAGGTAAACCAAGAGAGTGTTCTAGATCTCATCCAAGGAGAAGTTTCCTGAAGTGTCTTGGATAGCAAACTGAGGATAGGGACATGATGGAGACTGCCAGCTGCCTCATGTTGGCTTCTTCCCATAGTCTTTCCCTTCAGTAACCTGAAATGGGGTTGGCATTCTTCATTTTTTCTCTTGAAACTGGAAACCAGAAATGCCAGAAACAAATGCAGAGCCTGAAGGGAATCGGTGACCCAAATCTCGAAGAAGGTTGAGGAGCTCTACTCTCTGCTAGTTCCACCAGCTCTACCCACTCCTCATGTAGGCACAGGACATTGTTTTTCTGTCAGAGAAAAGAGTTCCATACTAATGGGCTTTGGGACTGGAGGTCATACTGATAAATACTGAGAAGACTGTGGGAAGATAGGCACACTATTGGTGGGGCTCTGAATTGGTCCAACTATTCTGGAAAGCATTGTGAAATATATTTTTAAAAAAGTCAATAAACTGTACATGTTCTTTGCCAAAGCAATGCCATATACTTTATATGACAAAGCAAAGGCATATACTTTAAGCAGGTAAGACACAGACAAAAATTGCCCTCTGTAACGATACTGGGATTTGAAGATCTTCCATGCCCCTTAAACTTGCTGACGTAGCAGGAAGGGGTGGAGCAAGAGAACTCAGGAATCAAGCTAGTCTCCATGCAGCGCTGACTGGAAGCGGCAGCAGAGGCAGCAGTGGTTGGGGTGCGACATCCTTTTTTCTTTGAGCTAGACAGAATCTCAGCTAATGACTCCTTCTGAGGATTGCCTGGGGCAAGAACTGCCGGGGACCGGAGCTGCCGGGAGCGAGCTGCCTGAACGCTGAGCAGTTGCATGCATGAGGAGAGGAAGATCTTTGCCTGAGGTAGCCTGTCCCGTTTTGAAGGCTTGAGAATGTGAGTGTTTACTACTTAAACTACATGTGCCAACTTCATAACTACTGTGTTGGCTTTGACTTTCTGGTTTTGAGACTCAGTTTTCTTGTATTTAAATGAATGTGCTATCTATATTTCTTATGTAGAGAGCCTGTTACATTTTGTGATTAATAACTATATCAGCATATTTATAGTTATTGTAGGCATTGTGAATACTGCATTGTTGATACACCCTCCAAGAAAAAATTAAAGCCTTCCTTAGCGAAGAGTTGGGGGAGAAGAGGGTAGAAATGTCTTTTAAGCCTCTCTTCAAGCCACACAATGACACCCCATGCTACTAGTGAGGGACAGCCCTCACAACATGTGAGGCCTCAATACATGACTTTTGTGTTTTGTCATCTTTATCATCATCCTGATGAGGGTCAGGTTGTGATGCACTCTATAGGAGGTGCAAAGGACTAATGGAGAGAAACAAGGGAAAATACCAGAGAGCCTCAGGGGATCTGTGTTTCATGTCCTATGCACCCTTATGATGCAATGTACAAATACAGTGTTTGTAGCTATGTCATTGTGAATGTACAAAGGACAGCTATGTATCTATGTGATGTTCAAAAAAATGAGAAAAAGGCTTTTGAATCTGTATCAAGTTTGTAAGGAAAGCATTACTCTTAGACATGTGTTTCTTTTACACGTATTCCAAGAGTCTTGAAATGAAGTGAACTTGGCATCTCTTAGCTTTGGTGATAGTGCAGTTTGACAGATGGTACTTGACAACTCACTTTCACAGATATTTCTTTGAAAAAAAATGAACGTAAGTATATTAAGCATAAAGAATTAAAATATACGTTGACCATATTGGAGAAATTTTAATTCAACGCAAATATGCAAATTATTTTCTTCAAAATTATAAACATTTCATTCAAGTAACTCTTTTCCTTTAGGAACTTAGCTTTCACAGCTTCTAACAGAACATCACACAATCAGGTAGAGAAGACATACTCAGAAGGAAGCTGAAAAGGGTTAGAATTCATAAGAGAAGAAAGATGCATGCTCACAAAATACTGGGGGTGCATAAAGTTGTTGTAATTTTCAGTGAAAATACATGTAGGAAGGTAGGCCTGAGCAATAAAGATGCCTTTCCCAGGGTCCTGAGGGACTATTTTTGCTGGGGTCATTTGAAAAGACAATAGAGTTTCTGAACTTCTGTCTGAAAAAAAAAAAGAGTGAGACCGCTCTAAGGAAAAGGTAGAGGAGAAGACAAATTTCTATTGAACTCTTCCCAAATCCCAGAAGGGAGAAAAGGAAGAAAAATGCCCAAATTTGACCTTACCAATAAAAGAAGCAGCAGCCATAGAGAAAATACAACAAAAATCTTGTCATCTTCTTCAAAATAAGGATCAGCAGCAAGAAAAGAGTGAGAGAAGAGCTTGCTTTAATTTTTCTTAAAAGTCTCTGCTCTTAAGACTGCATATATAATGTATTTTTCAAGTGGCAGAATGCATAGATTCTATCAATCTTACTACACTCCAGGGGTGTTCAAGTTTCTGAGGAAGCCAAGATGAAAATAAGACTGGCCCTCTAGGAGCATACTTTTTATTAGAGGGCTACAGCATGTTCATGTATAAATGAATATAAGATATATATAAAATGGTATACAATAGATTGCAGTTTCATGTGCATGGTTGTTTTATTTCATTAATTAAAATAAAATAAATAAACAAATATCCTTAATCACTGAATGGGTGTTACCCCAAATAAACCGAGGCCTGTTAAAGACCCTAGCTTGAAAAGTTCAAGGTCCACCATTGCATTCTTGCCAATAACCAAACAATGACCAGGGAAACTTTGGTTGGGAATCAGTGTTGGTCAATCAGTTAGTGATTTCAGTTTAAGGCATGGTCCTTAAAAAAAAAAAAGAAATCTGGCCTTTTTAAAAGATCATTGTCACATTCTGATGACTTTCATGTTCCCAGTATTAATAACTAAGCACAATCAAGCAAAACAAATCAGTATATGGATTGTGTCTAGAGATAGATGTCTCACCCCACACTTATTATTTCATCCCATACCTCTTTGTCAAAGGTGGAAGGCACCTTTTTTACCAAACAAGTGCTATGATGTTATAACGGGTCATAGCATTAATGGTAATCAGTGATGTTTTCCTTTATACTGTTGTGGACATTGTGTAAATTTTCTTCTGGTTCTGTTAAATTCATTTTGCCTCAGTTCATACAAGTCTTCCCAAGTTTCTTTGAATTTTTCATATTTGTCATTTTAATGACACATATTCCAATTATATTCATTCACTAAAAATTGTTCAGTCATTCTTCAAATTAATGGGATTCACTTCCCTTCCAGTGCTTTGATATTACAAAAAAAAAATGCTGCTATAAATATTTTATCAGCCTTATTGACTGAATAGTTCAAGAAGCAATTTCCTCCAAATTCAGTACTCCAAAAATGAAGGGAAGCATTGTCTCCTGTAGCCAAGTGTGTGGAGGAGAGAGGTGGAGAAAGTAGGACTTAAGCCATGCAGTTTATCTGTCTCTTTGCTAAAGATGAACAGATGGACTCCATAGCTCTGCTACAGCTTAGACAGTTTCTCTTCATACTCTTTGGATCTGCAGCAACATTGAAGGATTCTTGGGTTCTTAGAAGTATCATTGTTTTCTTGTTCTTGTCTACAACTCCTCCAAATTCTATTTGCTTTTTACATGGATTAATGGGTTTACTCACTATTTGGGATGTTTTTTGAGTAACCAGAGTTCTACTGGGGAGATCACATGTGTATACATAAAAACATGCAAAATAAATAGAAAATATTTTTATGTGGGGACATTAGGATTTGGGGAATGATGAAAGACTTCACATAGAATGAGGTGGTTGAGCAGGGACTTTGAAGGAACCATAGGATTCTAAGAGATAGAGGTGAGGAAGGAATACATTCCAGGTATGGGAGGGACACAGCTAATGCAAAGGCATATTAAAGAGAGGGAATGCTTCAGTGAGGAATAGGAAGAAAGCCAGTTGGGCTGGACCATAGAGCATATGAAAGTGAATAATGTATAATAATTTTGGGAAAATAGTAGGGAGCCGTATTGTGATGGACTTAAAAAACCAAAAACAGGAGTTTCATCCTAAAAGCAAAATGACTTTATTGAGTAGAGGAGTGACCTGAACTTATGAAAATCACTTTGGCAGTTGTGTGTGTAAGGGGAACAGATGAAATAAGACAAAAAGGAACCCAGCTTAGAGGTGATAAAGATCTGAACTAGGGTGGTGGTCAATGGATTACTGGATTCAAAAGAATGGAAACTGTTTCTTAATTGAAATGAGATCTCATTTCACTCCATCTAAAGACTTTATTCACTCTTGTTTTATTATTTTCTCATCTGTTTTTTGGGCTGGTATCATGCCTATATCACAGTCTATTTGAAGTATACATAATTTTGCAATTTTTTTATTTGCACATTTCCTAATATTTCTCCATATTTTATTATTTTGTATGCCAACAAATGTTATTATTGTTTTTTTTGCTTCTAGTTATGAACGTTTGCTTTTGTTTATGGATGTGCATATACTGCTATGATGTGTACGTGTTATACCCTGTGTGAAATTTCGCCTTGTAACCGCTGACCTATCCTGTCAAGTGATGCTTTCTTTGCACTGCCTTATGTAGGCAGCTAGCAGGCTCAGTGGATAGAGTCCTGGGCCTGGAGTCAGGAAGACTGGAGTTCAGATCTGCCCTTAGATGCTTATTAGCTCTGTGACCTGGGAAAGTTACTTAACCTCTGTTTGCCTCAATCCACTGGAGAAGGAAATGGCAAACCACTCCAATGTCTTTGCCAGGAAACAATATGGACAAAATTGCTATGGCACGGTCAATGAGATCACGAAAGATTGCATACAAATGAACAGCACCAGTGTCTCAAGCATAGATTGTTGGTCTACATCTTTTATAAGTAACACCTTAAGGTGATTGCCTGAGATGTTGGGTTAATAATACTTATTTTTATTAAACATTGATGTTTATTTTTATGCTATATAATTTCAGCTATACTGTAGCTGATTGTCCAGAGGACCACAAAATTCAATCCCCAGAGAGGACTGTAACCTTTAAGACAAGGGAATATGTATGATAGGAATTGATGATTTGTTGGTCAGAATGGGACCTCTTGGAATTAAATTCTGAGATTGGGCCCTGGGACTGCAAAGGGAGGGTACAGAGGTGAGCTGATAACAGCATGAATGTGGAAAGTTTGGGGGCTCTTGCTTCTGAGGAAGGCAGATGGATGAGTACTCTGATGGAGAAGGAACAAGTAAGCTGGACAAGCAAGTGGAACTTGCATATTTTAAATGGATATTATCATGGCTTCTGGAGAACCAAGCTCCCTCCACTTGTTCAACCTTCTGCTAAGCAGTGGGGCTGGCCTGATTCTCTCTGAAGTGCTGAAGTTGGCCTGCCCTTTTTGCTTCCACCCTTACCTGTGGTTGGCAGGCATTTACTTCAAAGTTTCATTGTTCCTTAAGTCTTATGAAAATAATTAAATTAATTAATACCTTTGAAAGTATTTTATGTGTGACGTAAAACTAAGACCAGTCAAAAATGCTTTGTGGTTATTTATGTATTTAATTGAAAACATGTGGGTTGTGGCAGAAGAAACTGGGAAGAGCTTCTTGAACAGAAAGGATGAACTTTCTTTGCCTGAGGAGGCTGGCAGGGAAAGGAATTCATTTCTCTTCCTGCTCCCTACCCTTTCTTCCCTTCTCCCCCAGACTTAGAAAGAACCTGTGGCTTTGTTTTTATTACTAACCATTATGAGTTCCCCAATAGCAGAGAAGACTAGATTGTAAAGGTTCTGGTCCTTAATTTTTGTTTTACCCTATGGTAATGGTAATGGGAATTTGAAGATCTTCCCTGCCCCTTAATAAGCCTAAATTGAACTTGAGGACCTTCCTTGAATTGAAAATATACTCTGCCCCCTAATAGGCTGAATGTAGTCACATGGAGCCTATGGTAGGAGGAGTTTGCTCAAGGGTGGAGCAGAGCCCACAGGAGAAGCTTGCTTGAGGGACGCTTGTTTTTCAGGAGGCACAACTTCTGTTACTTTGTAGTCAAGTGGGTCATGAGGGTTGTGAAGGCTATATATACCTCTGAAGTGAGGTTTTGCTTTGGGGCTTACTTTGGGAAGAGATGTGTGATTTGGTCAGTTGAGACTCTGGGCAGCCATTGAGCCCCACAACTTTGAAAACCTAGATGTTGGTGCTTTTCTCTCTGGTGACTAACTGTATGTATGTGATGGTCAGACAGCCAGAAGCCCTGTCTGTTGGTTTGCTGAATTGTGCTATTTTCTCTGTCTGTATTTTTGTCTGCTTATAACTTACGTTTGTATCCTCTAAAGCTCAGGGTGCTGACTTTTCCCTCTGAACTAGGCAAGTGATATATGTTTGATTGATTAAAGTAAGATTGTTAACCCTTTTTGAGTTTCTTTCTTTTAGAAAAGCAGATCAAAGAAACTGTGCTAGGAGCCATCCTGGGTATGCTAGGGTGCTTGCCTGCTGCACTTATGCAGAAACAGCAGGACAGGGAAAGATAGCAGTAATTGAGTGAGCAGAGAGTGAGTACCTCTTAATTTTGTTTTCCCTTAAAATTCCAAACATTGCTAGACATCTCCATCTAGTGGCTACAAAGTAGGAAATTCATCAATATTTTTGTTTTTAGATTTTTTTCCCTCTGGTTTGGTAATTTAAAATCCATTTTTTTTCCTTCCTGGTATTTTTAGAACAGAATTTCTTCATAATCACTCCATGTAGAGAATATACTTGTACTAAAAATATACATTTAGAGTTTTTTCAAATTTACTATTTTATATTAATGGCAAATTTTTTCTTTTACGGTTTGACCATGAATTTGAATTTAGCTCAACATTGATACTTTTGAGGAAAAAATATTGAATATTGTGTTTTTAAATTTTAATTATTTGGATTAAAAATTATATAATTATTTTTTTTCTGTTATGCCATTGTATTTTCTTCTTTCTGAAGTTTTTTGTTGGACTGTTTTGAAGGCTATTTTATTTTTGTATCTATTTTATTTTGAATTACTTTGTTCCCTTTCCTCTGTGTACTAATCTTTTGCTGAGCTTGGATTGCTGAACCCTTATGTTGGATCTCTGTATTAAATGCTTGTTAATCAATAGTGCTAATATGACAACAGGGCTAACCTCTGGTTAATGTACAAGTGGAATGCTATTGCTGTTTATTGCTGTTAATTTGCTTATATTTTTTTTTGGAGGGGGGAAGACAGGGCAGTTGGAGGTAAATGACTTGCCCAAGGTCACACCTAGTAAGTGTGTCAAGTATCTGAGGCTGCATTTGAACTCAGGTTTTTCTGACTCTAAGACTAGTACTCTATTCACTGCACCACCTTGCCTATCACTTTCCTCAGAGAATTGCTTACTTGTTTCATTGGTTAGTGAATTGCCTTTTGGTGACTGGTTAAATAATAATGTGACGGAGCAATATTGTGAAAATATAAATGGGGCACTTGACAAAATACTTCCTCTTTGTGGATGTTAAAATCCATATGGAAATATTGAGATTTTGAGTAGGCTCTGGATGTGGTACTGAAGAGATTATAGAATACCTTAGTGCTCAGTATAAGAGTTAGAAAGCTGTAGAGTAGTAGAAATCATATTGGATGTACGTGAGTTGCCAGAACCAGTTAGCCACTCAAACACCCGACAAGTTGCTTCTACCATGGTGTTGTTTGATCCATGTACACAGGAATATTTCTTGATTCTATGAATCTTAGAGTAGCAATTTCTGTAACATTTATAGCTATATATAGGTCCTGGGGGTAATTTTATACTTTCTGTCAAATGCCATGGAAGAATGAATTAATTCATTATGATCATAGAAGACAAGATAAAAAAAAAGATGCTGTTCTGGTATAATTTGTCTGCTAGCTGGATTCATCCATAAAATTCAAAGGGAGGGCTTTTTAAATTTCAGATTGTTTGTTCATCTCACTAATAGCTATGATTTCTTAAGGATAAATCTGCCTGATAGACATTTGTTTGATTTTTGGGGGAGGGGAGAGATATATTTTTGGCTAAATTCATTCAGATGTCATCCATGGAGGGCCTAATCATTCCACTCTTATATCTTAATCATTTCTTAGGTTCCATCTGGAAGTAAGTCACTCTCAGTTGTATTCAACAAGTTCAATGTTGACTTCCTCTTATAAGACTACTGATGCCCTGGGAAGTGGTTTGTGTATTCCATGGAAGATAAAGACACACACACAGCCTGAATTTTTCAAGTCCACAGATTTCCAGTATTTTTTTTCTAAAATCCCAAAATGAAAGACCACACACTTTCATCACTTCCTCCTGTAGCTAAGGAGTGTGGGAAAGTATGGGAAAGTATTTCCATAGTTTTTGACCTGTCATACTCTGAGGTTGATCACCCTTATTCTTCCATTTTGGCAAGTGACCATTAATCTTTCTATAGCCTCTTTAAAGTGATGTTTTTGTTATATATATATATATATATATATATATATATATATATTTATATATATAGTTATAATATATATAATATTGCATAGTATTGTGTGTGTTAGGACACTTTCAAGATTTGTTACGGTCCAATTTATAATTCTGGAAGTATATACTGAGATTGGCATTAGGTTGGTGTTGATTGCTTTAAATTCTCCTTCTTCCCATTCAGCTTTGATAACAAAATGCCAGCTAAAGTCTTAATATTTTCAGCCACAGCCTTCTCCCTGAAATTTTTATGCTTAATGCATCTTGCCTGGAGGAGACCAAGGTATTTATAGTTATCACTTTCATCCACTGAATCAATGTGACTTCCAATTTCCAGCTTATAGGGGTCAATCGCTATCTTTCCTTTGCATATGTTAAAAATTTTACACTTATTTTACCCATGTTATATTTTGAAATATTTGGGAAAAAATTCCACCACATGAAAGAGTTGTTTGTTTCTTGGTGGAGTCATATAATTTGATATGAATGCTTTTTGTGATATACATAAACAAGCAATTGGCCCTTACTTGGAGAGATGACTGGTGTCTTTCTCCATATAATGAGGTGATCTCAGACCTTTTATGTCCCCACCACTTTTTGATTTTGCATAGAGGCTAGAGTTTCAATCATTTCCCTTGGTGTAACTCTTCTGTTGTTAATACTATTAAAGGAGTGCAAACTTTTAATTTCTTATTTGATTCAACTTGTTCTTATTTGTAAGACTTCTTGTAACTAAACAGATTATCTTTTTTCAGGAGTTCTGTCCTTCTCATAATTTCTTTCCTCAAGACTATAATAAAGTTCAACTTGATGAACTTTAAGCAGCATAGGCAAGTCAAATTAACAAACATTTATTAAGTAGCTACTCTGTGTCAGGCACAATGCTAAAGGCTGAGGAATATAAAGAACATTGAAGAAGCAGTCCCTGTCCTCGAGAAATTCAGTATAATGGGGGAGAAATTCAGTATAATGGGGGAAATGAATTGGAGATAATCTCAGAGGGAAAGCCCTATGATTAAGGAGGACCAGGAAAGGCTTCTTGCAAAGAATAAGATTTTATCTGGGATTTGAAGGAAGCCAGGGAGGTCAGAAGGCAGAGATGAACAAGGAGAGAGTTCCAGGCATGAAGGAAAGTGAGAGAAAGTATCTCAAGTCACAAGATAGAATGTTAAATGTTGTGGTGAATTAGAGGCTCCCAAGCTCATCTGGCCTACTGCCCCCTTTAAAAAAATATTCAGCACCCCCCCCTCTCAAAATCTAATTTCTTTAACCCTTTAACGATTTTTTGGAAATTTGCATCATTTCAAAAAAATAGGAAATATATATTTTTTAAAATGACACATCTTAAATTTAATAACTTACTGTAAATTTGTGTTTTTTTCCTGCATTGAAATTTTGATGACACAATATTATGTCATGTAACTATATGGTATCATATTGTAAACAAGTCATTACATGCACATATTCCTGCCGTTGCATGCTGGACATCCTGACAATGTGCAACATGCTCGTCTGCCAACCCTTGCTTGTTAAGACCTGTCAGCAGATTTGACCACTGATCAGTTATAACTTGCATTTTGTGTGTTTATTTGAAAAATAATATAATCACTATGACTTAACTCTGTTACACAACAGATGAAACATGTATGAATAGTTTTTCAAAATTTTCTTCTCTTCTTTTCTTATGCTTCTACCACCTACTTATTTTTATTCAATGCCACCCAATTGCACAGAGGCTTCTCCTGTACTCCTCATTATTCTATTGCCCCCGCAGGGGCTGGTATTGCCCATTTTGGGAGCCTATGCATCATGAACCATCACTTAATAATAAATACTTGATGAATAAATGAAATAAAGTTGACTGGGCGAATGCGACAAGAAAAAAATAAGAAAAGAAAAAGAAGAAATAAACAAGAGAAAAAGAAATATCTTTCTGCAACAAATACATTCATACTTCTACCACATGTTCCGCTATTCATTCCCACCCAAACCAAACAACAAAGAAATTGGAAGAAGCTAAAATATTGTACATGAGGTCTATTTCACATTAAGCCTATTCTTCCCAACCATATGCAAATGGTTAATCACCTGAGGTAATTGAAAACCAGTGAAGTTATCAATGCAAAAAAAAAGGCAACACAATTCTTTTTTCTCTAACCTACTGTCAATTAAATATTATTTTGATTTTTTAATATACATGCTTTTGAAAACAATGTTTCTTTATAGATTTCGTGTGTGTGCGTGTGTGTGTGTGTGGGGGGGGCCTGAAAATAGTTCTTTGGAAATCATTTAAATAATACAAAAATTCATTTGAAAGATTATGATTTTAAACAGCATTCGTAATACCTTCTCCCACCTCACTTGCCACCATAATAACCATATAATGTATCTAAAGAGAAGGATAACTTCTTTTGTGAGCAACTTTTGTCAAAAATATTTGAGACAGCTGTATTATTTTTCTCTCTTATATTCTGGGAGGTGAGGAGTGAGGGTGGAGAATTGATGGGGGGGGTGAGGTAAGAGAAGATAAAAGAGGAAGAGAAATGAGTATTATTGTGCATATAAGACAAATTGTCATGATAATTAAGAATCAGAGTTGAAAAGTCAACATTTTGAATTTTAAAATGAAAATCTGGATCCCACTAGATAAAATATACAGCTTGACAGAAGAAATTTAGGATGTAAGCATGGTTATCAAGTACTGTGTTGTCCTGACATCCAGTGGTTTAATTGAAAAGCTGCAGCTTAGGGATGATTCAACAGGGCTTTTAGGCTTGAAAAGAAGTTGGCATAGCTATGGAGAGATCTCCATTAAAGAGGCATTTTTCATCAAAGGCTGGTCTCTGACAATGGGTTCACAGATATCTTGGTAGAAGGGACCTAAGAAGTCATGGAATCTGACCCATCCCCCCCGCCCCGTAACCCCATTCTTATTTCCTAGATGAGGAAAATAAGGCCCCAAATGGTACAAGGTCACACAGGTAGCAAGTGGCAGAACTCAGATTCAGACCTAGGCCTTCTGATGCCAAATTCAGAATCCTTTCTAATATACCATGCTGTACTTGTTGAATTCTATTTCTCTATAATTTATATGTTCTAAATATTTAGATAGAATTCTGTATAATTCTATATTATATAGTATAATTCCATATATTATATATGCCCTTCCTTGTACTTGGCTTCAACCATTTAACCCATAAGACTATGATCTTCTTGAGAGCAGGGACATTGGTTTTTGCCTTTCTTTGTATCTTCAGCCCTTAATATAGTATCTAGCACATAATAGGCACTTGGTAAATGCTTGTTGACTGACTTATCCCCTCTTTCTTACTTCCCAAATATTACAGCATAGGTAATATTCCACTGCCATAGACCACCACCTTTGCAATGAAGGGAGAGACGTATATATATTTTTTAGTTCTTCTCTTGGGAAAACCTGGATGATTATAATTACATAGTGTTCAGTTTCCTTTTCTTCACATTGCTATATATTGTGCATACTGTTTTTCTCCATTAAACCTATTTTCTGCCAAACTGCTATCTATTTTTTTTTTTTTAGAAATTCTTGTCAAATAGGAAGTTCTTCCCCAAATCATTAGTCAAAAAGTATTTTGTATTTACTCTGTGCCAGGCACTGTTGGAAATGCTAAGGATACCGTCCTTTTTTCTCACGGAGCTCATATGCTAATGAGAATAAATAGTTTGCATTCTTGCTCTTATCCAACATTGGACTATTTAGTTCATTTTGGGGGGAAGAGGTTTCTTGTGGATCTCCTTTGTTTTACTGATCTAATCTCCTATTTTAAAACCATTATCAAATAACTTTGATGGTTCCTGCTTTATGCGATAATGTGAAACTCCTGACAATTCCTCTTTAGTTCCTGCTTTTTTCATTATTTGCCTGAAAGTTCTAGAACTTTTGTGCCTCAAATGAATTTTGTTATTATTTTATTTAGCTTTATAAAGTCTCCCTTAGTAGTTTGATTACTAGAACACTAAGTTGTTCAGTTGTTTTGCAGTCATATCTGGTGCTTCGTGACCCCATTTGGGGTTTTCTTGGCTAAGGTGCTGGAGTGGTTTGCCATTTCCTTCTCTAGCTCATTTTACAGATGAGGAAACTGAGGCAAAAAAGGTGAAGTGATTTGCCCATGGTCACGCAGCTAGTAAATAACTAAGGCCAGATTTTTTCCTGACTCTAGACCTGTCACTCTATCCATTATGCCACCTAGCTGTCTCTGTATCTGTGCTTTTATTTTTATTTTTTTTTTATTAAATTTTTTTT
>CM053583.1:235663640-235686006 GCA_028627135.1 Pseudochirops cupreus
ATGGTTCCTCGTAGCCGAGCTGACTTTAGTGGGAAGTATCTTTGTGTGCGTTTTGGAGTTCTAGGATTGGTTTAGAGTCCTATTTTATGGGTATTTTGGGGTGGCTATGTAAGAGCTGCGATATGTTGCTGCTGCTACGCCGCCATCTTGGCTCCGCCCCCCCTGCTGTTTTTTCTTTACCTTAATTTTTCCTTTAAGCATATAATTATTCCATTATATATATATGCATATATATGTATATATATATACATGTACATATGTATATATACACATATAATTGATACTGCCTCATCATCTATATACCTTTAAGCATTTAGGCATTTGTTTCTATTAACAGTTAATTATTGGAGTTCACTTTCTACTCCATTGTGTTACCTTCTGATTTATGGGGGTATTCATTACATTCACAGTTTTGAATGTTAATTGTGTTTTTCCCTCCATCATACCCTCTTCTACTTTTCTTTCCTTTCTTTCCTTCCCCTTTTAATAAAGAAGAAAAAGGCAATGATCATGGAGGAATGTGATTAAAACTAATAATCAGTGATTGAAATAGTCCAGTCCTATTCTTCTTCCCCTCCTCTTTTTACTAAGCCCAAACCCTATTACTGCTTTTCACATATCCTTTTCTATTCCCTTAATTCCTCCTTTATGATCCATCTCTCTCCATTGGAGCTTGTTTTACTTGTGACTTTTCCTTTCTTCACTCTATCCTCCCTCTTATGTAGCACTCCACTTTCCCTGTTCTTGCCTGTTCCCATGTTTTATTACATATTTCTATAATAAAATTTGCATGTGTTTGTGTGCACATGTTTGCTGTGTTTTTAGCTTTCCTTTGGTTCAGATAAGAGTAAGGTTCCTGAGTTTCCTATTTCTATCACCCCTTCCACATGCTTGTATATATTTCTGGTGCACTCCAGTTATGAGAACTATTAAGTCCCCCTCTTCCCTGTCCCTCTCCCCCACTTCTTCCCTGGTTAATTTCTTTTTACCTCCTTTGTCTTTCCTTTATTTCTTTTTTTCTTTTTGGAGGGCAGTTGGGGTTAAGTGACTTGCCCAACGTCACACAGCTAGTCAGTGTTAAGTGTCTAAGGTCGGATTTGAACTCAGGTCCTCCTGACTCCAGGGCCGCTGCTCTATTCACTGCACCATCTAGCTGCCCTTGTCTTTCATTTCTTAAAGCCAACAAATCAGAATAAAACCACCCCCAGCACCTGTGACCCTTGAAGACAGTGGAATTTTGAAGGAATGCATCTCTTCTCTGTCAATTACAATTTAAGTACTTTGTCATAATTTAACCCCTTCCAAATAGTCAAATGTATTTTTACCTATATCTGTTTCTTGTCTCCTGTGTTTGCATTTCAAAGATTCTATCCAGGTCTGTCATTTCAAAATTAGGAATACTTGAAATTTCTATTCTATTCAAGATCCATTTTCCCCTTATATAATTTTACTTCATTTTTCAAGGTAAGATATGCTTGATTGGGAACATTTTTTCTTTTGCTTTTAGGAGAGTCATATTCCAAGATTTTATCTTCTTAATAGGTGTTATATAGTCTTATGTAAACGTGACTTTGATTCCTTGGTATTTGAACACCTTTTTTTAACAGACACTTGCAGTATTTTTTCCCTTTGACCTGCAAGCTCTGGATTTTGGCTATGGGTATTTATCTCAAGAGGTGACCAGTTGAGTCTTTATTTTTTCACTTTGCCCCCTGGTTCTAAAGGATCTGAGATGGTTCCGCCCCCCCTTCCCCCCCCGCCACGGGTTTCTAGAAGTATAATACTCAGGTTGTTTTTTTTGTTGTTGTCGTTTGATGATGGACTTAATTTTGGTCTGACTTGGATTTGGGTTCTTTTTGTTGTCAAAGGCTTGACATAGTATGCTGGATTTGGAGTTGGAGTCAGAAAACAGGTGTCACATTTCTGCTCTTTGCATTAGCTTCTTCATTTAAACAGTGAGTAGGATGAACTATTACAAACTTGCAGATTTGGAGAGTGTCTTGGAGGCCATCTGTCTGTTCTGTGCCTGAACAAGAATTTCTTCTACAACATATTTACCAAATGGTCATTTAACCTTTGCTTGAAAATCTCTATTGAGAGGGAAAACCCATTAACTTTCACATGTTCCACTTTTGTATTGTTTTAGTTGTTAAGTAGATTTTCCTAAGATGGAGCCTAAATCTTCATCTTCCACCTGTTATTTACGGGGCTGTTCTATGAAGAAAAACAGAATAAATTTAATCTCTTTTTTCCCATGATTACTGTTCAAATACATGAAATACCTGATATTTCTTCCTTTATTCTGTTCTCCTTGCTAAACATCCTGAGTTCTCTTGATTGGTTTTCACAATGGAACTCAAAGGCTTTCACTTTCCTGGTCACTCTTTACATAAAAAAGAGAATTGTTTGTGAAAATCATTCTCCATTTCATCCCTGTCTCTCTTCTCTCCTCTCCTGTCCTTTCCTATCCTCTCTCCGCTACACTCCCCTTTTCTTCTCTCCCCTCTTCTCCCCTCTCCTTCCCTCTCCTTTTCCCTCTCTCTTCCTCTGGCAAATCCCACAATATCTTCCCTTAATATGTGGCAGGACTGAATCCAATAGTCTACGTTTGGTCTGACTGAGGCAAAGTGTATCAGAACTATCACCCAGTTCTTGGCACACAATGCATCCCAAGAGTGTTATTTTCTTTTTTACTGACACATTACTCTGTTGACACATTCTGAAATTGTCATTCACTGAAATCCCTAGATTTTTTTTTCCTGACAAACTATTATCTAGCCATACCTTCCCCAATTTGTTGTTGTGAAGCCGATTTTTGGAACTCAAGCATAAAACTTCATTTACTGCTATTAACTTTTAATTTATTATAGTTAGTCTAATGTTATGATCAATTGAGATTGGGGGAGGGGTTGGGATCCTGTCATTTACTATGTTGGCTTTAAGTCATTATCATGCTCAACAAATTTGTAATCTGTGTCCTAAGGTACTCCATTGGACTCCTTCTTTCAATTATGTACTGAACCATTACTTCTTTGGGTCTAACCAATTCACTCAGCTCAGACACTATTGTGGGAAAATGTTTTATTATTTGTCATTATTGTTTGAACCTAATTTTATATGGCTAGAAAATTGTCTGACCCAAAACTTATGGCAGAGGTCAGACTGACCTTAGGAATGCTCCAGGGCTATTGGATGGCTGCAGAGAATGCTTAGATTCTCCCTAGATCTTGCTATGGGTCCACCCAAAGCTTGTGTTTTGGATTCTGCAAATTTGAATGTTTATACTTTCCTGCTGATATGCATCTCAGAATACCTACAAGAGGTCAAAGAGGCAAACGTCCTTATGCCCTTTTCTGAACTCTATAAAATATAACCTCACAAAGTCTTAAGGAAGGAGCCACAACTTTTTTTTTCTGGTTTTATCTTTTGCCAAATGACCTAATAAAATTCTTTCTGAAATAATTTCAGATTTTGGATTTATTATCTACCAACAATTGTTAATACTATCTAACTGTACTATATTTTCTATCCCACATGGCTACACTTTGTCCATAGAGTAGCATGAAAGGCTTTATCAAAAGTTATGCTAAATTTGACTTAACTATGATTACAACATGTTTCAGATCTACCAGTAATAGTTATCCTTTCAAAAGAAAGAAAAAAAAAGAGTAGGGGAAGATGGATGGATAGATGGGGGGGGTGGGGAGAGGAGGAGAGAGAAAGAAAATGCAACTGGTTTGATATCACCTGTCTCCGATGAAGCCATGTTGATTCTTTGATTTTTGTTGAGTTGTTTTTCTGCCATGTCTGACTCTTCATGACCCCATTTAGGTTTTCTTGGCAAAGATTCTCCAGTAGTTTGCCATTTCCTTCTCCAGCTCATTTTGCAGATGAGGAAACTAAGGCAAACAGGATAAAGTGACTTGAGCAGGATCACATAGCTAATAGATGTCTGAGGGCAGTTTTGAACTCAAGTCTTCCTAACTCCAGGCCCAGTGCTCTATCCTTTGGGCCACTTAGCTGCCCTTTTGTGATTATTGCCTCCTTTTCTAGAAATTCACTAATCAAGCATTTACAAACATATTTTAGAAATTTTCCGGTATCAAAGTCAATAACATCCACTGATTCCATGTTGTTATCTCTTTTCCTCACCCCCCAAATCTCTATTCCTGTGGTATATTTCTGTTCTCTACAATTTTAAAAAATATTGTTGAGAGCGTCACATCACAAGGGTGTGCTGGAGCCAGCTTGCACTGACCAATTCAAGGTGAGCATTTACACCTTGGAAATTGTCAAATGCTACAAATTTGGGCTCTATTCATTGTTTTGTTGGTTTCATAGGCTTAAGATAGTGATGGGGAAAATGTTAATAATGCAGATTAAATGTAAAGGCCTATCTTACATCCTCCCTTACTCACCGTGTTGTTAAGCATTTGCCAGAACACTCTTACACATCACTTACTTTTCCAGTTCTTTCAGTACACTAGACTTTAGTTTGTCTGGATCATGAGATGATCTTATCATTGCCAACATGTGCTTTCTTAGTATTTTTCTGCTTATCTTGGATTTTAATTCCCCATTATTCATTTTTCCTCTCTTTTTCTACTCCAAAGATCATTTGACAGATAAAACAAATCAAGTAAGACACCAGCAGATCTGTTTTCTCTCTTTGTTGTTCAATGGATTAGCAAGTCCAGCTCTATTTTAACTGACTGAAAGAGTCTCCTCCATTCTTGGCTCACTCTGCTCTAATCAAACACATTGTTCCTGGGCCAATGGTTGAAACATTTTAATAAATGAAGTACTCCTTTAAATCTCCAGGAAATAAAGAACTTGTCTAAATTGAATTTATTGTATGATTAGTATTGTGCTAGTTGTTGTGTGGGATTAAGAGAAAGATATGGTCCCTGCCCTTGAGGAGTTTATAGTTTCATTGAAGAGACAAAACTAGCATAGGAATCAGAGAACAATAAAAGTTGGTATTCTCTCTCTCTCTCTGATGTGGTTTGGGGTTGTTGAGAATCCTGAAATGAGAGGGTACAGGGCATATCTGCCCGGAAAGAATTCACACACTCAAACCTTCTTCTAGTCAAGTGCAAGGTTATTGTAACACCAATAATGTGGGCTAGAGTCCTAGTGAATCTATAACTTAATGGGAGTGAGACTGATACTTATATACAAAAAAGGGACAGTGAAAGGATCTGAATGGGATTAAGGAGTGGCAAATAACCTGGGATGGATTAGGTGCAATAGTGAAAGGAATTAAGTAGTCTGGAGTGGGCTAGGTATAATAATGAAAGGAGTATTAAGCAGTCTGGGGTAGGTCAAGAGCAACTGTCAAAGGACTGTCAGTTATCTAAGTGGACTGGGGTGGCTCAGATGCTTTGGACAAGATGCCTGTGTTTTGGGCGGCTGAAATGTATGGGAAAATTCAGAAAGTGGGTTGCTTTCAAAGACATAGTTTTTTCCTTTTAGGGGTCCAGGTCCCATCACTCCATCATCTCTCTCTCTCTCTCTCTCTCTCTCTCTTTCTTTCTTTGTGTGTGTGTGTGTGTCTCTCTCTGTCTCTTTCTCCCTCACTTTCTCTCTTCTTTCCCCCCTCATCTGTGCATTTGACTTCCCAGATATCAATACCATCCCTCTGCTATAGTCTCACTGTGGAACCTCCTTCAGTGCCCAGGGCCTCCTTAGCCTGGAACATCCATCTACCATATCAACTGGCTTCTCACATTTGTGAGTTCCTCCTACTGCCTCCTTTTGGAGAGGGGCACAAACTGGCAAAATTTCATTCCTGTCCCAGCTGTACTTCTGACTTTCTGTACTTCAATACTCAACTCTAGTACCTTCGTATCTCTCTTCTACCTCAGCCTCTGCCACCTTGCTTTTTAGCTCTTTCTTGTGGGTTGTATTGCCCCATTAAAATGTAAGTTCTTTGAAGGCAAGACTTGTCTTCTTTTTGCTTGTTTTTGTATCTCTGGCACTTAGCACTGTGCTTAGTATACAGTAAGCTTGTAGAAAATGATTCTCACCCTATCTATCTGTCTGTCTGTCTATCTATCTATCTATCTATCTATCTATCTATCTATCTACCTTCAGCTGTTAAGTTATATGGTACAGACCATAGGGTCACTGGAGCAGTACTAAAATATATCAAGATGGATTTAAATGATCTACTGATCCTTTCAGTTCTAGAGATTATGATCTTCAATTTATAATGAATTTGTGATTTAGCTATCTTTAATCAAAATGATAACCAAGGAAAGATTTTAAATAGATACGTCCACTAATTTTTATTTCTCAGAATTTTGGCAAATAAGAAAGGATGACGTCCTGATTAACATTTGGCATTAGAGGCTTTGAGAAGGCACAGCGGATAGAGAGCTGGGCCTGGAGTCAGGATGACATGAGTTCAAATCTGGTCTTACAAGCTGTGTGACCCTGGGTAAGACACTTAACCCTGTTTTCCTCAGTTTACTCATCTGTAAAATGAACTGGAGAGGGAAATGGCAAGCCATTCCAGTATCTTTGCCAAGAAAACCCCAAATGGAGTCACAAAGACTGGGACATGACTGAAAAAAGATGACTAAACAACAACAACGGGTTGAAATGCAATTATTTTGTAAAGCACACCAGTGACTTACATGGTTGATTTTCTTGAACGTTCCAAGATAAGTTTACCAGTTGGCATTTTGGTTTTGCTGGCTTCCATACAACTGTCCCTTTTAGCTCTGAGAGTTTCAAGGTTAACTTGAAGGTGAGCTGAAGCCCGTGGGAGCTGAACTGATGACAAATAATCCTAGAGCATGTGATTTTTCCTTGTACCATGTTCATTGCCTAAATAAGTGATAATTATCTAACTTCACAAGAGGCCAGTAGATTTATTTTTGTGTGTGTATGACCTTTAGAAGTGTGAAAGACACAAAAGCACAATGCTGAAATTGCTGAATACTTGTAACATAATTTTTCTTGACAATTTAATCCCTGCTGAATCTGAATGAATTATTTTAACCTGTGAGGAGCTGAAGATTTCCTAAAGGAAAGGTTTTTAAAGGAAGCCACTGGATGCTGTAAGAAATGTGCAGGGGCAAAGTCGTGACCCTGTTCCTTTTTGATAGTGGAGCACATCAGATAACAGGCACAGCAAGGGGCAAAATGTCTAAGTGGGCAGCCCACACCTATTCCTTTACTGTACAGTGAATTATGTAGATTGTAGAGTTCACAGTGGAAATTAGAATCTATTGGGGGAATGGTTGCCGAATGTCTTCTGAAAAAGAGAGAAGCAATTTTGGGACTATTGCATGACTCCTGTAAGATCCTGCTCTGTATTTTTTGGTCAGGTTCAATTGAATTCAACAAATGTTTAATTAAATATCTATTATGTTGTAGACACTGGAGAAGAGAAGAACAAAAATGAAGTAGTTCCTAACCTCAAAGGGCTTATACTATACTCTTAAGATTTATCCTAGATTAGATCTCTTGTTATACTGATTGTTTCTAGAGGAACTGAATACCCATTGGAGAGGAACAAAATCATCCAGATATTAACATTCTTAGGGTTTCCCTGGGTTGAGAAATACGCCAGAGAGATTTTCTTCTTTGGTTTGTATTTTCAGCGATGAGGACTCAAATCTCTTTCTAGTAGAAAATTTCAAATTGTAGTGTTTTGATGTTATATAATAAAATGAAATTATCTAGATATGTCATGGTAAGTAATATGACTCTAAAATTAACAAACACACACACGTACAGACACACATACAAAGACACACAAAGAATAAAGTCTTTGTCTGGCCTTGTCTTGCTCACTTTTGGGGCTTCCCTTGCCTTCTAAAGGGATCCACTCTGTAGTCCCTATCCTGAAAATTCTGGTACTGCTGGCTTAGATTTTCAAGTCACAATAATGACACAGGTCTTCCTCCCTCCCTCTCTCCCTTACTTCCTTTTTCCTTCTTTCCTTCCTTCCCTTTTTCCTCCCTCTCTCCTTCCCTCCCTTTTCCCCCCTCCCTCCTTTGTTTGCTTGATTCCTTCCTTCCTCTCTTCCTCCCTCCCTTCTTTCCTTTTTTTGGTATAAGATGTTCCCTTCCTGCTCCACAAATCATCTGTGTCATAGTGTGTTCGACTTTTGTGCTCCTCTAGAAGTTTGCTCCAGTATGAATCTCCTGATCTCTAATAGGGCCAATTTCCTAGCTTTTTCTGCCATGGTACATAAATTGGTTAATAAGAATTTATTGAGAGCCTACTGTGTATGGAATACCATAGGGAGTTGGCAAGGTGTAGTGGAATGAGTTTTGGCATTAGGGCAAAATTCTAGCTCTGATGTTTACTAGCTATGTGCCTTTGAGCAAGTTATTTTTACCTCTCCAAGTTTCAGTATAATAATTGTAATACGTACTTGGCTCATGAGGATGTTGTCAAGAAAGTATTTTGTAAACTTTAAAGGACTATAGAAATGTGAGCTATTATTAGGAAAAGAACAAAACTAAAATTAGGAAAGTTGGTCTCTGGCATTACTTCAGTCCTAACTTGGGGTAAAATGAAAGAGGTAAAGTTTGTCTATGACTTGCCAAACTAGAATGGGGCTATGGGGGAGGGGGTGGTGGTGGTATGTGTAGGGGGGTGAGAGTTGCTCCAGGTACCAAAATTTAGATGATGCTGATAGGTTGTAATGATAATGGGAATTTGAAGATCTTCCCTGCCCCTTAATAGGCTGAATGTAATCACATGGAGTCTGTGGTGGGAGGAGTTTGCTGAAGGGGTGGAGCATAGCCCAGAGGAAGCTAGGAGTCAGAGCAGTTAGAGCTGGAGGGAGGAGAGGACACAGGCAAGGAGGCAGTTAGGTATGGTGGGCTCCCTGCTGTGTTATGGTGTATTAACTTCTTTGTTGTTATGATGGATTCAGTTTTCTGGTGTTGGGATTTGTTTCTGGTGACTGAACAGATGTTTTGCTTCTGTCTTCTATATGCAGCGTCTGTTATGTTTTACAATTCAGAATTATATCAGCATATTCATAGCTGCTCTTGGTGCTGTGAATATTGTGTTGGCGCTACATAGGTGACAGCGCCCATTCTGTTTCAGGAGGGTAGAAACAACTGAGTTTAACAATCTTGCAAACATATAAGAGCAATTATTTAAAATAGAAACCTGCTTGGTTGTTTTTTCTTTTTTACTGGAGATGTGGAAGTGGAAGGGAAGGGAACAAGCATTTATTAAGTGCTTACTGTGTGCCAGGTACTGAGCTAAGCACTTTACAAATATAATCTCATTTGATCCTCACAACAACCCTTTGAGAAGGAGGTTAAGTCACTTGTCCACAGCAGCTAAGTGGCATATGTAGATTGAAGGCTGGGCCTAGAGTCAGGAAGACCTAAGTTCAAATTCAGCCTCAGATACTAGCTTTGTGACCCTAGGCAAATCATTTAGCTTCTATTTGCCTCAGTTTCCTCATCTGTAAAATTGGGGAAATAATAGCACCCAGGGTGGTAGTGAAGACCAAATGAGATAATAACTGTAAAGCTCTTAGCATAGTGTGTGGCACGTAGCAAATGCTATATAACTGTAAGCAATGATGATAATGATGTGGTGTTTGAGGCTACATACAAACTCAGATCTTCCTGATTCCAGACCCGGAGCTCTATCTATTTTGCTGCCTAGAATGAAAGGAAGGGGAAAAAAGCCCAGTAATTAAAAGAATAACAATAAAGTAGAAACCTGCTAGATGCAGACTTTTGCCCCTTCAGCAGCCACATTTCCAGTTAGCTCCTTCCTCTCTGATCTGATCCACTCCTGACCTGTCTCTTCTTAACCACTGTCTCTCCAAGATCTTCTCCATGTTCCTTGTTCTCCACATATGCAAGCAAGTGTCTGGGCTCTTATCCTCCTCTCCTGCCTTCTGCCCATGGAGATCCCAAGATCTGGAAATAGTTGTCCTAAAGTGATTTGAGGAAGCCTTTTTGAATCAGTTTTGTGATGCTTGCCCTAGATACTAAAATTGTTAGTCATGGTTGTGCTGCCCCAGACTCACCTTTCTGTCCTCCCCTTCTCCCAAGCTTCTCTCCTTAGATACTCAGTGCCCTTGGGCTGCATATTTTTCTTCCTATTAAAACCTATTCCCAGAGAAAGAAATCTGCTGAAAACACTCACTGAAACAGATTAGGCTTTAACACATAGCCTGTTCCATTGGTATTACAACTGCATTTTAATAGGCAGACAAATTCTTCAGCCAAGAGAATACAATTCTAAAACGAACCTCAGACAAGCCAGAGGAAATATTTTGGGAAGACAAGAACCTTCCCTTTGTCCCACAAATTATACCATATAGACTCTCACTTGGCATTCTGCCTGTTTTGTTGGGCTAGCATTTATCCACCTGTCTTGTTTGCACCATCCAGACTTGACCCACTCAATAGATGTATATATTCAAGGTGTGAAGGGAAGGCCCCTGTCCTTTAGAAACAATGTCTAATTAGGAAGCTAAAGCATATATTGATCGAAGGATGTTTGTTAGTCTAACTACTGAGCTGGTGTCTTGGAGGGGGTGTGTGGATAGGAGTTCCTGCAGAACAGTTCTCTGGAAGAAAGAAAATTCTAGAGAAATTCTTGTTCTTCTTCCACTTGGCTTTTTCCATATTCTTGTTGATGAGAAGACCTGAAAGCATAGATGGTAGTGGTGGATATCTGCTTCCCCTACTAACTAGTTGTGTATCTATAAAAGCCACTTTACATGGGCAGAGTCTCATTATCATGTGCAAATGATGCATTCAACTGTCACAAGGTCCCACCTAAAAACCTAAGAAACTTTCTCCATTGGGATAGTTTAATGGTATAATGGATAGAGCAGTGAAGTTCAGGTCGCAAGATCTGAATTGAAATGCTCTCTCCTATAGTGAGGCTAGGTGGTGCAATGAATAGAGCACAGGCCCTGGAGTCAGGAGGACCTGAGTTCAAATCCAGTCTCACACACTTAACACTTACTAGCTGTGTGACCTTGGGCAAGTCACTTTATCCCAATTGCCCTACCCTACCCCCTCCAGAAAGCAAAAAAAAAAAATGCTGTCTGCGATGCTTATTAGTTATGTGATCCTGGGCCAATCACTTAACCTCTCAGTTTGTTGCCTTATCTGTATGGGCCTAATTAGAGTACCTATTTCACAGGGCTATTCTGAAGCTCCAATGTGGTCATGTATGTAAAGCACTGCCTGAATGATTATTTATATTATTGTCATTATTCATCTGTCTGGGTTCACGTTCTTCATTTCTAAAGTGAGGGATTAGATTTAATGACCTTTACGATCCCATTCCAGTTCAAAATGTTCTCTGATTAGCAGTCTATGTTTTTGGCAGGATGCAATCAGTGATTACACTTATCTCCCACATTTTGGGGGTTGAGAGTGAGGCACCTCTCCTCTGTTCCTCTCCCCCCCCCCCCCCCAATCTGGAAAATCTGTGTAAGATATTTTGGATCTCTCTGCGTACCAAAGAAGGAGCCTGAATTTTTTCTTTTCTTTTATGGAGTGTTTATAGTACCTTGTACAATTTGGGTTCATATTATATAATACTATGCATGCATTTTATACATTTCTGAGTTTCTAAACTTTTTCTGTATCATCTGCTGACCTTCATGTATCATTTGTGGCATCAGCAAAATTCCTCCAAAATTCCCATTTAATTTCTCATTCTGGTCATCAATATATGGAAATTGTGATGGGAAAACTATGATGTCGAAGGGAAAACAATAGAAGAAGTCAGCTCAGCCAGTTGTAGGCTCCCTGGACAAGTGAGGTTGTGAGTTGGATTGTCTGGCTGCAACAGTGAGCTTGGATCATTGGTGGAAGAATTCCCAGTTTCATTTGTCTTCATACCTATGTTAAGTCTTCAAGAATAATGTGAATGATTCTAGAGTCTTTCATGTTTCAACCATCCCATCAAATTCCCTTTGTAGTTAGGAGGATAAAGGAAGCTCAATTCAAACATATAGACTGATTAGATTTAGTGTTTTTGGTGACCCTAGTGCAATCTTGATGTTCTAGTAAGACTGTTTATTCAGTAAAAAGCAATGGGCTTTTTTTTTACACATTAAAACACACACACACACACACACACACACACACACACACACACATACGCGCGCGGGAGGACTAGGCAGCTTAACCTGGGACACAGAATGGGCGGAAAAGGTAGCTAGGGAAGACTACCAGCAGCCCCTGCTTATATTAGGGTAGCAGCTGATACTTCCAAAATGGAGACAACAGCCACCCCCAAACCAGGGCAGCAGTTGGCACATCCAATCAGGATAGGGAGGCACAAAGAAGGGATGTAGCCAAGCTTTGGTTGTGCCCACTGCCTCAGGTAAAATGTTCCTAAGGCCATGGCACGATAAGAGAGTTCATGATGGTCCTGGGTGACCTCCTTGGATAACAAATTTTGTTATGTTATGTTATTACACCATGCTTTTGCTACTCTTCCAACATTTTAGCAGATGAAATGCTTGTTCACATCATCACTCTATTCAATAAGTCAGTCAAAAATAATTTAATAAGTGTTTACTGTGTGCAAGGCGCTGTGTTTAGCACCAGAGAGACAAAGAAAGGCAAAAAACCCCCTATGTTCCTGCCCTCAAGGAACTAAAATTCTAACGGGAGTGACAACATGCAGATGATTATGTGCATACAAGATATTTACAGTGTAGATGGAAGCTGATCTCCGGGGAAAGGCACTAGCTGTGGGGGTGGGATTGGGAAAGATTTACTGTGAAAGGAAAGATTTAAGTTGAGTCTTAAAGGGAGCCAAGGAAGCCAAGAGTCAGAGGTGAGGAAGGAAAGCATTCCAGGCATGGGGGCAATCAGTGCATCAAGGAAGCATAGGGATGCAAAAGAAAGCTAGAGATTTTATAAGCAGGGACAGGGTCTCATTCAACTGTCCAAGAAAGTAGAAGTTTCTAGTATGGGAAGTTCTAGGAATAGAAGAGATAGGGGGTAGCAAACAGGAAAATAATGATTGTATGAGCAGAGATAGCCTTTTGGAAAAAAAAAAGTTAGGCCTAGAGAACCAGAGAAATTTTCTTTACAAGAACATCTTTACCGCTGAGATGCTGTAATGTAAATGTCACATTTATTGGCACAAGCCCCCACCCAGAGGCCTCAAAAACTTTTCTATTGGAACTAAACAATGAACCATCACCAGCTTCCTCACTTGCAAGAATGTTGGCCACATATCAATAGGGTAATTTATTAAAAGAAAAGAAAACCACAAAATATTAGATAACTAGCAGATAAATCACAGTAATGCAAAGTCTCCTGAGGTTCTCTGCATCTCTGGCAGGATTCCTGTCAGACAGTAGCCAGTGGCCAGGCTGGGGATAGACACATTCTCTAACTGTCAGCAGAAACAGGGACAAAAAGGTCAGTACATGATGGCAGTCTAGGAAGTCAAAACTATTTAAGTCTGTCAGAGTGAGTTTTGTGACTTGTTTGGAATGATAAGGAAATTTTTGTGAAGCAAAAGATTTGTACGGTCATTCTTGGCCTTTTTCAGCTTTCTTTTTGTGCAGTAGAGAAATGTATAGAGGGGAAATTTCTCCCTTGAAGATAAATTTGGCAATTATGCTAAACATTTTATGATTTTTAATTCACAAACTGCTTTGTGACTTTAATTAAACTGTACTTGTCCATAATGATGTATGGGGTGATCAGGGAGGACTAGCAGTTCTGATGTGAGGCTATGCTGCACCTTTTTCAGGGCAGCTCCTCTACCTTTGGTGCCCACCTTTGATCCAGTTCTCACCTATGGCTCCGAGAAGTGGTAGCATTCATAGTGTCCACATTGCAGTAAAATTGTCTCTGAAGATAGGCTAAACAGGGTTGAAGGTAACCAATAGCCTTCAAATCTGTTAGTGAGTTAAGGGAATGTTTACTCCCAACTGTGTAAAGACTTCCTCCCAGTTGAAAAGGATTGATGAGGCCATGAAGGTGGACAAAAACAGGCATTTTGGAGTGCTTGGGGCTTGGTCAGACATAGACGATGCCGAGGTCACTGCATCTCGGGCCATCGCCAATTGTCTTGACTTTTGTCTTGATACCAGACTTGAATGGCTTTGGAAGAGAGCGTGAGGATGACTACTTTGTGCAACTTTGCCTCACTTAAATCCAATTCATGAGTAAGTCAAGACATCACCCTGTGATGTCATTGATTCTTTTTGAAAACAGAAGGAAGGACAACAATACAACAACAACTTGTCCTTCTGATAGACAATTTTGCTTCTTCCTTAGGAACTACCAGTAAATAAATAATGCGGTTGTCATTTCAGTGGCATAGACTGTGTGTCATCCTTGGAATGCATTCCCACCTCACCTCTACTACTCAGAAGTCTTTGCTTCTTTGTCAGGTGCCACTTCCTTCAAGAAGTCTTCCCTGATCCCCAAGCTGGTAGTGCCCTCTCTCCTCAAGTCACATTGTGTCTGCTTCTCTTTTTATTGCCTTCCTTCGGAGCATATAAACTCCATGAAGACAGAGTCTACTTTAAAGCCTAAGAACTGAATTTTCAACATGAAGCAGATTGTGTCGATGTTCATTCCCTGTATTGTTGTTGTTCATACTTTATTCTCAAAGAAGAACAGTGACATCAGGAGGAGGACGTCTTGAGTTGCAAGTGAATTGTATTTAGGTGAGGCCGAGCTGTGTAAAAATCATTAGTCTCTTATCCAGAGTCATCAGAGTCCAGTGGCAAGACAAAGGTCAGGATGACTGGCATTGGCCCAGGGTGCAGTGGGAGACCTTGGCCTTTTTAAGTTAAGGTCTTTCTTGGGTCTCAGTTTGTCTGAGGCAACACCCATTCAGTTGTAAAAGGCAAGGTAAGACTCAGTGAAGGCTGTTTTTGAAATCTGGAATGTCTTCCTCCCTCCTGACCTCCATCATTGTGTATTGCCATCCTAATCTTCCTTTAGGACTTAGCTAGAATATTATCTCTGCCATGAAGTCACTGATTTCTCCAGCTGGAATTACTTTCTTTCTCATTTAATAGCAAAACACTTTTTACCCTCTTATGCATTGAGCATATTCTAATTTTTATTAGATATATTTATGTATATTTATACTTTATCTACTACTATTATCTCTTACCTGCTGCTCAGCTTGATTTCAGTTCCATCGACATCATGCTTCCCTGAGGAGAAGCTCATCACCAGAAAACTCATGATCATGAAAATGGTTTCAGTTTTGGTACGCATACCTCAGCTGCTCTGAATTTCTGGTTGGAGGGCAGAGCAAAAACCTCCCAAAGCTTCCCCATAGAGAGGGCTCAGCACCAGCCGCTGTGCTTTGGTATGATTTTACCAAAATCATGCCTCCCTTCCTGCCTCATCCCATATTCTCAGGTGGTGCTCCTCCCCTTTCAGCTTCCTTTTGTAAATTGCTTTTCCCTATTAGATTATAAATTCCTTTAGGGCAGAGATTATCTTTTCTTATTTATATCCCAAGTTCTGAGCACCGGGCCTGGCATTTATTAAGCACTTAAATATCCCCTTCCCTACCTACCAGATTATAAACTCTTTAAAGTAGGGAATTATTTAGTTTTCTATCTTTATCCTGATCACCATCTTGCCACATGCCCTGTGCAGCATCCTGTAGATAATTAGACTTATAGAAACCATACCCTTGGGGACTTAGTTCACTTAGCTTTGGAACTTCCATCTAGAGTGGTATGCAATTCTGATTACTGGGTGAATGAGCATCAATTCATTTGACTAGATGGCCCATTATATCTATACCAGGGGTGGGAAACCTGTGGCTTTGAGGCCACATGTGATTCTCTAGGTCCTCAAGTGCGACCCTCTGATGGAATTGGGCTCCACTTGAGGTCCTAGAAGGTCACATGTGGCTTTTAAGCTTCAGGTTCCCAACTCCTGTGTAGAGTATGTGTGTTGGGGGGCTATGTGGGTGAAAATGGAGAGAGGGATATAGGGTATAAGAAGACCAGAGAGGTAGGAGGGGGTTAGAAGGACTTTGAAGACCAAAGAGAGGATTATATATTTGGTTCTGGATAGAATTAGGACCTACTGGAATTTATTGAGACAGAGTGTGTGTGTGTGTGTGTGTGTGTGTGTGTGTGTGTGTATGTGTGTGTGTGTGTGTGTGTGACAAGATCAGATTTACCCTTTGGGATAGGGCTTAGTGAATGCTTTCCATTCATTTCTTCCAGTACAATAGTGTAGCGCATTGTATACTGTAGGTATTTAATAAATGTTCAGTATTAAATGAATTCCAAATTAGAGATAAGTCTTAAAATGTAAATACCATCTGAGTAACTGCAATTGATTTAAATTCTAAGACAGTGCAAATGGATATCAACCAGATCTCCGGGGTCTTTTGAACATGAAGCCGGAGAAGGAAAATCACTAGATGGTGCTGTTTATCCATGTTAGGTGTCTGGCCTTTTAAAAACTAGATCATTCTAAAAATCCATTTATAATTTTTCTGGAGTAGAATGAAACCCGGAGATGGTCCCCTGAGCATAACAATTTCTTTAATTCTGTAATCATTCCCAGTTTGGAAAATTATATGATCTAATCAAACATCTCCACTAGTAGCATCTAGTAAATGATTAGTTGCATTTCCTCTCTCCTAGTCTTGCCTGGATTGACAGACTGCAAATATTCCTTTCTAATATGAGTTTTGCCGCTCTCCTATGTACCTCTGTCGCCCTCAGGCTCGATTCCTGTAATGAAGCCTACTTAGTGATACCCTTGGATAATGCTGGCTAAGAAACTGCAGCAAGTTAGAGCAAGGCAGCTGGTCACCTTGGTGACTAAAATAAGGCTTCTGTGAAAAGCTGATACCAGGGCTCTAAGCCTGAGGCTAATCCCTATTTACTTTTTGGTCCAATTTGAGGAACCAGTGACAACAGGTGGAATAATAAGTAGGTAGGCTATTAACTTGCCCAATGGCTTCAGTTTCCTCCTTGAGGAATAGAAGGGTTGGATTAGATTATTTCCATCTCTAAAATTTGATGGTCTTCTGTGGCGAGAGACCAAGACAAGGTTGTAGAATATCTCTCCTCCCTCTAACTAGATTATCTGGGTGCTCTCAGTCTGGGTGTACTCATTCTCATTCTACCTGGAATTCCACTTTCTTCATCAAATGCTTTTTTCATTCCTCCTTTCTCTTCCTTCCCCTTTCATTCACCTCCACTTTGTCTCAGATTCAAAGATTACTCATGTTGACAGCCATGAGAGCCAGACTCTGTTGTTGACAATTTAAAACTCCTTTATACTTCTGGTCATTGTTACTGGATTTCTTGAGGAGGGCAAGACAGATGAGGGAAAGGGAATATATGCTCCTAAAAAGCTGATATAAATGTTCTGCTTAAAAATTTTATATTTAAAACATATTCATTTAAAAAAACTGGATGGAAATAGAGTCAAAGGAATTAATATTTTAAAATTTGCAGAGGTCCTTAAGGATTGTCCAGCTCATCTTCCTGATGAGGAAAGAGGCCCAGGGAAGTTATATGAGTCATGACCCAACAACTAGGAAGTGCCACAGTCAAGATTCACATCCAGATCTTTGTTTTCCAGATGTTTTCCCTTGCAGCAGACTCGATGATCTATAGTTCTATTAGCTTATCAAAGACATAGATTGACACACTTAAGCTTGGGAGCGAGTGATAATGAAGAGTAATGGCAGATCACTGGACTTGGGAGTCAGTACATCTGCCTTCCAGGCACCAGCTTTGTCATTGACTATCTATATGACCTTGGGAGAAATCACAACCTTCCTGACTCTGTTTGCTAACCTAAGATGAGGGAGTGGGACTGGGGAGCTAACATTTTTATAGCTTTTTGTATTGTTGTTCGCTTGTGTCTGTGAACCCACAACCCTGTGGACCATAGCATGACAATGCTAAGCATGGGTTGTTCTCGGCAAAAATGCTGGAGTGGTTTTCCATTTCCTTCTCCAGCATATTAAGGCAAGCAGAAGTTAAGTGACTTGCCCATGGTCCCACGGCTGGTAAATGTCAGAGGCTGGATTTTTAACTCAGATCTTCTTGACTCCAGGCCCAGTGCTCTATCCACTGAACCATCTAGCTACCTCAATATAGCACTTTATAGATATTATTTCATTTGGTTTTCACAACAACCAAGTGAGGTAGGTTCTATTATTATCTCCATTTTACGGATAAGGAAACCAAGACTGAGAAAAGTCAAGTGGCTTGCCCAGAGTCACAGAGTTAGTAAGTGTGGAAGAATTTGAACTCAGGTCCTAATGACTCCAAGTCTAGGGCTCATCTGTTATGGCATGCTGCTCTTCCTCTATTTGTCTCTAAGCCTTTTTTCCAGCTCTAAAATTCTATGAAATTCCTAAATTAGACATTTTTTTCTTCATCAACCTCCATTAAAACATTGAAGTATGTTAATATGGGGATTAGAAGCATTCTTGCTAAAATTCTGTTTAGTTAACAGGAAAATGATCTTTTTGTAATCCTAGAGCTTTATCAACCAGACCTTTATGAATCATAGTAAAAAGGTTGTATTATGACAAGGTCTGGGAAGATATGAACACACGTATGTATATGCACGAGTGTACCCACACACATGTATATGAGCAAACGCACACGTGCATGCATGCACACATGTATACACCACACACAAATACATTTATACACATGTACATAATACAATAAATGCACATATTTTATACATGCATATATTTATATATTTACATATTGTATTAATCTTAATTTTATTGCTTCAATAAATTTGCTACCTCCTTCCTTCCTCCCTTCCTCTCTCCCTTCCTTCCTTCCTTTCTTCCTTCAAGTGAGGAATGAGACATGTCATTAAATCTTGTCCAATGACGACTTTTCACAAATTCCCTTTTGAAAATGCAGCTGCACATGCTTCAATGTGTATAGAAAGGACCAGGAATTTCTGACCCTGTTTATAAGATGGCTGTCTATTATTTAAGGTGATAGGGAGTGAAAAAGGAGGAGATGGTAGAGAGAGCTGTGAAGTTGAATGATGTTTAGAAAATGCATACTGAGATGAATGGCATTTCAGACAATTTATGGATACGGAGGGAAGTTTTTTGGGAAGGTAGCTATGAAGTGGGTGGGGCATTGTACACTCTGTTGTGTGTGTAGCAGAGGGTAGCAGGGAATAGCTGCCTTAAATCTTGTTTTCTTCAGTTCGTTCTGCACAGTTCCAAGGATAATAATTTTCGAAAATCATTTTTATAATATTATTCTTCTGCTAAGGAACAATCCCAGAATCCCTACATTCTATCAGGTCAAATCTTATTCCTTACCCTACTATTCGAAATAGAGCCAGTTGCTACAGTTCCCTGGGTGGATATGACTGAACCCGAAGTCCCGTTAGGTTTTGACTGGCTATGTCTGCATACGAAAGGGCAGGAATGCGGTTAGGCCTGTGGAGTAATCAGTAACCTTTCCCCTGGACTTAGCTGTGTATCTATGTCTTTTCCCAGACACTCTCTTACTTGGGATAACGTAATAATGTAATATGTCTGTAGTTTAAAAACTAGAGAAACCCTATGTTGTGTTAGAGTGTAAGCTTCCTGAAGGCAGGGATTATTTTTTCCCTTTGTATCCTCATCACTTAGTATAGTGCCTGCCACAGATTTTGACTGGACCATTTGGTAGTTTTTGGGCAAATATTATTGATCTTACTAATAGTCTGGTCTTCAAAAATTAAAATCAGGAGTTAAATGGAATGTTCCCCATGAATATGTTCCCCCTGGAGATCTTGAACCCATAACCAAGAATAAAAAGAGTTTGAGAGCTTTGTCTAGGTAGGAGGATGCTATTCTTTGTTCTAAAGAGTATTATGGATAGTAAGGTGGTGCAATGGATAGAACTACCTTCCCAAAAAACTTCCCTCCACATCCATAAATTGTCTGAAACGCCATTCATCTCAGTATGCATGTTACCTTTCTAAATGTCATTCAGCTTCACGACTCTCTCTACCATCCACTCCTTTTTCACTCCCTATCACTTTAAATAACAGACAGCCATCTTATAAACAGGGTCAGAAATTCCTGGTCCTTTCAATACACACTGAAGCATGTGCCTGAAATTAGGAAGACCTGGGTTCAAAATTGGCCTTAGAAACTTAATAGCTGTGTAACCCTGGACAGGTCACTTAACCCAATTTACCTTAGTTTCTTCATCTGTAAAAGGATCTGGAGAAGGAAATGGCAAATCGTTCCAGTATCTTTGTCAAGAAAACTCCAAAATGGGGTCATGAAGAGTTGATTACAGTTGAATAGAGCAACAGTGACAAAAAGAGCTTTAATCCTAGGGCTGATACTCTGAAGGGTTCCGCAAAGGAGGAAGGAAATGAAGGCAGTTTCAGGGTTTTTTCCCGTCTTAGGGAGGGTTTTTTGCTGTTCTAAGAAAAGGATCCCTGCTTTTCTACAAGAGCTATAAAAAAGCCTCTAGTTTTACCTAAAAGAGCATAGAAGAGTCCACTCTGTTAAGAAAGAGAATACCAAGATGTCAGGTTAAGCTAGATAAGATCTAAGATCCAAAATTCTATAGATATACTTTGTGAGTTTATCTTATACAAACTACTTCTTTATTTCAACTTTCCCTCAATACATGCCCAACTCCATCTCTTTCTCTTCTCTAGGATAGTTCTTCCACGCAAACGAGGTTCTTTTATATAATTTTTTTGGTTTTGCTTATTCTTGTCTCCACCCTTTTGCTTCTAAAGGCTATACCTCCTTTCTGCTGAGTCTGTATATACCCTACTTCCTTCAAGAACCACCTTAAGATAGCTGTTGTCTATCTTCTCAATCCATTTTTACTAGTCTCTTTCCTTTGCATTCTTTCAGAGGACAACATGTAATGTAAACAACATTACATATACTTAATTGCTTTTGTTCTCAAATTGTTTCATGTTAGTTGTTAAGCATCTCATTAGAAAATGACCATATATTCTAGGTCTTAGGTAGCCCTCATAGTGTCTTATGTATTTTTGGGCCCACAGTAGCCACTCAAATTATTTTTGAAGTGTATCACCACCCCTGGAATCACCCTCTCAACTCACATTTATGCTCTCACTACAAGTCTGGGTTTCCAGAGGTCTTCTGGTTACCATTCTCCTCACTCCCAGGGTTGTATGGGAATTAATTCTGAGGATTTGAGGGGTTAAAGTACTGTTGCTCACAAGCCCCCATCTGGCACTTTCCCTATTTTCAGTCAACAAGCAGAACTCTATTAACTTTTCGAAAAAGAATTTACTGAGAAAGTATAATAAGAATAGTAGTCACAAAGCAGTTTCCCCAACTGGGATACACTTGCTCTTTGCACCCACCAAGTCCCTGGAGGGGACTCAAGCTGTTTCAAACATAAAGAACAAAAGTAGCTAGTTATACTTGTAGAGAACATGTAGGGCCAAGGGATACTTCCTGAATCCTGGATCCAGTAGTCCTTTTTTCCCTTTGAGGAATCCTCATGATACTTCTCCTTAGGGATAACTCTGTCAGGCTCTAAAGATCACTGACTTTCTAGAGTTTAGAAGCATGATTTTTATCATTTTTCTCAGTCATGAGGAGTCACAATGCCAGAAACTTCCACTATTCCCAATGAACTCTTCACCTCCCAATGCAGGAGCTTCCTCTCTTATTAGCCATGACTGCTTTCATGGACTCTCTTACCAACTCTGGCTGCCAGTGGCATCTTAGATGACTCAGATGGATGTTCCAGTTGCCTTGGCACTTCTCTATCAGAATAGTCATTCATCTAAGACAAGGAAAGAATAAACACGAAAGAAACATAGGCAACGTATTCATGGGCACACAGCCAGCCGTAGTTTTCCTTCCCTTGCAGCTCCCACTCCTCTGTTCATAATAATTCTGCTCCACTGGCCACTAGGAAGGAAAAGAAGCAAAGGGGTGGGCCAGATTTTGTGTGCACACTCAGTTATGGCTTAGTATCACGGTCCAGGGGCCATCTCCGTCATCCTGATCTATATTTTGCCACTGGACCCAGATGGCTGCAGAAGAGAAAGTGAGACTGGTGACCTTGCACAGCCCTGCCTCACTTAAATCCAATTCACTCACAAGTCATGGTATCATCTTCCTGATGTCATGGTCCTCTTCAAGAACAAAGGACAAACAACAATGTCACAGTCAACCCGGGGACTCTTTGTCACCACATAGTGCCAGTTGCTCTGTCACTCACAGCCAGTAGTCTCACTGAGCCTTCATGTGTTGGATTGGAGTCAGTCAAGGAATATCTAAATATGCTTTGTATAACCCACCAGGAAGAGCAAATATGAGCATACTCTGAGGACTTGACCCTCAATAATCAGTTAGTCCCTTGTATCAGCAAGCACCCTAGCATACCTAGGGC
>CM053583.1:235686506-235732514 GCA_028627135.1 Pseudochirops cupreus
ACAAAGCTACAAGGCACGGGCATTCCTGGAAAACAAGCCTGGCGCCACAGGCTCCACATAACCACATTCAGCCTATTAGGGAACAGAGTATACTTGCAATATCCAAGGGTCCTCAGGGTCATGTAGCCACATTAGCAAAGGGCCTAGGGGCAGGGAAGATTTTCAGATTCCCATAACATCCCTCTGTTATAGAAGGACAATGTCCCTTTAAACTGGAATGGAATAATGTTACTGGAGAACAGAAAAAAAAAATTAGATTCTTAGGTATGTGGGGGGAGATTGGAATAATAGGGATAATTGATAGAACACCGACCTTATAAAAATATATCTGTAAAATGCTAGAGCTTAGTAGGTACCTAGTTCAATCCATTTATCGATTTCCCCATCTCTAGGTTTTCAGAGCAGAGACTTTGGAACCATTGATTAAAGATATATAGAAGATATATGTCCTTTAGGGTTTGGAGTAGATAACTTTTGAGGTTCTTTCAAACTCTAGGACTCTTTCAGTGGATGAATGGTTGGCTTTATGAATACACTCTGGTAGCTGTGGTCTTAAGCCAGGTGGCTTCATTCTGTAGTCATTTGAGTTTAAGAGTTCTGAACCGCAGTAGAGATAAAACCAATTGGGTGACCTCATTAAGTCTGGCCGCAATATGATAAGCCCCTTTGGAAGTGAGTGGGAGGCCACCAGGATGCCTAAGGAGGGGTAAACTGGTCTAGTTCCAACAGACCAAATCTTCAGTGCCAAATAGCAGTGGGGTTGGCTAGTCAGTGGGCGCTTGTATTTCCACCCTGAATAAGATAGGGACATCCACTTTCATAAATAGAGAGAGAAGGAAGGAAGGAGATAGGGAGAAAGAGTGATAGGAAAGAGAGAGAGAGAGAGAAGGAGAGACAGAGAGAGACATATGTGCACACACACACACACACACGCACAGAAATGGGTGGCCTGTGTGAAGAATGGACAAGAAACCAATTCAGTATGATCCTAAATAGTTCAAATGGAATAATTTATTTTTAAATTAGATTTTTTTCTATAAATTTGTAGTTCTATTTTAAAGGCCATGAATAATATCAACAAAAAGTTTTAATGGATAATAATATAGATCAGCATCATCCAAAGGTATTTGTAGTTTTTCTGTCCATTCTGCAAGGGTATCGCTTGAAATCTTAACCATCAAAAGGAAATATTCAACCTGCAAGCCAGCAACCCTAGAAATGGTGAACTCTCCTGAAAACTGGCAGCCAGCCAGAGCAGCAGCAGCAACAACAAAAATGAAACACTAATTTAAAATTGGAATTGCTATAAACCACTGTATAAGCAACATATGTTGCATAGGCACATGAATAAATCAAGCCCCATCCAGTACTAATGCAAGGCATTTCAATATGCTTAACACCAAATTACTTTTGATGAAAAAGCTTAGCAGGGAGACAAATGTGAACTACAGCTAGGTGTGCTCACTTCAGACAGTTATGTGCCGGGATCTAATTTGAAATGGATCTGAATTAACACATTTCATTTCCTAAATGCTCAGTGAGCCAGTGTTTTCTTAAGCAGCAATTGCAAGTGTGGCTTTCAAAGCCTCAGTAGTCAGCAGCAGAGGGAGGGTGTTTAGCAGAATGATCATACAGATGAAGTTCAAATGATTTAATATGCTCACTATTTTGGGTAGGTAATTTGATGGATGGTGTGCGGTTGCTGATGGAACGTGCTGGATCTGTCTGTGGAGGGTTTCAGGCTGTGGGTGTTTTAAACCAATGAGGTTTAAGTCAGTTATATTTCCAGCAAGGAAAACCTACCAAGAAATGGGCTAAACAGAAAAATTAGGGAGGCAATGCAAAGCAACACATAATCATTAACACAGAAGACTGTAATGTGCAAGGATGCAAAAGAAAAATCCAGAAAGAGAACACATACAGTCAGCCTTAGGCAAAGTTGGAAATTCTGGCCAAGTTTGTTTTGGTTCACCTTTCTAACCTTTGCCTCCAAGAGAACACCCACCCACTCAACCAGGCTTACATTTCCTTTTATCTCTGTCCCTTATCAAAACTTTCTTTCCTCTAAGATCTTTCATTCATAGAAATCGTGGATAATGACCAACAACTTACCCATTATCTAGGTGGAATTTTAGGTACCAGTCAGTTGGATGGCAGAGGGTTAGGTATGGGGTGAGTAGAAGTCCAGTCTAAGGGACCTGCCCATTGAAATTGCAACAGATAGGCCTCTTCTTTCTCTGCCTAGGGCCAGTTCTAATTAGGCGTGATATCACATGAAGTTTCAATGAGCCTAAACCCCAACTACTCTACTTTGAACAGAACTGTTGCAAAGAAAGTATCAAAGTACATATAACAGAAGAAAAGGAGGCGAGGAAGTGGTATCAGTGGATAAGGTATTACTTGGCATTTCTGATGCATTGCCATATTCTCAAAAGGGGCTGTAGCCAGAGGCATGATAAGGGTCAGAACTGAGGACTTGGTGGTCTGTGGCTGCTGCACTGGGAACACACTTCAGCTCTTTCTTTGCTGTTTTTTTTTTATTGTTGGCCACAGAGACTATAGGCTTTGGGAGGTTTTACTTCCTTCCATTTTAAGGTCATTTTGAGGAAATAATTTAGAACAAGGAAAGATGGAATCTATGTAGTATAATGGAGAGGGATGAGGTTTGGAAGTCAGAGAACCTGGATTTCAATCTTTGCTCTGCTATTTTACTATCTGTGCAGATTTGGGCAAATTGGTTTACCCAGCTGAGCCCCAGCTTTCTTATATGTAAAAAGAGGGGATTGAACTAGATTATCTCTAAAACTCTTCCAATTTTAAATCTATGATCCTATGATTTTTAAGGCCCCTTCAAACTCCATATCTATGATCCAGAATTAGAGAAATTGAGATCTGGGAGGGAGGATTCCATGGAATCAAGCCCAACATGCTCAAAAGGACCCTTAAGGGTATCTCCATATTAGAATTGAGCACTCTCAGAGAAGATCAGGTTACATATACATAAAAGGGAGCCCCACAGTAATGTACCTGAGCAGTGATCTTCTGCCTCTGCTTGAAGACCTCCAAAGAAGGTGAACTCTCTAAGTCTCAAGTAGCTCAGGCCTCTTTTGGATAGCTCTAAGTGCTAGGAAGATTATCCTGACATAAATCGTAATTTTGTCTCTTCAAATTCCACTCATTCCTCCCAGTTCTGCCTTCTGGGGCCAACAGAACACATCTATTCTTTCCTCTTCTTGACAGCCATGCAAACACTTGAGTATGGCTGTCATAGCCTCTCTGAGCCTTGTCTTCCTCAGGCTAAATGTGCCTAATTCCTTCAATCAATCCTTATATGTTATGTACTCGATGTCCATCACCATCCTGGCTCTTGTTCTCTGGATACTCACTAGCTTATCATTATCCTTTTTAAGCAAAGGCACCCAGAACTGACCTCAATATTCAGCCAAGATCTTGCAGAGTACAGAAATATTCTCCATTCAGAACCTCTCCATTGCTGGAAGCTATGGACCTCTGAATGCAGCCCAGGATTGCTCTGATTTTTTTTTTTTTGACTGTGGCATCACAATGCTGAACTTGCAGTCCACTAATACCCTCAGACTATTTTCAGAAAAACTATAGTCTAACCATGTCTCTCCCATTTCACAATTGTGAAATTGAATTTTTGCACCTATGTGTAAGACTTTATATTTATCTCTTTTGAATTTCGTCTTTTTTTGATTCATCCCATAGCCTGTCAAAATTATTTTTGGATTCTGACTGTTATTCTGTGTGATAGCTCTCTACTCCAGCTTTGTGTAATCTGCAGATTTGATGACTATACCATCTATGCCTTTATCCAAGTCTTTGATAAAAATGTTAAGCTACACAGAGAAAGCACAGATCTCTGGGTTATTGTACTTCCTGCCATATTGACACTGAGCCATTAATGACTACTTTCTGAGTTCAGTCTTCCAACCCATTCTGAACTTGTCTAATTATTTTTATCATCTAGCCCACATCTCTTTATCTTCTACACAAGAATGAGATACTTTATAAAATATATTGCCAAAATCAAGCTAAAACTATACCTATAGCATTCTCCCATCTGCTAGTTTAACAATCTTATCAAAATAGGAAAGGAGGATAGTCAGGCATTGTCTACTGTTAATGACATTATGATGAGTCTACTTCCCTTTCTAGATATTTTTCAAATATCTCTTTAATTATCCTCTTAAGATTTTCTCAGTCTCGGGTATTTTGCCTTTTTGGAAAATTGGGATGGTTTTCCTTCTCCAATCTTATAATGCCTCTTACATTTTCCACGATCTTTCAAATATCTTTGACCAGTCACATCTGCCAGTTCTCTGCAGACTGAGGATACAATTCATCTGGGTCAAATGGCTTATGTGGAAGCACTGTTGTACATGGGAAAGTTACCTTTAAGGGGAGAAGAGGTGAATTCATCTTTGTAACTAGGTAGTCTCTTAACTGTCTTCTTACTTATTTGGAATATCACCAGAATCAAATTAGGAATTGGACAGCTTTGCCTCCTCTCTGTTGAAAGTTACCACCATCTCATCCATCCCAAACCAAGATAGTATTCTCTTAGTCCCCTTAAAAGACAGCTAGGTGGTATTGTAGGAAGAATGCTGGACATGGGATCAGGAAGATTTGAGTACAATTCCTGCCTCAGACACTTACTAGCTGTGTGACCTTGGGTAAGTCACTTAACCACAGTTTCTCCATATTTAAAATGGGCATATAAATAGCATCTCTTTCACAGGGTTATTGTGAGGATCAAATAGAGATAATATATGTAAAGAACTTTGTCCATTTTAAAGTGTTGTATAAATGCTCTTTTTATTTTTAAACCCAGAGAGATGGTGGAGGGAAAATATTGCTTTGTACATTTCCCAGGCTAGATGTCACAAACAAAAACTACAATGAAGGAAGAATAGCAGCTGAGACACCCAGAATTTCACAGGAGACGAAAGCCAAAAAAGGAGCCAGTGGTAAATCCCTATAATATTACTATCTCCTATATAGAGGAGGAACATTGATTATGTCTTCCCTGAGTAGGAAGACATCTAAATGATATGATTTCAGGCATGCCAGGAAAAATCTTCTGTCCTCTATAAAACCATCCATATTTTTGCAGATTTTCTTCTTTGGCTTATATCAAACAGAAGTTTTCTCTTCCTTTAAAATGCAAATTTATTTTTAGAGTTTTAATACCCCTCAGGTCAAGGACAGTGGGAGGACCCAAGATGTTAGACGGGAAATGGGTGCTCCTGCCTCAACTCCTTCCAGTTCTCCGTGGCTGGGGAGAGGGAACTTCTGTGGAGCACCTACAGGGTGGCAGGAAAAGAAAATACAAAAGAAGCAGTTGCAGACGTGGCTTGTGTGGAAGCACTGTTGTACATGGGAAAGTTACCTTGAATGGGAGAAGAGGTGGTTATGGCAGACTTAGGAGATTAGCTAACCAGATGTGAACAAGAGACTGAACCAGAAGTTAGAGACTGAAGAATAGGGGAATTCTAGTGAACTGTGTTGTGATGGTGGTAGTGAAGACGACAAGGTAGGAATCCCACTTTGCTCACTCTACTTCTTACTGGAATCTTAGTCCATAGAGGTAACTCCTAATTCTCTATTGTTTTCAGACTGTTTTCTTCCCATTCCTCCCCCTGCATCCCCACCCCAAAATCCAGCCTCTTAAAGCTGAAGAGAGGCTCTCATATCCTCTTGGCTATGGAATTGTTGTAGCCTATAATTGCAGCCCTGTTCCTTTAAATGTTTATTAATGCACGTCTAGCTTGTGTTCTCTGACTCTTATTGTCTTTTGGAGGACCACAGAGGTAAAATACATTGTCTTATGAGTTATAGCTATCCCTCTTACATCACAGGGGTTAGGGGTGTGGTGCCCTGTGATCTGGAAAATCCATGTTAAATTTTTGGCTCTCTCTTCCTACCAGAGACGAAGTCTGAATTTTTTCTCTTTCTTTTATGGGGTGTTTACAATAGTTTATTGTAAAATTTGAGTTAAGTATTTGATCATAGGCTCCGTGTCATCTGTGGATCTTGCAAAACTCCCCCCCAAATTACTATTTAATTTCTTATGCCTACCCATGATATATCAAAAAGTGATGGGGAAAATTGCAATGTGGGAGAGATAACTGTATTTATACTTTATTGAGAATTTATCATCCTTTCCTGTCAAAAGATTTTGATGAGAGTCTAAGAGGGACAGACATTTTCAGTTTCACCCTTTGGGAAGCTACATTTTATTTCCCTATAAACTGTGCAGCATGACCACTAATGAAGAGCTCTTTCTCTCTCTTTTCCCAAAGAGTATTCGGGAAGCTACAAATAAATTAACTTCTGCGGAAGAAGAGAAAGAGACTGCACACAAGAGTGGACATGCCTATCCATCCAGCTCTCCCAATATTTCAGAGATTTCACAAGAGGAGAGTCGGCAAACAATATCTCGTCCATGGAACTACAAGGCCCCAAGAAAAGAAGGAGCCAGTGGCCTCAGAGCTGAGGCCATGAGGAGCAGAAGCTTAGGGCCAGGGCAGAAGAAAATGGAGCAGAGCCCATGGTGTCCAGTGATCCTTAGCTGTCAGGATGAGAGTGAAAGAGGAATAGGCGAGAAAGAAAGCAGATTCCAAGCTGTAATACCTATTAATGTGCAAATTGCCTGTGTCCCTCTCTTATTCCAGGTGATGTGATATATAGAATTCCAGATGTGGAGTCAAGAAGATCTGAGTTCAGATTCTGTGACCTCCAGCAAGTTATTTAACCTCTTTCAGTCCCAGTTTCCTGTAGGGATGGTAATAACTCCTACGTCACAGAGTCATTACAAGGATCAGATCAAATGAGATGATATATCTATCTTACTAAAGGGCTTTGTAAACCATAAAGTGCTATGTAAAAACTAAATATAATTTTTACTGTTATTATTAGTACTGGCAACAAGAGTAGCGGCAGCAACAGTAGTCATAGTAGTGGTAGTGGTGGTAGCAGTAGTGTAAACATATAACATCCCACTGCTAGACCTAGGGGACTGAGACACTGCCTCTTTTTATTAAGGGTGCTCCTGGATCTGGTCCGTGTAAGATGACTGGATTCAATCTAGGGAGATGGTTGACTCTTGGCTCCTTAAAAGAGAAGTAACTAAGACTCTTTTTTTCTCTAACTTTCTGCCTCTTTCTGCCTCTAAATGCCAGCAAGAATGACTTAAAGCTTAGGTTTGGCTCATGTCTGAGGTAGCCTCAAAATAGAGAGAATAGAAAGGTCCTCAATGTACAAGATAGCTCAGGTATAGGACAGCTATTTATTTTTTCACTGCTACATAAATGGTTAAAAATACAACTCACAAATATAGAATTAGAAGAACTTAAACATGTAGCTGTTCTGGAGGCTGATACTTAAAATATCAAAACATGAGACATTTTGTGTATCTGTTGACTGTTCACCATTATTCACTGTTGCCTTAATGCTCTCTCAGGGTCGATGTCTTCTCTCAAGACAAGCCAGAATTTGGGCTCCTCCTGTCGGTCATTTTCCTCCCCAACAAGCATTGTAGTACCTAGAGGGGGCTCCTCTGGAAATGCAGGCAGCACCAACTAAGAGCCCCAGGAGCACCTAATTTCCCGAGGTAGCCCCTCTGATTGGACACTATCTGGTGATCATTGCTTGATCATCTGTACTCAGATAAACAAATACAAAACAGAAAAGGCAGTCAAAGGCTCAAGGTCCAGTCCCAAGCTTCCCGAGGCACCATGTTGGGAAGTTTCAGAGAAAGAGTTCCAGGCCACATTTTCTGGAGACAGAAAGGAAGGGATAGGATACCAGAGGGCACTTATCCTCTTAAAGGATGGTGAAGGAACATCTCTTTCTCAATTGCTGGCAAACCTCTTGTGATGAAACTTTGATACAGACCTCTCTCCACTGTGGGATGGGGCAGTTCAAGGGTGAGAACCAAGGGACCACTCAGGGTTGTTGCACCATCCTAAAGCACCAGTTCTATCAGCACTGAGCCAGCACGCATAGCCCTCTGGAAAGAACGAGGGTAAATATGTCACATACAAAAGACTTGGCCTGGCTCTGAGGCATTTTCCATGGGTTTTGACTCCAGCCAGAGCCAATGAGGGGGGGCTTCCCTGGTGATGCCCATTACACACCTATCACATTTGTAAGCAGCCAGAGAAGCTCAGAGTGAATAATCAGGAGCCAAGATGCAGAACATCCAGTGTTTCTCTTTTGGACCCTGTTGTGAGTGACTTATTTTATTAGTACCTACTGTGATACGGAGGCAGCAGCTAAGATCAGGGGTTCCCCCATCTCTGCCTGTGGATCAGTAACCATTTAGAATGGGTGGCCAGAATGTTCCAGTTCATTTAACCTTTTGTTGTTTACCTTACCTTTTATTTCAAACAAGCACTTGTTGTTTTGAACTAATGTGTGTCTTCTGCTTGATCTCGTAAAAGGAGCAGTGAAGAGGTTTTGATTAGTGGATGCTGACCAAAGTGGGCCTTGATTCTGGAGCAGTTTAAAAAGGATCCCTAATTGAGGGGGCCTCAGATGCAGAGAGGAAAGTGAAGAAATCTTAAGGGCTTTATATACTGAAAGAAAGAGAATTTAAGGTCATTAACGGGGGAAAATGGAAGCTAAGGATGAGATAAGCACAATTTATTTGTTTCACAATTTTGCTTAGAGTCGTACCTTTTGGATAAAAAGGGGAAATGAGATTGATTGAGCTTCTAGTGGGAAAAAAAAATTTCGTTTTGATGGTGGTGATGATGGGAACTGGAGTTAAACTGAGATTTGAATAAATTTGAAGGCTTAGTTCTCCCATACTGAGTTTTACTCCACAGAACTGTGAAGTACAACCCACTATATTTTCTAGCCTCAGTGCTCCAGAATAATTGCTTTTGTTTATGCATTTGCTGAAATGTGATTCTAGTACCATTGCTGCTGAATTCCAGATATACCACATAATGCATTGTAATTCATTTTTGTCAGGCACAGGTATGTCAGTAACAAAAGCACTTTCCTAAAGTAGAATTATTAACTAAACCAAGGTGCAAATCCAGGGTAGAGGGGTAAGAAAAAAGAGCTTATGAAAGACTATATGTGAGTGTGTATGTATAGGTATGTGTGTCTGAGTAGGTAAGTGTGTGTATACACACACACACACACACACGTAGACAGATAAATAGTATACATACATATATATCCACCTTGGCTATAATGAATAATCTTTTTTTAATATGTTGCTGTAGTCTCTTTGCTAACATTTTATCTGGGATTTTTGGTCTATATTCATTAGTGATTTTGGCCTATATGTGTGTTTTTCTGCTTTATTTTCCCCTGGTTTAGGTATCAGGACCACATTTGTCTCATAGAAGGAATTTGTCATTATGTCTCCACCGTCTTTTCTATTTTTGCAAACAGTTTATATGATATTGGAGTTCGTTTTTTTAAATGTTGGGTAGAATTCATTTGTAAATCCATCACCCTTTCCCTTCTTTCAGACTTTCTTTATGCTTTGATTTCTTTTCCTGAGATCGGATTATTTAAATTTTCTGTTTTCTTGTTCTAGTAACCTGAGTATTTAATATTTTCATAAATATACTCCCATTTCACTTGTCAGTTTTTTTCATGTTATTAGTTTCTAATGGTTTTCTTTATTCCCTCTTCATTTGTGACTTTTCCTGTTTGATTTTTGATAATAATTTCATATAGTTCTCTTTTTATCAGATTAATTAATTTCTATTAGATGTTTTCAAATAGTTCCATTTTGTTAATTAATTCAATGGTTTTTAAAAAATTTTATTTATATCTTCAGAATTTCTATTTTTTGTGTTTAGTTTTTTATTTGTTGCTTTTCTAGTCTGTTTAGTTGCATATCCATTTCACATTTCATTGATCTGTTCTTTCTCTTTTTCGTTGATGAAAGTATTTAGAAATACCTATTTCCCTATATATAAAGCACAGCCTCGTTTATATTCCAACAGACTTGATATCTTGCCAACATATTTCCTGCCTATTTGCTTAGCTTCTGGACACACTGAAGGCTACAGTGAGGGCAAATTCTGTTTCAGGTAGACCAATGGACCAAGGACACACCATCTTCTATCTCCTTGATAGACTTCTAGACAATCTGAAGTCTGCGTTTAATCCAGGATGTTCTTCAGTTAGCCCAAGGGAGTTGGAACACACCACCGTCTTTCTCCTCACTGGACTTCCAGACACCCTCAAAAACTACAGTGAGGCCAAGCCTGGCTCTTTCTAGTATGAGGGAACTATTACACACTACCTCTTGTCTTCACACTAAAATTTCAGACTAATCACACCATGCTCTCATTCTTACCAGGCTTACGGACCAGTCTGGAACTCATTACCCATCTCTGCACCTTCTGGAGGGGCCAAGGATCAGAACACTACTAGATTTGCCTCAAGTTGGTCTCTGGGACATGTCAGTCTCCAGGTGATGAACACATTGCTTCTTTCTTTTGTTTACCTCAAGGAGGGCTTTCTAGGACACAGCAGCATGGCAGGTCAGATAGTTAAGGGCTACACCAAAGCCTAGAGGGTTGAACCTGACCCTTATAATTACCTGTCTTCATCAGAAGACCTCACAGTCACTATCCCTGGCCTCCTCCAATGGCTAGTGTACTTCCACTTTCTCATATTTTCTTCATTCCAGTGATACTGAAACCCTGCTCCCTCTCCAGTCTAGTTATAGGCTCCCTTGTTCCTATTTCCCTCAACCCTATTCCCACATGTCTTGTTGCAGATCTGCCAGCCCCTTCTAGAATGCCCTCTGAAATATGTGCTCCATAATTTACAAGTTTCCTTTCGTTTCACATCACTTCCTCTCTTGCTCATCTATCGTCTGCTACTTACTGAGGCCTGGCCCCCGCAAGGGACACTGCGTCTCTGTCCACTCTTTCCAGAATCAGTTGTAATTTCCTTCATAACTACAGACTCTGGTTGTGTGTGTGTATAGGGGGGCAGTGCAGAGTTGAAAGTTTTTTATTTTCCGTTGCCACTTCCAGACTCTTTTTCTATCACCATCACCCAGCAACTTCTCCTCCTTTGAGGGTCACTCAGTTCAAATTTATCACTCAATAGACATTTCTGACCCCCTAGGATATTCTCCCTCCTTCTTCCATGAGTTCAGTGTATTATCTTTCTCTCTAGTCCAATTCTTGCTCTCCTTCTTAGGAACTTCAACACATATATTGATGTTTACTGAAATACCCTAACTTCCCAGTTTTTCAATCTAGTCATCTCCCACCCTTTACTTCTCCATCCCATCCTCCACATAGCTACTAGTGATTTTCCTAAAGTGTATTTTTTTGGGAAGACACATATAACTGGGACCTCCACCCTATATTAAAACTCTTTTTTTTTTTTTTTTTTTGCTTTTTGGAGGGAAGGCGGGCAATTGGGATTAAGTGACTTGCCCTAGGTCACAGGGCTAAATTTTTGTGGTAAGTGTCTGAGGCTGGATTTGAACTCAGGTCCTCCTGACTCCAGGGCTGGGTACTCTATTCACCTATATTAAAACTCTTATAGCTAATTGATTATCTCCAAACAGACAGGTCACATTGTGTCAGAGACCTTTTGGTTTTCCTCCAACCACTCACATAAAAGAAAAGGGAGCAGTAGGGACCCCCAAAGAAGATAATGCCCTGTGTCAGCCACTGCTGCCTCTGCTGGGTAATATAATTATTTCACTGAAACGATAGTGTGATTGTCTTTCCAAAATCCTTTCAACTTTGACTATTCACATCTTTTATGGTCCAAACACTCTCTCTGATCCTAGTCCTTTGTGAGAGGAGATAGAGGAAAGTCACAGGTAGAACTTTAGTGTCCGAGGACTAACAAACTCCTTTCAACCACTCTGTGATTTAGGTGCTGCAAGTATTAACCCTGTTTTGGAGATGAAGAAACTGTCTTAAAGAGGTTAAGTGATTTGCCTATGGACATACAGCTAATAAGTGCCAAAGGTGAAACTTCAAGTGTCTTGATTCCAAGATTAGTTTTCTTTCACTGTCCTCTTAAACTTATACCGTGTTCTTCACGTACATAATGACTTCAGCAATCACAACCATTTCAAGATATGAAGAACAAGGAAGAAGATTGTATAAGAAACTATGGTTTTCTGCCATGTATAATATTAAAAAAATGTATAAGCTTAATGAGATAATAATGAATTATTCTATGGGTCTTGTTCCTCTCTTTTCTGTCTGTGTACCTTTAAAAATGCTTTATTGATGTCATTTTTTCATGTCTATGACTGCACAACAACTCTCTTTTTCTTCCTTCTCCCCATAAGGCAAAGGGATGCTTTCTCTCATTAAAAAAAAAAGAAGCATATTATAATGGGTAGGTCGAGAAGGAACAGTCAGCCTTCTTGGTCTGCCCTAGCCAAAGCACAGCCCATGGAATGCTGAGCCTGTGCCTATGCTTCTGGCTAAATGTACAGACCTCTGAAGGACTTATTGCTTTGGAATACTATACCAAACCCTGGGTGATTACTTGGTCCCCCACCCCGTGACAGCTGAAAAGGGTGAGGAGATTCTAACAAAGATGCATGAGATAGGTTTGGCCACTAAACCAAGATGTGTGGCCTACTTAGTGGATTTTAAAAATGGAATAACTTTCCTCTACTTTCTTTTCCCTTTGAAATAAGTGGCAAATTGTGTTTTCTTCTTGGGCTTCCTGTGGAGAGGGGGAGGGATATCACCCTTCCCATACCTCAATCAAAATGGAAATCTGTAAGTCATGGTAGAAAAAATAGTCATCTGACTAGTTGAAGTGAGTCTGGGTCTTGGACTCCAGGGTGTTTTTTCTGCCTTGTGTTTCTTTCTTAAGCAGTGGTGATCAAACTGTGATTCTGCCATGTATATCTCTAGGCTTGGAGGTGGCCTAATGCAGTTGAGAAGCCATATCTTCTGGGTCCTTCATTAAAAGATGACTAGAAGCAAGAGTTTCAGCATTGAAGACCTCCAACAGCAAGATAAGTCTTGGTCTAGCTTGCCAGAAGAAATGTACTTGAAAATAATGGTTTGGACAGTGCCAAGAAAAGTGAAGATGAAATGTTCTTTCATTAATCTCACAAAACGTTTCATGTTGTAATGCTTTAAATCGCAACTTCTGGGGAGAACCCAAGGGTTATTGTAATTAAGTCTTATCAGTGAATGTTTGGGAGTCTCTTGGATTTGGCATTTCTTTTATGTAGTAGAAATAAAGAACTACCCTATAACTGATTTACACTGGGTACCTTTCTATTCCCTACTGTTTAAGGGAGATGATAGACATGAGCTAAACCTAAGCTTTAGGTAACTTTTTCTGGGGCTCTGCAGTAGGTGTATAAAAAGCCAGAATGTTTAAGAGCCTAATATCTATGATTAGAAATAATACTTTCCAAAAACTGAAGCTGTTCTACTCATGGTCCTCCTGACTCCAGGGCTGGTGCTCTACTCACTGCACCACCTAGCTGCCCCATATTAGTCATTTCTAAGAATGCAAGTGTCATTCCGTACCTCCAGTTCATCACCTACCTGCCAAAACGTGAAAGATAGATTTCTTTAGTAGAAGTTTGAAGTCATTGTGTCCTTTCTACCACACTCCTCCATCTTCCCCGTTCCCCACACCCATTCCCCACACTGCCATCCTTACATAGACCTGTACTGACTTCCATCTCTGGGAGAATGAAGACCAATTCAAGAAATAGTTGACAATGCTTTTTTGTTTTTTGCTCTTTTCCTACTAATTTTCTAAACTATTGAACACATTATTGAATAATAGACTCATCTTCTTCTCTAACAGTTGGGGGAGATTATTTGGAGAGACATTGCTCCTGTCCTTAAAGCTAATGAGTGTGTGTATGTGTGTGACACACACACGCCGAATAAGAGAGAATATATAGGAGATACAATATGGAAACCAGTCCTGAGAGAAGAATTGTTTTCCAACCAAATCAGAAGTTTGAGTCAAGAGGTGGACTGCTCTACATGGAAAAAAATACACTAATTCTGATGTCATAATTATGTTTGGAGTATGATTGGCCATTAACAGCCACCCGAGCTGACTATTTAACAATGCTCATCTGCAAAAAGAACCAGCAGGCTTATTCTTTTTCTGTTCAGTGATCTGGTTAATCAGAAATATATATGTACATTTTATTAGCCATTTGCTTAATTGCTGTGAAATAGTTACTTTATATAAAAAAAAGGTACTAAGAAGCAACACAGAGGAGATAATCAATGTTCCAGGACCAGAGCAAATTTGAAAATGGATGTACCCTCAGCCCAAGCATTAGTTGTGGGCTGCCTTCCAATGTCTGTATTCTTTTTTGCTCACTTGAAAACTGTAATATTTCCCACTAGTTTTGAGTCTTTTACTTGTTAGGTACCATTGTTTTGTATGTTGATAACTGAGTATGATGGCATTTTTCTCGCTTTTTGAGCCTCTCCACCCCAACATTTAAAAAAATCCCACAGCATTTTATTTGATGTCTTTATTCCATAAAATATATAATTTGCTTTGATTAAAGAAACAAGGTAGTTTCAGGTAATTTAGATATGACACTTCATTTTGTGGGGAAAAATGACCATATGTACGGGTACACACATATATTAAAACAGTGATTGTTTCAGAAAAGTGGAAATAAAATACTCTTTACAGAGAGATTTCCAGGGTATACCTGAACTCTGTAACAACCCTATAGGTACTAGGAACATATCCTTATTTTACAGATAAGGAAACAGGCCCAGGAAGGTTAAGAGGGTTGATTATAGACTCAGACCTAGTAAGTATCAGAGGCAGGATTCAAGCCTAGCTCTTCTAACTCCAAGTCCAGTATTCTATCCACTATGCCATGCTATGTAAGAATAGACAATTGCTTTATGTAGTTGCTTGGTCCAACATTTATCACTAAACTCTCAAGAACCAGAATGTAAAAACTATATATATAGATAATAATCATTTTTTTCTGTTGAACCTGAAAATGAGATGGGAGTAGGAAAATGTATTCATAGCTTAAAGCATATTTGATTCACAAATTCCTTTCAGTTGCAACATTTTCTCATCTTGAAGGTAACTCTAGTCAACACACAACAATACGATTTCCACCATTACCCTGGAACTAAAACAAAAATCACAAAACCTGTTGTAAGAGGAAAGGAGGAAGTTTCTGCCTATTTCATTGTCATTGATCCCTTTCTGAAGCTACTTAGAGGACATCATTTCCGTGAATAGTGGTCTCTGAGTCAAGACCAAGTCAGAGACTGCCTAACCCTGTTATTATTCATTTAATTACACTATAAATGTATTGGTCTCTGGGGGTGATGCAACTGGGTTGACTGTAAACAAGTTGCACTGGCTATTAACAACACAGCCCATTAATAACCTTTTGAGATACTCATTCCTTTCCTGCCTAGATTCTTAATTACATGAAACACTGAAAAAAATACAACAGTTATTGATTAAGTAGTTAGGGATCTTTAACCTTGAACAGATGAAAATTTCTAACAAAAATCCATATTACTAGAAAAATATTTAGAGAAATTTGTGATTTGAAATCATATCATAGATGGGTATATAGACCCCAATAAATGAAAAGGTGAAAGTATTATATATACACACACACATATATATGTATGTATATACATACATATATTTATAGTAGCAATTTTGTGGTATCAAAGAACTGTAAATAAAGGTGGCACACATCAATTGGGGAATGGTGGGAAGCACTTTATATGAATAAAGGAAATTGTGCCAGGAGAAATGATGAAAATGAGCAATACAGAGAAATATGGGAAGATGTATATGAATGGAAACTGAGTAAAAAAAAACCCAAACCAAACCAGAACCAAGGGCACAATATATACAATGACCAAAGCAATGTAAATTAAAACCTCTAAAGGGAACTCAAATTCTAAGTAATTAAAAAATTCTGAGTAATTAAAAAACAATGACAAAATAGACAATAAAACATATCTCCCTCATTATGACAGTGCAGTGGAGGACCATGAGGACAGAATAGCCTGTACATTGTCATATATATTGTCACATATTGTCACATACCAGAACTTTTTTTACTAAATTTTTTCTTTGTTCAAATGATTCATGTGAAAAAAAAACATCAATGAAACATATTAAAAATATGTTTTTGGAACATTGCAACAAATTAAAATTATGTCACTATAGAAAAAGAAAACCAGTTGGGATCAATAGCTAGAAGAGATTTTAAAGTTCATTTAGTTTTCTCTTCTTTATTTTATTGATGAAGAAATAAAGGTCCAGAGAGATTGGCCAAGGCCATACAAAGAGTAAGTAGGAGAACTAAGGTCCTCTGACTCCAGATTCAATGTTCTTTCCATTGTCCCACACTTTATCTTTGAGCTATAATTTACCATATCATTCTGAAAGATCTAAGTTTTAAGAAAGCTACCTAGTCTTGTGAAAAGTGAGATGAGCTCAATTTACCCACAAGGGTCACTCACTATGACACAATGTCAGTGCAGCCTTTTCCTTTTGTCACTCAACTAGTAAGTAGGGAAAATTCTATTCAGATACTGTAAGAGCGAAATGCATGTTTAGCAGCTGTGGAGAGTAGAACACTTTGTGTCTTCCTCCTTTGGACAGTTCTGCTCTTCTGTAGGCTCTTCTCCACATCAAGGCATAAGTATGTCCTTTTGTCTAGTTACTCTCTGGGCTTTATTGTCAAGGGAAGGGTTTTCCTTTCAAAACACCCCTGAGAAGCAAATAAGAAGGAAAAAAAAAGGCCTGACATGCACTGTGCATACCAGTTCCAGTTTATCCCACAAACCCATCCAACTGCTAGGCTAATTTGTATCTAAGGTGGTTTGATTTAACTTAATCCCCACTTTGGGAAGAGATTAAAAATATGAATCAATAATTCCTTTTTGTTCAGCTCAAGCCTCCAGCTGGGAAGATCTCAGAAATGAGAAGAGAATCTTTCTGTCTCTGGAAAATATATAGTGTCCCCCAAAAGTCTTAACTTTAATAGCTTAAAACTTCCTTAAGATTTTGGGAACACCCTGTTTCTTGAAACTCCTGCTTCTTGCTCATATGTTTTACCATTTAGGCCTCTCAGCTACATTTGAATAATGAAACACATAGAGCAGCAATGCAATGGTTAAACACATTTTTTTTTTAATCTTAGAGAAACCATTAAAAAAATATCAAAACAGAAAACAAAAACAAAAAGCCTTTTAAGAGAGAGAGATTGGGAAAAGATCATTTCTCTTTCTCTAGAGAGAGAACAAAAGTAGAAATGAAACAAAGGCCAGGAAAGTGTATTCACCAGTTCCCTTCTCAGCAGGTATTTGAGTAGCATTCTGGAAGCCTCTGTATATCAGCGAACATTGCCACCAATGTCCTGTTACACAGGAATTTCAGTTTCTTTATAATTTCTGATGCCTTCCTGTATTCCACTTACCTCTTACCTCAAAACATTTTGATTGTTCTGAGCCAACTGGGGCTCTTTGCCATGCAGGGGCTGACCCTTTTGGATAAATCCAGGGGTGAGAAACAGATTGATGTGTATTGTTGGCAGACCCCTGAAGTTGTAAGATCATGAATCTACAACCGGACTGGACTTCTGAAGCCATCTATGTTACCCCCTCTGCCATTTACAAATGAGGAAACCCAGGCCCAGAGAAGCCAAATGATTTTCTCTAGTGTCTGATGAAGTGATGAGCCTTTTCCTTGACAAGGTTGACTCCTCTACATTTAACCATGATTCTATTCTCTCTCATCTTTTCCAGCACATCGTTCCAGGAATTATCCTCTCCCTCTGTCTACTCTTTAATTTCTCCCAGTTTCCTGTTTCTTTCCTACTTCTTACAAATGTGCCCAAATTCCCTAAAAAAGCTCCTCATACTACCATTCTATATCTCTTTTCTCTTTTACAGACAGACTCTTAGAAAAAGCTACACTCAATGCCTCCATTTCCTCTTCCCTTACTTGGTTCTTGACCTTTTGCATTCTGACTTGATTCCTTGTCACTGTCATCTCTAAAGTTACCAGCGATGTCTAAATTGCCAAATCTGATGACTTTTTCTCAAGACATATCCTTCTTGACCTCTCTATAGTATTTGACACTGTTGACCACCCTATTCTCTTGGATATTCTCTTCTCTCTGGGTTTTCATCACACTGATTGACTCATGGTCCTCCTTCTACCTGTCTCACTTCCTTCTCAGACTCTTTTTTTTGTTCATCATCCATATTATACTCCTTGACTCTGGGTATACATCAAAACTTTTTTCCTCTCCTCTCTTCTGCTCTCCCCTCTTCTTCTTCCTCCTCCTCCCTCTTCTTCTTCTTTTTTTCCTCTCTCTCTCTCTCTTAGGTCATTAGCTCTCATGACTCTGATGATGATTTTCATTCCTATTTCTCCCAGATCTGTATAGCTAGTCCTTGCCTTTCCCCCCCCAACTCCAGTTGAACATCTCTAGTTGCCTACTGGAAATTTTAGACTAGTTCTGTTGCAGGCATATCCAACTCTACAAGTTTCAAAGCCAAATTCACTCTCTTATGTGCTGAACCCATGTGATTCAGGCAAGTGTGCCTCTGTCCTTCTAATTCCCCAAGTTCACAACCTCAGAGTTATTCTTAACTAGTCATTCTTCCTCATCTGATGTATCCAATATAGTGGCAAAATCTTGTCATTTCTACCTCTGACCCCATCTCTCTGCTCATGTCTACCACTGCAGCTCAAGCCCTCATCACCTCTCACATTGACTATTACAATCATTTCCTAATTAGTCTTCCAGCTTCAAGTCCCCTCTGCAATCAGTCTTTCATTCTTCTTCTAAAGAGATACTCCTGTTGTGCAGGTCTCACCATATCTCTTTCCTCCCCAATAAATTACAATGGCTCTTTTGTTTTCTTTAGATCAAGTATAAACTCCTCTGTGTTTTTGCAACCCTTTATCACCTGCCCTTCTCAAGTCTTCTTTTCTGGCCCTCCCATAGCTTACTCTTCTTCCCACATTCTATAGTCTAGCCAGATTGACCTTCTTGGCATTCCCCACACATGACATTGTATTTTTTAGGGCAGGAACCATTTTTGCATTTCCGTATATCCCCAGTGCTTAGCAGAGTGCCTGGCATAGGATAAGCACTTTAAAATGCCTATTGATTTGGCAACTGTAATATTCTTCATGCCTTTACCTTGACTTCTTTATCCTCTTCCTCTGTCCCATACATAGAAAGCATTCCCTCCTCACTTCCATCTTGTTGAATCCTTTGTCTCCTTCAAAACTACTCAAGGGTTACCTTCCACATGAAGTTTTTCCTTATGCTCCCTCCAATTTGCTCTTTATTTCGTACATACATACATACATACATACATGTAGAAGGTGTTTCTCCCAGTAGAATGTTAGTTTTTTGCCCAGTAGACTGTAAGTGCTAAAAAAAACCTCCCTGTTTTATAGGGTTGTTGTGAGGGTCCCATGAGATAATATCTGTAAAACTTTTGCAAATTTTAAGGCCTAATAGAAGTGTTAGTTGTTCTCTTCTCTCTATTCACCTTCCAGTGGTGCAGAAAACAGTCCATTCATATGCTCTGTTACTCTTGTTCATGTCCTCCTATAAATTCTCTACGGGGATCCCTCCATTATTCTGGGAACTTTCCTTTATATCCGTTGGCATTGCAGATCCCAGAGGAGCAGCGTGGGCTGTTCATCAGTTATCCCTTGCTCTGATTACATTATGGGCCCACTTCCTTTCCTAGCCATATATCTCTCTGATGATATTTGTCGTGCTTCTCACCCTGTATAATTTTTCATTGGGAATTTGTTCTGACCTACTCATGCATACCACATACCTCTTCACTGCCCCCGGGTTTTCTGTAACACTGATACCTTAATGACTATGGTATTCCATAATGTGTGGCCATGTACCATCTCAGAATGAAGGCTGATATTTAAAAGATGGGCTTTTGTTTCAGGAAGAAACTTAGGGTTATTAAAAGAACTGTACAACCTCACCTGGGCCCTTACTGCTACTAGACAATCATATTTTACTTCCCTCATCACCCTCATCGCAGTTCTTCCAAACCTTTTCATCTGTCCTCAAATCTCATATGACTCCTCCTCTCTCCACTCTCTTATTTGAGAGCCTTGTTTAATAATTTACCAAAAAAATTGGGTCCTTCACCATGATCTCCCTCTTCTCCCCTCTTCCTCATCTCCTGTCGCTTAGATGCTTTCTGCCACTAGCTGCTTCTTCACCCATGTGTTACAGAGTGATGTGGCCTTACTCCTTACCAAGGCTAACTCTTCTACCTGCTCAAGTGATCCAATACTGAGTATGTAACCGTAGTATTTAATTCTTTCAGATTGCTTGTAGTATTGTTTTTTCTTTGACATGTTAGCTCTAGAGTTGAGCTATAAAATTCCTGGAAGTTTTAATTTGGGGTCTTCTTTCAGGAGATGACCAGTGGATTCTTTCAATTTCTACTTTACCTTCTGGTTCTAAGAGATCTGGGCAATTTTCTTTTGAGATTTCCTACAATATGATGTCTAGGATTTTTTTTTTCTTTTTGGTCATAGCATTCAGATAGTAAGTCTTAAATTCTCTCTCTTTGATCTGTTTTCCAGGTCATTTGCTTTTGCTATGAGATATCCTATATTTCTTCTATTTTTTTCAGGTTTTTAGCTTTGTTTTAATATTTCTTGTTGTCTTATAGAGTCATTGACTTCTATTGGTCCATTCTAGTTTTCAGGGAGTTTTTTGCTTGGGCAACGCTTTGCACTTCTTGTTTCGAGATGTTAATTCCCTTTCCAATTTTGTCCATAGCTCTAATTTTTTTCCTTCTAGTACTCTCATTACGTTAATAAAGACATTCTAAAATTATTTTTCTTTTAACTCATGCTTTGTCTCTTCTAGAAATTTTAGTTTAGTTCATGTCCAAACTATTTTTTCTTTGGGGCATTGCTTTTAGGTGATTTGGAGTCATTCTCTTCTGAGTTTGTGTCTTTAGCATCCCTGTCTTAATAATAGCTTTTTCTTTTTTTGTGGTGGGATGCCTTTACCTCCATTTCCCCATCTTCTAGCCTACTTCCTAACTTTGTACTTGAATTTTAGGGCTGGGCTCTGCAAACTTCTGGAGGGAAGGTCTGGGTTGTTACCTTTACTACTTTCTTGAGGCATTGAATGTTTTGTTATTCCAGGATCTCAGGGACAGCTCAAACTGGAGACATGTAAGCTTTTGTTGCTCCCAAAGCAGGCTGATCCAGAGGAGAGTCTATCACTGTCCTCTTGGTCTGAGCTCTGCAAGTTCTTGACCTGGGTTTGGGTCTGAGCAACAGTAGACTGCTGCTGGACTCAAACCTGATCAGCTAGTTGGGAAGTTTCTGCTGGTTCCCAGTGATGATTGCAAGCCTTAGGTCTTTGATTCCTGCACTGGTTATTCTTCTGCAGGCTTCAGACTGAGTTAGAAGCTGGAACTGAGACGCTCTTCTCCTCTTGGGATCTGAGTCACACTCTTGCTGCTTACTTCTGAACTCACTCCTCAGGATATTGCCCGGGGTCTTTTACTACTCCCTATCAGAATCCTGTCCCTGATGTACATCCCTTGCTTAGTCAGCCCTTGACTCCAAACTGTGAAGTGGGCAACAAAGCTGCCATTGGATACATATTCCTGTCTTGGTGCCACAGTATGAGTCTGGGAACTCCTCTTGCCCAGGTGTACAGCTTCCCTCTAGATATTACTGTGTTAGAGTCTATGGCTGATCAGACCAATACGAGTTCAGAATGCTCTACCACAAGTAGGGCACAAGTAGTCCATGTGAACATTTGGTGGGGGGGTTCTCTAAACTTGCACGTCTCGCATTTGTTTTGAGCTACTCCCATTCTGCTTTGCTCATAGAGCACAACAACTTCTCTGATGCAGGTATGCCAGGCTGAGTGGTCCTACGGCAGTGTCTCCCGTGTCACACTATCAATTCCAAAGTTCTTAGGAGAAACCTTGAGAGTTGCTTATATTGTTTCTTCTGGCCACCACGGGAACACTTGCTCTATGTGAGTTCTCCATAAAATAGTCTTTAGGGCAAGTGTATGTTTGGCATTCAAACAATGTTGCTAGCCCATTATAATCGCACTCTGTGCAATAGAGTTTGAATGCTTCTCAGTTTAGTCTGAGATAAGACCTCAGTGTCTGATATCTTATCTTTAGTCCTTTTTGCTATTCCACCATCTGTGCTCCTCCTTTGTCAATAGTATGTAAATGGTTATGAGAACTGTGTGATGTTCCAGAAGATGGGAGGAAGTTCAAAAGTCCCATTTTTTTTTTTGGTTAAGGAGGAAGAGAATGGAACCTGGAAACTATAGAACAGTGAGTTTGATTTGATTCCTGGAAGAATTTTGGGCTGCCTTATTAAAGTGATGGTTAATGAATATCTGGAAAATGAATCGGCGATCACAAAGAACCGACAGGGCTGCATTAGAACAGGTCATTCCAGACTGACTTCATACAGCACCTGTGAACAGAGACATTATTTGTGAGCATAATAAGTCAGATGCTGAAGATACTTGTTGTGAGTACCCACTAGAGAGTTAGAGAAGACAACTAAATCTGGGAGGGATGAACCCAGAGACAACTCTTTTTGTGCTAAGCACCAAAGTTGTGGAAGTTGCTAGGAAACAGAGGGTACCCATAAAGCACAGAGGCAGTAATAGTCACCTGTGGACCATAATTAGAGGTCCAAAAGAGGAAGTGCTTCAGGAAATAGTGGGTTCCCTCTCCTTGAAGGTCTTCCTGCTGGGGCTGATATCCACTTAGGAGGATTGTTGCTGAGGGGATTTTTGGTTGCATACAGGCCGAACTAAATGGTCTAGGAGGGGCTTTCTGACTCTTAAAATCTATAATCCTGTGAAATAAGTTTAATGAATAGGGAACATTTCTAGTCATCATATTCATTATTCATATGAAAATGGGACTAGTAATTACTTGAAAATAATTTCCATTAAGCTGTTTAAGCATTCCTAGTGTATTTTTGTTTATAATATTAATATTCTTAATAAGCTTCCTTACCTCATTTTTTCATAGAAAATGTGAAAGTAAACTTGAGTCCAAGCTCATCCAAATGTGATTGTTTGCAATAAAATTCCGAATCAATGTGTGGTAGAACATGAGATGATGGAATGAGCACTGGAATTAGAGTGCAGTGGATGAGTACTCTCACCATTGGTGCCACAAGTAACTGGAAGGAAAAAAAAACCTGACATTTATTAGGCACCTACTATGAGCCAGGCATTATCCTAAGCACTTTTCTTTTCAAATATTATCTCATTTGATTCTCACAATGGGAGGTAGTTGCTATTATTATTTCTATATGACAGCTGAGGAAACTGAGGCAGACAGAGGTTAAGGGACTTACAGCTAGTAAATGTTTAAGGTAGAATTCGCACATCAGGAAATTAACTTATTGTAACATCTTAAAGAATTACCTGGAACCCTGAGAAGTTGATTGACATGTCCATGGTCACATAGATGGAATGTGTCAGGGAGAGAGGACTTTAAGTAAGGTCTTCTTGTCTTTAAGATGGAGCTTCTATTCACGGTGTCAGGCTACCCTGGTGCCTTATTATTAATAAAAACTAATAAGCAAATGAGGTGGCATAGTGGAGAGAGCATAGGACTTGGAGTCAGGAGGACCGGAGTTCAAATGTGGCCTCAGAAACTTGCTAGCTATCTTACCTTAACCCTGTTTGCCTCAGTTTCCTCATCTGTAAAACGAGCTGTAGAAGGAAATGGTAAACTACTCCAGCATCTTTGCTAAGAAAACCCCAAATGGGGTCACAAAAATTTGGACACGATTAAAATGTTTGAACAACAAAACAAACAAGAAAATCAACACGTAAGCTTTGGTTATTTTATGTTGCTTTGCTGTTCCCGTCCCATTCTGAATAAATTTCTTGACTTCATTTCTTTTGGGAGATCGGACTTTCTTGTTGTTCAGTTGTTTCAGTCGTGTTCAACTCTTCATGACCTGGCATTTGGGGTTTCCTCGCCAAAGAACTAGTGTAGTTTGCCATCTCCTTCTCCAGCTCATTTTACAGGTGAGGAACTGAAGCAAACAGGGTGAAGTGACTTGCCCAGCGTCGCTCAGTTAGTAAGTGCCTGAGGCTGGATTTGAAATAAGGAAGAAGAGTTTTCATTACTTCAGGCCAGGTACTCTATTCACCGTGCCACCTAGCTGTCCCTAACTTACTAGTCAGCTATATATACTGAAAGTGAGCTAGCTAGAAAAGCTTCCTAGAGATTTAAAATCTCAGCTGGGGAAAATGAGGCAAAGAGTATTAATTGTGAAGGTCCTTCTGTGATAGGGATCTGGCTGTTATAGGCCAGAGTCTAACACAGTACAATCCAGTCCAATCTATTTATTTATTCATCCTTTCAATTATTTATTTATAGCCCCATGGAGTGTGACTATAAAATAATGAAATTAATTCTTTTTGTGTGCCATTTTAAAATGTACTCTGATAGTCCTTCCCAAAAGAGAAGTTTCAACTGTATTTTGAGGCATCATAATATTTTTGGAATATTTGTATAGCATCCCAAGGTGGTGATATTAAAGAACATAGTCCTGGTATGTATAATTTTTAAGTCTCACTGTTTTATTGTCAAAATAGTTTCTAATAACAAAAAAAAATCAGAATTTGTTAAATTTAAGTGCCTTTTTTCATATACATATATAATACACACACACATATATGTATGTATGTATGTATATATTTTTCTCCCCAAGAACCAACAACTATATATGATGATTCATGACCAGACTACATTTAAAGTATCATAAGGACAGGTCCCACTTCTGTGATTTCACTGATCTTAGAAAGTCCCAGGTGAGGAAACTCCTCTACCAGGGCAGGCACCATCTCAGTAATTTGTAATCTTAGCTGCCTAGGACATTGAGAGGATGAGTAACATATTCAAGGACACAAACGATCTTCCTGGCTCCAAGGCTAGTTTCTCTATCTATTACACCACCCGCCTCACATAAATAATAGGTGCCACTTTAAATGTACCTGTTTCTCCTAGTGGGAAGCTAGGTGGCAGCATAGTGCACAGAGCACCAGGGCTTGGAGTCAGAAAGACTCATTTTCCTGAGTTCAAATCTGGCCTCAGACAGTTACTAGCCCTGGGCAAGTCACTTCACCCTGTTTGCCTCAGTTTCCTCATCTGTAAAATGATCTGGAGAAGGAAATGGCAAACCACTCCAGTATCTCTGCCAAGAAAACCCCAAATGGGGTTATGATGAGTCGGACACAACTGAACAATGACTGAAAGATAAAAATTCCTCCTGAGAGAGGGTTAAAGGTTTGGCTCTTTATATAAGAAAAGGAACTCAGAAACCTATTAAGAAGTTAAAAGGGGGAGGCTAGGTGGTGCAGTGAATAGAACACTGACCCTGGACTCAGGAGAACCTGAGTTCAAATCCAGCCTCAGACATTTAATAATTACTAACCACGTGACCTTGGGCAAGTCACTTAAACCCAATTGCCCTACCTCCCCCACCCACTCCAAAAAGCAAAAAAAAAAAAAAAAAAGAATGAAAAAATTAGTTCTGCTCATCAGATGTATCTATGGCATTACTTTCCAAATGAGGACCAGGTGGCTGGCTACACACACATGATATTGTTCAAGTATTCTTCTTAAATAATCATCACTGAACACTCTATAGTACAAATAAATGATACATTAGCATCTTTTTCTTCTGGGTAGAGGTGTGAAATTGTGAATTCTCTAGTACCATTAGTTATAGTACATTTTTAAAGGAGTCCAAGGATTCCCAGGGAAGAGAAGATGGCTGTCATTTCAGATAAACCTCAAAGCCAATGTGGGAATGCTGGCATTTCATCACATTACTTGTCAGAGTTTGAGCACCACCAGAGTGAAAGTGGTCTAGAACACCTCCTCCCTATATTCAGAGACTACCTTTTTTTGTGGTCTCATAAAATATCAGAGGAAGAAAGTACCTTAGAGACCACCTAGTCAAATATTTTCATTTTACAGGTGAGGAAAATAAAGCTCAGTTAGGTGAGGCATCTTGCCTAAATTTTCATAGGTAGTAAATGAATTTTAAGGTTAGAATTTGAACTCCATCCTCTGATTACAAATCCAGGGTTTTCTTTTTCCTGCTTTGTCATGCCACCTCTACAGACTCTTAAACAGTTTTCACTTTATTTAAAGACTTCACTAACAGTTACTTATGGTTCTTTAGTGTATTTGCTGTTGTATGTGTATCTCTAGAAGGAAAAAATATACTTAGAAATGCTGGGAAATTGTTTTTGAGCATAAGCCCCCAGCGGATGCCAAATGATTGAAGTTTTAAAAGAAACCTGCAGGAAGAAAAACCTTTTCACAATCCACAGAGTGGCCCAGAGCATTCTATATTAGTTGAAGAGTAAAGAGAGATGGTAAAGAGTAAACAAGTGTGCTTTGAGATGGATTGGCAGGATCATGAGGAGGTAAAAGAAAAAAAATGCAGAGTAATTGATGTTGACTCCAAGTGCAAAAGATGGTAAATAGTTGGAAAATAAATCCATTTTAAAATTAATATGCGTATAGCCAATATAAAAGATTATCAGCCTGGTACAGAAAAGGACGAGGGATTTCAGAATCCCGAGACTGGTCTTTTTTTGTGGTCCTGTTTTGTTTTAAGGTTTAAGGTTGTTATAAGGGAAAGTGCCGCATAAACCTTAAAATGCTCTATAAATATGAGTTGTTATTATTATCATTATTCTCCTTTCAACACAGCAAAAGAATTGTGACTGATGGGCTTATTAAATTGGTGGCCCTCGGGTGGTGTGGTCATATAGATGGGCTGCAGTGAACTGATTTGTGCTAAATGTTTCTGTTCTATATGGCATAAAACAGGGCTTTTCTTTTGTTTTATTTCTAGCCTTTTTTGTGTCATGGTTCTCTTTGTTGAGTCCTTCACAAACCTGTTTTTAAATGAGTGAAGGAAATGCTAAATTTCTGTTAAAGGCTAGTGAAAATAAAGATGTAATTTTGTTCCATCTAAATATACAATGTTGTTGTTGTGATTATTATTCAGTCATCTCTGACTCTTTGTGACCCCATTTGTGGTTTTCTTGCCAAAGATGCTGAAGCAGTTTGTGATTTCTTTCTCCAACTCATTTTTTTTACAAATGAGGAAACTGAGGCAAACAAGGTGAAATGACTTACCCAGGGTCACCTAGCTAGCAAGTGTCTGAAGTCACATTTGAACTCAGGAGTATGAATCTTCCTGATTCCAGGTTGGGCACTCCATCTACTGTACCACATAACTGCTCGAAGCCCAGGTTAAGAGAAGGACAGAATTTAAGAATATCTCAAAAGACCGAGCAAAGCTCTGTGTCAGTTGACACACCTGGTTCTTCTAATCAATTACAGTCAATAAGCATTTATTAGACATCTAAGATATGGGAAGCACTATGCTAAGTTCTGGAGATAAAAGATAAAATAAAATGAATAGCAGGAGATGGTTCCTGGTCTTAAGGAGCTCACAACCTAATAAGAGAAAACAACATTAGCTGTGTGACCTTGGGCAAGTCACTTAACCCCAACTGTCTTGCCTTTCCCCGTCCAAAAAAAAAAAGCAAAAGAATCGAGAAAACAACACACAAAAGGGGAAGCTAGGTGGCATAATCGATAGTTTCAGGCTTGGAGTCAGGAAGATGTCTTATTGCTTTTCAAAAACTGTATTAATATTTTAAATAATTTAATTTTAATTTTTAATTAATATTCACTTTAAATATTAAGATTAAAAGATTAAAAACAACTGTGTGCCAAGCATTGTGCAAAGTGCTGGGAATATAAAGAAAGGTAAAAGACAATGCCTGCTCTCAAAGAACTGACAGTCCAATGGAGGAGATGGGGAAGTGGCAAATCATGTAAAATATAGTATATAGCAGAGGCATTAAACACCTGGCCCACAGGTGACTTTTGACCCACAATCCTCCCAAATGTGGCCCAGAACAGATTGAGATATTGTTGTTCAGTCACTTCAGTTGTGTCTGAGTCTTTGTGACCCCATTTGGAATTTTCTTGGCAAAGATACTGGAGTAGTTTGTCATTTCCTTCTCCAACTCATTTTACAGATGAGGAAGCTGAGGTGAACAAGGTTAAGTGACTTGTCCAGGGTTACACAACTGTTAAGTGTCTGAGGCTAGATTTGAACTCAGGTCTTTCTGATCAACAATTTCACTGGTTGCAGGTCACACCCTCCATGGAGGCAAATTGCAGTTCATGTAAGCTTTAGTGGATGACTGTCATTGTTTTGGCTGAATAATTCATCACCATGAGGCTTATCTTAGCCATATGAGCCTCTTTGAATTTAGTGTAGGCTAGTCCTTGGTTGACAGATATATAGTTGATGGCCAGGCTCTAAGCATTACCACTAGAACCTATGCACCACGAACACAGACACTGAGAGCCTAGCATTGCTTTGCTGCCATGATGAAACATTGGAGGAGAACTTTGGGAGAAGAACATATTCATTTTGTTGTTGTTTAGTCATTTCAGCCAAGTCTGACTCTTCATGACCCCATTTGAGGTTTTCTCAGCAAAGATACTGGAGTGATTTGCCAATTCCCTTCTCCAGCTCATTTTAGAGGTGACGAAACTGAGACAAACAGGCTTAGGTGACTTGCCCAGGATCACATAGCTAGTAAGTGTCTAAGACTAGATTTGAACTCAGGACAATTTGTCTTCTTGATTCCAGGCTCAGCACTCTATCCACTGTGCCACTTAGCTGCCCCATGTTCATAAAATAACTCAATCACAGAATGGCTGAAGCATTCTTTAAGCAAGCCTTGAGTTTCCTTTCTGTCTTTAGAAAGAGTGAACTTTAACAAATTTGGATTTTATGTAAGGGTGGTATTTTAAAAGTGTTAACAAGTCCTAGACATCTCTGTTGACTCAATCAATCAAAAATATGAACTAGGTGTGAATAAATTTTTAATCAACTTGAGAAGAGTGAAATATTTCAATCATCAAATGAAATAAGATGATGCCACACAAGAAATGTATTGGGGTTGGTTGAAATAATTGGACATACCTCTGGACTTCTGCATATTGCAGCAAGAAAAGTGTAGAATTGAGCATATCACCAGGGGATTCTAATAACAAACAAGACCAATAGTGGTTGGGGGAATTGTCCTAAGAGGGTGTGAGAACTGAGTTGTGAACTTTGAAAGGTTGGAAGATTTAGATTTCTAATTGGTGCTGTTGGTAGCAAAATCTTGGCACCAAGGGCAAATTAACCATACTGAAGAAAGGAAGCTTCAGAGTTCTACAAGGACATTGACTCTGGGAAGCCAGAAGAGAATTACAGCTAACGGGAAATTCATAAGGATTCTATCATGAAGAAAAAGACTTCTAGTAACAAGAAGCTGTAAGTCACCTGTTTGCCACATATGTATCCTACACATGTGACTCACCACCCTTGTACTCTGAATTTGGGCCAACTCTGTCCCTGGGCTTATGCATACTTATAGGAAGTATGATCTAGACCAGTGGTTCTCAACCTGAGTGTTGCGACCCCTTTGGGGGTCGAATGACCCTTTCACAGGGGTTGCAGGGGTTGCCTAAGACCATTAGAAAACACGTATTTCCGATGGTCTTAGGAACTGAGGCATCACTCCTCTATCTGTCTCCAGGAAGGTCCTCCCACATGCAAATACACCCACATACAATATTAAAGGGTTGGGGCATTAGGAAGGTTGAGAACCACTGATCTAGACTTTGGGGGGGATTATTCTTTATACGAACTATTTCGACTACATTTAATGTTTGAGATAATCTTGGTAACATACTTAGTACAGTGTCTCATGCGTAGTAGGTGCTATATAAATGCTGATTCTCTTTCCCTTCCATCTACATTAGCAACACTTTTTTCAAAAACTAATCAAGCCTGGCCAGGTGATATTAATTAATAAGTCCCCAAAATGGGGACTTGTGAATGGTAGTACTAGAAATTGCATTCCTTCAGAGTTACCCCTAAGTAGGAGTAATCAGCTGCCTTTGGGGGTCCTAGTCTGCCAATGTGAGTGAGAACTGAAGGAAGTAAGCACTAGAATGATGGGCTACTCAACATGCAGCTCGAGCACGTCCTTCTGCATGGTGTCTCCCCTTGGTCCCTCCAGGTGCTGGTGTCTTCCATTTTGAGATTACATTGCATCTGTTCCACATACACACATAATATATTTATATGTAAGTACATATGCATGCATGTATATATGATGCAACATAGAAAATATGTTGAAATTAGTTGAACACATGCATACACACGTACACATTCATGTGCATGTGTATACATATAGGTGTATTGTCTCCATTGTTTCCCTTATTCAAGCTCTTTGAGACCAGACTATTTTACTTTGTCTTCGTACCCCTGGAGCTTAGCTTAGAGCCCACCACATAGCAGGTGCCTAATAGTCTCCTTAATTCATTGATTACAATATAGTGGAAAGGGAATTTGATTTGGAGTCTAAAGAACTGGGATTGAACCCTGGCTCTGTTAGTCACTACTTGTGTGACTGGGGAAAACCCCTTTCACTCCCTAGGTCTCAGTGTTCTCCCTGCTAAAATGGAGGCATTGGACTGGATTATTTTTATGGTACTTCCCAATGTTAAAATTCTGTGATTCTGAAATATAATTGATGCTATAATTTCCCAGAAAAGTAGCCTTTTCTTCTTATTCATTTTGATGTGAATCTTAAGGAGCTATACTATATACCTATAATATTTATAGAATTTTAAATCAGAGATTTAGAGCCCAAAGGAGTCTTAAAAATCATCTGGTACAATGCTATAATCTTCCAGAAAAGTGGTATTTTCTTCTTATTCATTTTGATGTGGATCTTGAGGAGCTGTGCTCTACAACCATAATATTTATAGAATTTTAAATCACAAATTTCGAGCTGTAAGGAATCTTAGAGGTCAACTTCTAAGTGAGGAACTTCATTTTTCAAGTGAGGAAACTAAGGCCCAGAAAGGAAATTGATGTGCTCAGCATCATACAGGTAGCTTGAAAGGGGAAGAGCTGGGATTCAGATTTGTTATTCAGATTTTAAATTCAATGCTCTTTGTACTGCTGAAAAGGTGAGTGAACATAGCAATGGGAAACATGGCTGTACATTGCTTCTGTGTAAAGAGCTGATTACAGTCATGCCATGGAGAGGAAGTGTCTGAAGTGGAATTTGAACTCAGTTCTTCCTGACTCTAGGTCTTGTACTCTATCCATGGTGCCTCTTAGCTGCCCTGGCAAGTCACTTAACCCTGTTTGCCTCAGTTTCCTCACCTGTAAAATGAGTTGGAGATGCAAATGGCAAACCACTCCAGTATTTCTGCCAAGAAAACCCCAAATGGGGGTCATAGAAAGATGGACCCAACAGAAATGACGGAGCAATAACAAAAAATGGATGGGAAACATGAAGAAATGGATAGAGAGTTAGACTTGGAATTGGGAAGAATTTGGTTCAAAGCTCACCTCATATACTAGCTGTGTGACTCTGGGCTAGTCACTTACACTCTGTGGGTCTCAGTTTTCTCACCTATGAAGTGAGTGGGTTAGACTCAGTATCCTTCAAGATTCCTCTCAGCCTGAAGTCTGTGGCTGTGAACTTTTTGCAACTTGAGTTGCATTAGGAAAAGATTGTCCCTGCCGGCAGCTGCTTTTTTGCTATGTCCTTCAAATCATCGATATGGTAAAATTCTTCACATTCTGGTACAGTTGTCTATATTTATGTTGATGAATCTGTCATGTCATGCTAAACAACAGTGCAGCTGGACAGTGTGTAATAAACTTTATTTTTAGATCTCTTAACCTGATTTCCCTCCCCTCCCACTGCCATCCTGTCAAATACATAGAGCCATCATTACTGAAGAATCTCAATCCTAAATTATACCTCATGCTCTCTCTGCTTGTCCTTCCTCAAGTTGAAATGGCTGCTGACAGTTGAAGTAGATCTGGTTTCAAATGCCATGGCAATCTTCTCTTCATTACATCTCATTTGCCCTTGATTCTGTATTAACAGGGAAAAGGGAAAAATGTTCAAAAGAAAACTTGGAAGAGGAACGATTTCTGAAGGTCACTTAGAAAAAAGACACCCATATTTATCATATGACAAAGTATTTTTGGACATCCGATGTCATTAGAGAAAACAGAGTGATTTTCCACTAAGCAACCTGCAAATCAGTAATTTGATGAAACCTACAAATTCATCATTTGAGAAGTTCAAATCACATCTCATTGATTCTCCCCAAACATCTGGGACAGAGGTGGTAGCAAGCTTAGGCTGTCGAGGGTATGGTGTCTGAAAAGGGGGATTTAAAAAATGCCAAGAAATCCCACCTTCTCTTGTTTGGAGTTATGTTGCTTGTAGTACTGTGAAGGATCATAACCTCCAATGGTTAGTAACATATAGGGTGTATGATTCTTTTAAAATAAATTAATTTACTTATTTTCTTGTTTACATCATTCATTTCCACAAGATTTTGAGTTACAAATTTTCTCCCCATCCTTCCCCTACCCAATACCTCAAAACAGCGATCCCACTGTATACCCCCTCCCCCAATCTGTTCTCTCCTATGTCCTCCCCCTCACCCCTCTGGCTTTCTGGTAGGGCAGGATAGATCTCCCTACAGGGGGTATGATTTTCAAGCCCTGCTTCATGACCTCAAATGTCTCATCTCAGCTTTGCCCTGTGAAATAATTAAGTAGAAACATTTTAATTCCTGTTATACAGTTGGAGGGAAAAAAAAAAACAGGGATGCAGGACAGACACTTTGGGGAATGGGTTCAGTTGGTAGGAGAAAGAAGTTCAGGGCCCACGATCATCCCTTTGGGTTTTTTTTTCCTGGATTAGGCTACATAACATTGTGTTCTCATTTTCCTCACTGTTGTTAGATGAGTGAAATAGAACAATATGAACATAGAAGGCATTCTGGAAGGGGAAAAGAAATTCTGAAAGGAAATCATAGAGTTTCTTAGAAGTAGGAAGGAATGGGAGAGAGTCCTATTCCTTCATATTGTTGCTCAAGAGAGAGGAGAGGTGGTGATAGGTGGATTGATGGGAATAAGACTCAGGTCACTTTGGCACCAGCTGCTATAATGACCTTCTTCCTTCTTCCTCAGTGCCTCGCTTCCTAAGTAGGAACATTCCAAAGCGTAACGTTCTTTTTTTTTTTTGGAGGGGGGAAGACAAGGCAATTGGGGTTAAATGACTTGTCCAAGGTCACACAGGTAGTAAGTGTCAAGTGTCTGAGGTCAGATTTGAATTCAGGTCCTCCCGACTCCAGGGCTGGTGTTCTATTCACTGTGCCACCTAGCTGCTCCTCATAATGTTCTTAATATTAGGACTTCCCATTGCTATATGCATCCTTCTTTGGGTGCTTTTTCATAGGCACTGCTTATTGAGTGTCTGCATGCTGGGCATTATTTAATATACATTAGAGAATACAGATGTTGTACAGTTACTGCCCCCTGGGTGTATTTCTTATGAAGGGAAGGAAAAAGAGATGATAGAATACCCCTTAGTATCTAGCTCATCAATTATGCACCATTTTGATTCTTCCTCCTAACCTCCTTTTCCCCCTCTGTCCTGTTCTTCTACCACCCACAGAATTTAACAAACTGGCCACACATTTAAGTACTTACTGTGATCAAGGTGCTAGGGATACAAAAGCTAAATAAGAAGCAGACACTATGTCTGCTGGATGAGGAGGAGCAGGGATGCAATAGGTTTGAGGGAATGCACTGGATGGGGGGGGACCAGATGATTCCGTACATATTCCATAAAATCTGCCCATGTTGCCCTAGTCTAAACTGAAATCTGGTTGGACATTATCATTCTGGATGTGGAAGCTAAGAAGCTTCTTTGTTGCTTTGAGAATGGACTGATGTGATGCCCTTAGTTAAGGATGCTACATATTCTTCTTCTCAGTAATGCTCTCTCTGTCAATTAGAGCATTGTCTTTGAAGGATCAGGATGATATGATATCCTGTGGTTCCTAACCTGCCTTTCACTGGCATATTGATTATACTGGCACTGGTCCCCCATCTCAGGGCAAGAGGTTTCCTCTTATTCCAGTTTACATTCAAGGAATGTCAAGGTGGTACCACCACAGCAGCTACCCTCCACATTCTTACAGAATATATCTTTTTATTCCTCATGGGATTTTTATGCCATTGCCTCTGATCAGGATGTTCAATTTACTGTGACTCAGATTTAAGATTGGGTCAGCTACGATGACATCTGCTGGGTGATTAAAATCTCCTTTTAAAGCTCCAACTGGCGTTGTTGAATGCTAGAATGGACTTTTAAAACAAGCTTCATTATCATGCCCCTGATTTTTGAGGTTGGGTGTTCTATCTCCCAGAAGCCATGTCTGTGATAAATCGGTGCCACTCTAAGAAAGGGGGGAAGCTCTCTAGTCTAGCAGTTTCTTGGATTCAGCCTTCTGGAAGATTCGCCTGATAATGATAAACTACTTGGCTTTTTGTTGCCTTTCCTTATTCCATCTTCCACTCAGAATTGATCAGTTCTTGAGGCTTCTGACTGTGATGTTCTAGGATAGTGGTGTCAAAATCAAATAGAAATGGATCCCTACAGGTCACATATTAACTTTAGAAAACTACAAATGAACATTATCTATGTTGTATTGTATTTTTATTCATTCTTTAAAAAATTTCCAAATTACATTTCAATCTGCATTGCACAGCATTTATGGGCCAGTTGCTGCCACTGAAACTTCTGTAATCTAGATATCCTTGGGAAACAGTTCAGATCCCCTTTAACTGACAGGTCTTATTTCCCTATGAATGTTTCAAACAACTTTTTCATAAAAAGGATTTTAAGAAACCAAAGAGGGGGATCATTAGGAGGTATTTTGCTTTTTAATGATGTGAGTAAGGTAAAGCTGGCTTTTTATAGTCATGGTGAAAAGGAATTCACCTCAAGAAGGGATTCTCTAATGAACTTGGTAGTGATATTGAGTCCCTAGGAGAAGATGAAAGGAAATCTTTTCCAAAACCTATAGAAAAAGGAGGTAGACCCTCATTAGAGACCTTTAAAAGGGCAAAAAAATAAAAATAAAAGAAATAATATTCCACTTACGGGGCTCTGAGGGTGGACAAGTGAATAATGAATGAGTGGTAGTATGGGGTGATTCTTGGAATCAGCATAGAGTCGGGGACACACTGCCTGAAAGGGGATAATGATATTAGCTACCTTGCTCTAGATGATGTGGTCTTGTAATGTCAATTGATGATGATACAGGACATGTTATCGTTGATATTGTACTCAGGACTGCTCCTGGTCATCACTGTTGTTTTCTACATTGGAAGATCCTTTATGAATTGCTCCTGATATATCACTTCCACTTCTTGGATTGTATTTTTAAAAGAATCTTTGTATTTTATGTTTTTATTATTCATGTTCTGCCCCTGTGTTAGGTTTCTTTTTTTATGTTAGAATAATTTTAAGGACTTATTAGTGGTGGATGGTCCCCTAAAGGATTTTTTGGCTCTTGCAACTAAGGGGTGAGATGTTAGAGGAACAGAATTTATTTTAATACACTGGGATGGTTTTCCTTTAAAAAAGTCAGTTGGGGCATCCTTGGGATTTAGTTGATCTAGAGGAATAGAAGTGTATAAATTCTAGTCTAGATAGAGTTGGGATGAGAATTTTAGCAGAATTCCCTCTGTGAAAAGACCTTTCTAACTTAGTGTGACTATTGCCATGGAAAATAGGAAGGTGGAAGGGTATATAGTTTTTTTGCCTTTCACAAGAAATTCTATCTTTTAAAATCTTATAAGGAAATTCAAATAGCTTTATTATATTTTATGGTTTTCAAGTATATATATAACTGATTTCTAATTCCAAACTTGAATCACTGGACTGGTTTGAGCTAGACTTTGGCTCAGCACAAAGGAAATGTCCATTCCATTCAAAGCATCTAGTTAATGACAATCTCCAGAATTAGGTTCAATCAACAGATTTGTAGCTAATGATTCAGTATTATTAAGAACAAGACTGTGTTTGGCTTCAAATAAGCATTTTAAAGGGGAGGAGTGGGAGGAGGAAGGGCCAAGGTAAGCGGTCAATGGAGCATGTATAAAACTTTCCAGAGATGACTGCTTTCTGTTAGGGTTGTTGACATAATCTTTCATCCAAATGTTGTTTGTCTAGTGCTTATTACTGAAGCATCATCTCATTCTGGACAAACGGAACAGCTGTCATCACTGGAGCGTAAGCATGTACATTTCATAAATGGACCTTGAAGAGACTTAGTTCCAGGTTATTAGATGTGTTAGCTTCAGATGGGAAATGCTGCCCCCTGTAGCTCACTACACTTTCGGAGGTTCTTGCCTTGGATTATTGGGGTACTAAGTTACTACCTATGAAAGCACTTATGTAATAACTATAACCATGCAACCTTAATCAGAAATTACGTATATAACATGAACCCAGTATAATAGTCACATTTTGGTTGACATTTATAGTCCATTAATTCCCAGAAATGATTGTCTTTCTTGGGACTATGAAAATGTTATAATCAATAATTATTATTACTCTAATTTATTTTATAATTAATATATTTACACAAGTTTCTTTTTCTGGAATTATTTCTTACTACTCACCATATTATTTTAATCAATTAACTCTTTTGCTTCCATGCCACTTTTCTATTATTCTTTTCCTATTATTCCTAAGGAAATGCAACAGAGTTTAGGACTTTCCAAAAATATTCTCTTCTGGGTTATTAGAACTCTGCTAGGTTGTAGGAATTTGTGTCTTTTTATTTTTTATTACGTTATTTTTTAAATATATTTTTAATATAATATATTTTAAATATATATTGTATTTATGTATTATATACAATATATTATATATGTATAATATATAATATATATTATATTTTTATATACCAGAAAAATCTTAAATATGAATGTGCTCTTCATGCAAAATAGCTATATTCAAAAATCCAAAGTTACCAAAAAAGAAAAATTGTTGACAAGTCCTTTACCTGCAAAAGTTTTCATCACAGGCTTTATTAAAATATTCCATTTGAAATCTTTCCTCTAATATTACAATATTGTACTTGACTTATAAAAACTAAGCTTACAAATAATTTTCAGGAACACAGGATAATGGTATCTAACATTTATATAGTGCTTATATATCACTTTTGTTCCTCACAGTGAGCCAATCAATCAATCAATCAGTCAGTCAGTCAATCAGCAAGCATTTATTAAGTGCTTTCAGGCACTGAGGTTACAAATAAAGGCAAAAACACAAAAACAAGCCCTATGCTCAAGGAGCTCACATATTAATTGAGGAGACCATATATGTGTGTGTGTGTGTGTGTGTATACATACATACATACATACATATATATGATATCTACAGAGTAGAAGATGGTAATTTTAGAGAAGAAAATGCTATTGTTACATCCATTTTGCATATGGGGAAACTTAAGCTGATCCATTTAAATGAATTGCTCAGGGTCACACAGCTAGTTTCAATGAAGATTCAGACTCAGGTCTTCATGACTCCAGACCTTGCATTCCAACCAGAAAGTCACTGGATACTCAGGTCTCTTTTGTACTGCAGCTGTGCCTGACTCAAGTTCAGTTCAATTCAACTCTACAATCACTAAAAAAAAAAAGGTTTTATTGTTGTTTCCCCATTCTCTAAAGAACCTTACCTTGTAATGAGCAAAACCAATCATCAAACAAAATTGAAAATATATATGGTATATAAAGTATGTTTTACACTCAAGTCTCCCATCTCTTTGCCAAAAGGAGGAAAAGCATTTCTTTGTCTGTTCTCCAGGATCAATATTGGTCACTGCTATTAATCTAAATTCTTCTGCCTTTTAGTGTTGTTTTCAGTAATTTTTCCTGGTGCCCATGGGTCAAAAGAAATACAGCTTGGGGAGACTAGGTGGTGCAGTGAATAGAGTACCAGCCCTAGAGTTAGGAGGACCTGAGTTCAGATTTGACCTCAGATACTTGACACTTACTAGCTGTGTGATCTTGGGTAGGTCACTTAACCCCAATTGCTCTGCCTTCCCCCCTCCACAAAGCCAAAAAAAAAAAAAGAAAGAAAGAAAAGAAAAAGAAAAGAAATACAGCTTCATTTTTAGGTAGTTAGGTCCAAACAACTTAAAATAACTATGTTCTATCAACTTTGTAACCATTTGAAAAAAATTCATATGAAATGAGAGAAAAAAATGACATTTTAATTTCATTCTTCTATAACCATAATTACTTGCTAATTAGATATGAGTGCCTGTTGGGCAGTGCCTAAATTCTCAAACTCTGGATTGGATACTTTTATTCTTATCTCCTGTTTCACATTAGTTTTTTTTAATGGTGCTTGATTTTTAATATAGCAACCTCTGAAAACTCGGCTTCCCCAAAATTATGACATTGTAAATGGAATTAAGATTCTCTGAGCTTCAGCACTTAGTAGCTTTGGCACTTAGATTCAGCGGAGAGTAGAGAAACACCAATTAAACTTTTTTTTTTTAATGGTTATGGAACTGAATTGAACTGAACTTGAGGTAGGCACAGCTACAGTATATAGGAGATCTAAGTGTCTAGATGATTTCATGGATAGATATTCATATATTTATCCATTATACTTCTCTCTAAATTATCCTGAGGTACCTTTTTTTTAAAAAAGTTTTTCTAAGTGCTTTATTTTTAAAAATTTATTTATTTATTTTCTTGTTTACATCACTCATTTTCATGAGATTTTGAGTTACCAATTTTCTCCCCATTTTTCCCCTACCCACCACCCCAAAACAGCAATCCCACTTTATAGCCCCTCCCCCAATCTGCTCTCTCCTATATCCTCCCCCATCGTCCCTCTGACTTTCTAGTAGGGCAGGATGGGTCTCCCCCCACCCCAGTGCCTGTTTATCTTATTTCCCAGTTGGATGTAGTTAATAATAATAACAATAATATATACATACACTTATATTTTTAACATTTGATTATAGAACTTTAAATTCTAGATTCTTTTCCTTCCTCCCTCGTCATCCACCCCCACTGGAAGGACAAAGAATTCAATACAGGCTGCACATGTGTAATTATGCAGAACCTCTCCACAGTGGACATATTGTGAGACACTGATTATATGTCCCTCCTTCCTATCCGGCCCCCCGCCCCACCCTTGTTCTATTCCTGAGGTACCTTTGTGAGTTTTCTGTGGTGCACAGTTACTTTTAGTTGAGATATAGTCCTTGTCCTTATGGAGCTTATAGTTTAGTGGGACAATAAGAAACCTACCCAGATAACTATAAATTATGAATCTATTTGATAAATTAATTACAGCTCTTCATGAAATTTGAGAGGAGGGTTATTATCAATGGAGAATTAGGTAAATGTTGATGAGGGAGATGATACATAAGTTTGGTTTTATGGAATGGATAGGCAGGTTAATTTACTGCTGGTAGAGCCATAAATTAAACTGACTTTTTTGAAAATCTATTGAGAATTGCTTAGTAATAATAGGCCACACACTGACTTAGAAAATCACATATCGACATTATTTGTGTTTTATTGTATTTTTATTTCTTTTATTTAATCTGTCCCAAATATATTTTTTCCAATTATATTTTAATCCATTTTGGTTCACACTTAGAAGTGTCACAGGCTTCAATGCAGCCTGCATTGTGTATTTGACATCTTTGGTGGAAGATATATATGGTGCGGAGCTGTTTAAATGTAAAAAAGGTGACTTGGCCAGTATGTAGTATGGATAGGTGTCCAATCTTGGATCTGGCCTACCCTTCTCTAAGGGAGACTATCATTTCTGCTTTTGTGGGGAGCAAGAGGAAAACCAAGGCTGGATACTTAACTCCCTTTGTTTTCTGTCTACAGGGGCGATATTGAGCTAGAATTATATCCTTCCACTACCCCTCAAATATGGATAGTCTAGGGGTACAATTTCGTAGCTTAGGAACAATGTCTCTTCCGCAATGGCTCTCAGAGCAGGGTCATAATTTATTATCACCTACTCAGCTCCTTTACACCAGGCGCTGTTCACACAAATAGCTCGTCAACCTCTTTACCAGAGCTGACAATAAATAGTAATTGGGAAAGTTATGCAGATTAAAACAGATCAGAGAATACACAGGGTAAATTAACTCTTCATAAAAAGTAAGATATCAGTTCTCAATGAGAAAAGATGATTTTGCCAAAGGTAGTCTGCTCTTATCATTTTTTAGGGTTGTCTAGTACTGGAAATTAAGGGTCATGTTGGAAGCTGGCTCACCACCTAAGACTCCAAAGGATTTTAGTAGTTTGAACTTGCCTTTTATGATACCCTCTTTCAAAATTCTCTAACCATCTTAAAAAATCCCTTCTCCACTCATGCAAGTAATACGCTGCATCTTGGCTCACTGTTCCCTTGGCCAATCAGGAGTTGCATTTCCTTCAGCTATACAGGACTATTCCTCAGAAAATAATCCCAGGCTTGGGCAGAAGTGGGATCATATATGAGATAAAACTGGAAATGTAGGATGGCATCATATGAGGGAAGGACCTTGAATACCAGGGAAGTTTGAGCTTTATCCTATAGGTAATTGGGAGCCACTGAGTAATTCTAATCAGAAGAGCAACCTGAATAGATCTATTTGTAAGAATGTAGTACGGAGGTATATATGAAATATCCTTAGGAAAAAGGAGAGAGTAGAGATGCAAAGACCTTTTAGGAGACTATTCTAATAGTTTGAATAGGTGATATATGAATGCTGTGATATAGAAAAAGCCTCACCTCTCATATTTAATTTGTTACTAATTTAATACACTTCAAGGATATGTGTTCTAATTGACAACGTACTACACTTACCAACATAAATCACAACCCATATATGATTTAGAAGATAGTGTCTAGCACAGAGTAGATGCCTAAGAAATATTGATTGGTTGATAATCTTAGAACATTGCTGGGGTAGACAACTTTATTATACTGTCGTAAACCCGGTGATGAGTTTTTCTGAATTTATTGAGACTAATCCACAGATGACAAGTATTCAGTTTACCCCCTGACCCATACTGAAAACCTTTCTAGATTAACATAATCTGCCAGGGCTTGCATTTCAACTGGTGTGGTTTCTGAAAACCTGGGATCACTTCCATGCCTTGATAAGACATCAGAGTCAATTCCAACTCCACATTATCTCTTCTCTCCTATATTCTCATATTCTCATCTATCTTCTCTATTTGTCCTCTCACCAGTCCTTCCCTTAAGAAGCCTTCTCTCTATTTCCATTTCCATCATTCCAATGCACGTACTCATCGCTGATCACCTGGACTACTAAAATAACCTTCTGGTAGGTTTTTCTGACTCTTTCTTTTTCTCTAGTCAATCCTTCATGTTACTAGTGGAATCATCTTTTTTATACATATATCTGGTCCTGTCCCTCCTTTCCTCAAAAGTCTTCAGTGGCTTTCTGTTGTCTACTAGGAAAGTTCAAAGTGTCCTTCCCACCAGTTACATGACTCTATAACCTGTCACGTGAACCCTAAGCACCAATCAAACTGAACTTGTCCTTTAAATAGATACTGGATTCCATGGCTATTGTCGTGGTATATTTGAAATACCCTCCCCCCTTCTTTTTGCCTATTGAATTCTGGCCTAACAATTAAAGCTCAAATCAAATGTCACCATCTCTCTGATCCCCCTTGTTAACATTAATTGTCCTCTTCACACTTCTTTTTTTAATTTGTAATTTGTAGAAGAAAACAACATTTTCATAATGTAGTACAATAAAAAGATGATTGTACATGAAACTGCAAATCTACTATACACGACTTGCTATTCCTTTCAAATGTACAACAAAATTATCATGTAGATTTCTTTTTTCTCCTTTATTCCTCTCCCTGTTCCTGTCCTAGAGATGGCACATTTCTTATAGCATTTTGTTCTGATGCACTTATCACGCAATATTATATATTCCCATGATCAATTTTTGCCTTATCCTCTTACTACTTTGTGAACTCTTTGAAGGCAGGAATTATGTCTTATCTAAGGTTTGTATAGTTGTAGTACCTAGTATAGGTAGAATTAGTACTTAGTAAGTGTTTACCACACCAAGTATTGACAGGAGAATTAGAGAGAAAAGCATGGATGCAAGAAATCCTTTTAAAGAAGAAGGGTCAAGAATCGATGGATATGATCGATAGAGTGTGAGATAAGAGTAAAAGAATAACATTAAGGTTTTGAAGATGGGAAAGGAAGGGAATGATACTGCCACTGGCAAAAATAGAGAAGTCAGAAGAAGAAGAAGTCTCAGGGAATAAGATAACAAGTTTACTTTTAGACACATTGAATTGAGGTCTTGGGAGACTTCAAGGAGGAGATAGAGACAGATGAAGATATGGATCTAAAGCTCAGAATGTAAGTCAGAGCTGGAGATTTGAAAATCATCTATATAGACATTACAGGGTCAGATTTGCAAGGAATCACCTAGCCCAACCCTCTAATTTTTCAAGTAAAAAAGTCACTTACCATAGTCACTCAGGTAGTAAGTGAGAAAGCCAAGATTAAAACTGAGGTACTCTGATGCTCTTCTACTGAACCACACTACCTTAAGCTCATGAGAATTAATGAAACTGAAAAGAAAATTGCCAAGAAGAAAGAGCTAAGGACAGATCACAAGGAGTAACCAACTTCAGTGATCGGGAAGAAAATTAAGAATTAGTAAAGGAGACAGATAAAGAATAGTTGAAGAGATAGAGGAACTATTAGAATATGGTGTCTCTGAAGCCAAGGGGAGGAGGAAGTATTTAGTAAGAGGAGTTGGAAGATAAAAGTCAAAGTTGGAAGATAAAAGTCAAATTCTACAGAGCAGTAAGAGAGAAAAAGACTGGGGCGGGGGGAAAGATGTTGCATATGTTCATACTCTGATGTGCTCCTTTTGATTTTGGGAGAACAGATTTCAAACGGTATAGAGAAAGCATAGGTAGGATGCCTGGCCCGAACTTCTATAGGCAAAATCAGACCAAAAGATATGGCAAGTTCTGAAAAATGAAATTTGAAGATGCAATGAAGAATAGTTCTGGTGAGGAAGAAAAGGGAACCTGTCTAAAGAGACAGAGGTACAAGGAATTAATTGGGTGACAGATTTCAAAAAGGCATGCATAAAAGATGAAAACAAGGGTAGGTAATAAAGGATGAATACAAATGATTGACAAAGTTCTATAAGAATGTTGTCAGGAGTTATAAAGTATGAATGATTGGAGGCTGGCAAGGAAAGTCAAGGAGAACAACAACCAAAAAACATTTTTTTTAAAGCTATATTGGTTAACAAGAGGAAAGTCAAAGGAGAGATGAGATTATCTGGGATGGAGGAGATGATAATAAGGGGTGGTGGAAAAGTCTAATACTCTGTCAGTTTGGTGATAAGAGAATACTCCATTTCTGAAACCTCAAACAGAAAAAATTAAAAACAATGGGGAAGTCATAAACTTTAATTCAATGAAAGAAAAAACATCGGGCAGGATTAAGGAAATCTCTTGCCCACTGTGCTACTGGGACTCTAACCCCATGTAAGACCCATAGATATAAAAATATTCATAGCAACATTATTTGTTTTAAACAATATTTGTGCCCACCAATTCATGAATGACTGAAGAAATTGGAATTTGTGAATTGAACGTAATATAATTGTGCTATAAAGGAATGGTAAATATGAAGAATGGAGAGAATCACAAAAAGATTTATGTGAAGTGATACAGAATCAAAAGAACAAAACAATGACAATATTTCAAGGCAACAGCACTTGGGTCAAATGAAATAGAGGATGACACCATATTTCAAAGTTAAAACTAATGCACTGCCCTTTTGCTAACAATAAATAAAATGCAAAAATGGAAAATAGTATGCTGTTACATGTGCCATTTTGCTCAGCTGTTTTTAGGGAATAGACTTTGTGGTGAATTGGAAGGCAGATGTGAATGTCTGGATGTTTTCTGGGAAGTGCCTGTTGTATCCAAACCAAATGTATCTCCTGTTCCCCCCCCCCCCGCCCCCCATAATAGCAACAAAAGGACAAAAATCCCTTATTTAAGTAATAGCACTAGAATTACATTCTCTTGGGGATTTCTAAAATCTTGGAGCTAGAAGAGATATGTCTGATCGAATCATATTTGTATTATATCGAATAGTAGTCTGTGATAATACAAGCCAATGTCTAATGTTAAATACAGGTATCTAGGCGGCACAGGGCATAGAGTGCCGGGCTGGAATCAGGAAGCCTGGAGTTTAAATCTGGCCTCAGATGCCTACTAGCTGTGAAACCCTGAGCAAGTCACTTAACCCTTTTTGTTTCAGTTTCCTCAAATGCAAAATGAACCGGAGAAAGAAATGGCAAACCACTCTAGTATTTTTGCTGAGAAATCACCCTATGGGGTCACAAAGAATTGAACACGATTTAACAACAATAAAATGTTATATATACTTATAAAATAATTTTTTTTGATATCATGTATTTTTACATAATCAAAATTCTCCTAGCATCTCCATCCCTCCTCCCTTCCAGAGAGCCTCATCTGAGGCAAACAGGGTTAAGTGACTTGGCCAGGGTCACATAGCTAGTAAGTGTCTGTGATCAGATTTCAACGCAGTTTTTCCCTGACTCCTGGCCAGCGCTCTGTCCACCGTGCCACCTAGCTACCCCAGTTGATCAATTGCACTATGACTAATCAGTATCTCTTTGACATCCTGCTCTAAAACACTCCTCCCTGGCAGCTCTCTCTCTATATGTGTGGGTTTTTTTTTTTAACTGTATTAGAATGTAAGCTTGTCGAGGACAGAGACTATTTCACTTTTTCTGTTTCTATCTCTAATGCCTAGCAAAAGTGTCTGACTTATTTGCCTTGGAATTCAGTTAATTATGGTTAGTTATGTGAATCATGTAACTAGATCTTGTTCTATTTTAACTAAGAACCATGTCCTAATCTTTTTTTCCCCTCAAGAGTTATCTTAGTACTCCAGATCCTCCCTGCTATAAAAGAAAAAAGGTCAGTGTTATTAGTACCAGCTTCTGCTCAGAACTACCTCCACAAACAAGGGACCCTTTGGTCTTTTATAGAGCTATTGTAAAAGGGCTGGGAATCTTTGGTATATAGGCTGTCTGGCAAGTGTTAAAAATGATCTCTCTATTTATGCTTATAGTGTTGAGAAATCGATGCAGCTTTAACAGTCTTTATCAATCAATCCTAGTCTCAGAGAAAAGCTGAGGAAGTGCCTCTGCTTCTTTTCAAACAGAGAGGTGATAGACCAAGAGCTTGGGATTTTGCATCCACTGCTCGATGCAGCTGGTTTTGCATAACATTTTTTTGGGGGGGGGTTAGGGAGTGCTAATTTGGTGGTGTCTTCCTGTTGGTGAACTGCTGGATCAATTATGGTTTATGTTATGTGATATTATTTTGATGGAAGAAAGTGATGAAAGGAACAGTTTGGGAGGAAAGTGGGGAAATATCTGTGAAGTGAGCAGAAGGAGAATAATTTATGGAATGATAACAGTATGGGGGAAAAAACACTTGGAAAGATATTAAACTTTGTCAATGAGTTGATAAACCACCAGTCCAGAAGACAAAGATAAAACACCATACTCACCTCCTGCTGGAGAATCAGTGAATGTAAAATATAGAGAGAGACATATCAGGCAGAGGTAATGGGGGAGTTTGTTTTGCTGAAATATTCAGGTTTAAGATGATTTTATTTTCATTTTTCTTATTGCTTGACTGGGGGCGTGTATAAATAAGCAAAAAAATTAAATGTGGTAATTTTTTAAAAATTGTGTACAAACAACAAGAAAGATAGGGATAGCTAGGGATAACATAGACCTCATGCTTTTTTTTTTTAAATTTTATTTTAGTTTGCATCATTCATTTCCACAAGATTTTGAGTTACATATTTTCTCCCCCTCTTTCCCCCAC
>CM053583.1:235733014-235767509 GCA_028627135.1 Pseudochirops cupreus
TCTCTTGCCTCTTCCACCTCATGCTTTTTTCAAATATCTTTGTTTCCTTTATGCTGTGACTCCCATTGTAAAAATAGCTTCAACCTAAATAAATCCCTTGAAAACCTTTTTACACACGTACTATCTTGCCACCATGTATATCTTCCATAGCTTACTTTATTATTGGGGATGATTGTCCAACAAGAGGATCATTGCTGCTGGGGAGTCCATCTGCTCCTGCTGCTGGTTTATACATGGCTATAATCCTGTGCATGTGACTTTCCATATATTTAAAAATATTTGGATGGAAAGTAATGCAGAAGACTCACAAAAATGGTCATGATGCCTACACAAAGAATAAACAATAGGCACAAGTAGCCTATGATAAAACAGAGGGAATAATATGATGCAAAGGTATCCAGGGCAATGAGCAATGTTAAGTAGGTTCACATTGTGATACAAGACTTGAAAGAATAATTGAAAATAACACTTCATTGGGGGTGGGGTTATAAATATATTTCACAATTTTCTCTTGTCAGAATTGATACCTTTTTTGTCTACTCTGCATGATGAAAACAATTGACATTTATATAAGGTATCACAAAAGTCTTAGTGCAATATGAAGCTTAAATAGTTATTAAGGTTTAAATATTTTTATATTTTTCTGTGCTCAGAATTCATATTTTTATTTTTTAAAAAAATATTCTTCCTGAAGAAAACAATGAACATATTTACAGCTATCCTAAAAGTCTTAAAACTTCAATATGGACACTTTTGCAAAGTGCCTTTATGCACATTATTTCATTTAGGCCTCTCAATAACTTTATGAGGAAGGTTCTACAGGTATTAGTCTCCATTTTACAGATATGGAAATAGTGCTTGTCTTCAACAAGTTTTCATTCTACTGGTGGGTGGGGCGATAGTGATGAGAAGATGAGAGGGACAAATTGGGCATAGAAATAAGTATGTTGCAGAGAAAATTGAGGAAGGAGAGAACACTGACAACTGGAAGGATGAGAAGGATGTGGAGGTGGGGACTGATAGAGAAGGTAGCAACTGAGTTGAACCTTAAAGGTAAGAAAAGATTTTGAGAGGCAGAGATGAAGAACAAATCCATTGCATGCAAGATAATGACCTGTGTAAATGCACAGAGGTGGTAAGTAGAGTTTGGGTTGGGGAGTGACTGATAGTCTAGTTTGACTTGGAAGATGGAGTTTCTAAAAGGGAGCCATATGAAATATGGTTGGAATTGTGCATGGGATCCGAATTGTGGAGGGTCTTCGATGCCACACTAAGGATTTGTATTTATCCTACTTTTTTGAGTAGAGGAGTGGGATGGTCAGACCTGTCTTTTAGGAGGAGTATTTTGTCAGCTGTTTGGAGAATGGTTTGGAAAAGACAGAGGACCAGAAGAAGAGAGACCAGTGAAAAGACCTTGACTATTTAGACCAGGTGAGAAATGATAGGGACCTCACCTAGGACAGGGTTTATGTGAATGGGGGGGATGAAACCACAGATATTGTGAAAGTAAAACCAACCAATGAGATGTGGCAAGTGATCACATATGGAGAATGAACTAGAGTGAAGCATCAAGGATAGTTTCAATGGATCCCTGGGAGGATGGTGGTGCCCTCAAAGAAACTGGGACATTTGAAGGAGTGGCAAGATTAGGGAGAAGATGATGAGTTTCATTTTGGACATATTAAATTTGAGATACCACAGAAGGTCAGGGACTAGGTATCTTGCAAGCAGTTAACAATGTATTACTGGAGTTCAGGAGCATAATTAGGGCTAAATGTAGCAGGAGTGGTGTGTGTGTATGTGTGTGTGTGTGTGTGCATGTGTGTGTGTATGTATTGCACTAGTGAGTAGGATACTAGGTACTTCTTGGCTGGACCACACTTTCATGTGGATGGTGCCACTTTTCCCCAGAAGCTCCCTTTGAACCCTCACTTTCTATCTAATCAATAATCTTGGCTCTTTCCCTTGGTCATGATTTGGTCTCCCTTTTAGAATAACTGAAAGAGACAAAAAAAACAATTCCTAAGATGGAAACCTCAGCATTACCAGCTCCCAACTTGCTCACCATCTTTTTCACAAGAAAATGCTACGTACCAAAAGTGGCTGCCCACACCTGCATTTCCTGATACTGAGGAAGTTGAGACAAGTTGAGACTTGTGGGTTGCTTGAGTGCAGGAGTTCTGAGGGGCAGTAAGGCCAACTACGATTGGAGGACCAAATTAAGTCTGGCATCAATATTTTCAGCCCCCACATCCGTTTTTAAGGGGAGAAATCATTGTGGAGAAGGGATCCACCTTCATTGCTACCTGCAATAATTGTTGGCCAATTGCCACTCACAGGGTAGACAAGCCAGATTAGCTAATAAAACAGTAGGGCACCCTGAGGGGATGACGAAAAGCAGCATAAGTCAGGCAAGTGAAACCACTACCACCATCACTCCCATTTTCTTTCTGATCCTGATGGAGATAGCTGAGAACCCTAACTCCAAGAGCCTTTGAATTAACAATGCTTCCAGACTAGTATTTTTAGTCATCATCATATGAAGCAATGTCTGTGGATGTACTTTCCCCAAAGCCCTTGGCACTGTCAAATGGTTCAACATCAGAGACTGATATGATTTTATCAGTGGAAATGACATAAAGAAGAGGTGTTACCATCTGCTTAGTCATTGCACCCTCTGAGACGGTTCCATCAATTTGCAGCAGTGTTGGCAATGGTGGTAGCTCCCTGGTTTCCCTCACCCCTCTTGCTCTTAGGTCATGGTTTCTCCTCCCTTTTCTTGTATTCCTCATTCTCTTCCTCCTCCCTCAGAAGTGCCTTTAACCCTTCTGGAAGGGTTCTCTCTCTTTCCCTCCCTCTCTCCCTCTGTCTGATTGTTTTTATTTCTTTGCTTGTGTTTTGAATAAGGGTCAGAATTGACCACCTTATATTTATATGAAGAAGACAGTCCAAAGATGAATGTAACCTCTATATTTATTGAATCTTTCTACCATATTACAAAGCCATGTTTATCCAAGTGATATGCATTTAGGCTTACAAACCGGTTCCCCCTCCCCCATACTGTTCACAGTTGTTAAGTACATTCAGATCAGACACAACACAGGGACTTAATTTACAAATAGGCCTTGGTGAAAAATTGAAAGACAGCACTGTCATAAGGACAGCATTTTTAGAAATACATTTTTCTGTGGAGTAGGGCCCCATACTTGACTATATGACATTTTCCACAAGTCTTAAGACTTTTGGGAAACTATATTTCACCTAATGTTCAGAACAGGAAATACCACTGATTTTGTTTATCTTGAGTTGACAAGCAATTAAAGACAGTTAATTCTGTGACCATGATGCAAACTTGAACTCCTAATTTATTTTCAACTTAACTTTTACTGATAATTTCAACTACTGGATTACAACATTCCTTTTAAAAATCTGTTAGTTCTTTGCCTCCTAAAGCAAGTTTTAGGGATAAATTTACTTCCTGTGACCCCAACCCAACATTCCAGAAAAGTCTTCCTTATACTTTCTTAGCAAGTAAATAGACCTCATAGAGAATGGTTTTCCTCCCCAGTTTAGAAGAAGCATAGAGATTTCTTGGGCAGTATTTGTACCTATGCCCTTAATTACATTCCTTTAGGCCTGTCTTTTATTCTTTGATAATTATTGCTGTTTATATGATACCTTATGCTTTCAAAACTCTTTCCTCACAACCATTCCTATGAGCTATTTTGTGCAAGTATTAGAATCCCCGTTTTATAGATAAAGATAAGGAGGTTCAGAGAAGGCACACTGCTGGCAAGTGTTGAAACTTATCCTTGGATTCATGACTTCTGAATCCAAGATCAGTGCTCTTTCCATTTTACCTGTGTTGCCTACCATATTGCTCTGGTTTCTGAAAAAATACAAAAAAAAAAAGCAATGTTGACCCATTAGATTTTTTCCCCTTGTTCTCTGTGCCCATAACTTATGCCCTTTCTATTCACAGTCGATTCCTTCTCTTTCATTTCTTCTATTCTTCACCTTTTGCCTTCTGACCTCAAGAACTTCTACTTAACCTTTTACAAAGAAAAGGTGGATGCTAAAAATAGAGAAAATGTGGTTGAGAAATCACTAGGACTCTCCATGACCAAGACAGTGTTTAGCATCAAAGAGTTTAATGTCAAAGGAGGTGGTCTGGATACCAAAGGGTGAGTGAGATGATCACTACGTGATAGTAAGGCATAAAAACAAATGTTCTGGAAGATACTGCACCTCCTAATTTTAACACGAACACACACTTTATGAGTGTGCTCCAAAAAAATTAAAACATGAAGTCATGAAGACACTAATTCCATTCTAAATATACCATCATATAAAATTACTTCTCTGCATCTTACTACTGTGCAAGTCATGTCTGTTAATGCATAACTTTCATACTTTTAATTGTGATACTATCTCAGGATTTTATTTATCAATGGGATCTACAAAGCAGCAGTAGTGACCAAGTGAATATTCAGCAGGTGATTTTATAGCCTAGTGTTGAACATTCAATACCTCAATGATACAAAACTAGAAATTAGTTTATAAGTGTAGCTCTACCAGGAGCACTGAACTAGGAGTAAGATGAACTAATATTTAATGTCTCTAGGGTTCAGTAAAATGGGGTTGGACTAGATAATGACCTAGATCTCTTTCAGCCCTAAGTCTAAAATCTTTTGCTCTCAATAATCTTGACCGAGTCTTATAATGATAATAATGAATGAGAAATATCAATATTTCTCCAGCTGGAAATGCTTCAATGCAGATACTGACCACTAAAGCAGAAGAACAGTAACATGCATAAAATGGACTTACAACATGAATACTTTAAAATGATAGAATTGGTAATTGATCTCACCAGTTATAGGTAAAGGTTTCACATTGCTTTGTGTCAACATTTCCTTCAGCTCCGAGTTAAAAAATAACATATTGCCGGGCAGTATAGTACAATCATAAAATAAAACTTCATCAGAATTTATGTAGTAACAGCAGCATTGTAGAGGCAGAAATCTTTGAAAGACTCCAGAAATCTGATCAATGCAATGACCATTTATGATTCCAGAAGACTCATGAAGAAACATAGTACTCACATCCTAACAGAGGAGACAGACTCAGGGTACAGATTGAGACATGAGTTTTTTGGACATAGATTATGGGGGAATTTGTTTTGCTTGCCTATGCGTAATTGTTACAAAGTTTTGTTTTTCTCTCTCATTGTCCAGTGGGGTAGGAGAAGACTGTGAGAAGGGAGAGAGAATAGATTTTTGTTCACTAAAAAAGAAAATAGTAATAAAAATCTCTTTCCCTAAGCCTAAATTTTATGAAATTGAAGGATCTGGTTAAATCTGAAGAGGAAAAAGCTCAAAATTCCAAGGTTATTAAAAATCTTCATGAAATGCAAATTCTGTGAATTCCAGCTATTAATGAAATAGAAGACAAAACCATCACTGAAATCCCATATTATTTTGAAAATGAAAATGGCATATATTTTCCAGAATTTCAAGCAAAACAAAACAAAAAGCTTTCAAAATATAGAGACCTAGCCTGAAAGATAAGAAAAATGGGATCAGGATTTGCTACATATCATACCTGTTGTTCTGCTTTGAAAGGATGCTTTCAGTAAACCCACAGAGGGTGAATTCACATTCTAACACTTTAAAAAAAATCAAACTATAAAAGTTAATTATTTATTTATATATGAAATAGTTGTTAGAACATTAAATGTAAAAGAATAATAGTAATATAGTGACTTGTAGTTGATTAATTTCTACCTAAACCCCATGGAAAAAGATAAGTTGTTAAAATAAATCACATTAAAGTCTACAAAAGCACTTTCCTCCCTACTTCCCCACTATGAAGTGGGAAGTGCAAGTCTTATTTCCATTATTTTATCAGTTAGGAAGATCTTAGATTCCTGGACTTGGAGCCTGTATTCAAATCCTGCCTCTGATACCAATTAGCTGTATGACCTTGGGTAAGTCACTTAAACTTTCTATGGTAACTACTAATTCCTAGACATAGTTTAAGAGGAAACTGAGGCTTAGTGACTTGTCCACCATCACAAAACCAGGAAGTGTCCCAGCCAGAACCCAAACCTAGGTATATTTCAAAGTTGGTCTTTACCATGTGTTATGGCCCTTAATCTCTCTACTCTATGTTACAATCTACTTAACTGCAAAAAATGAGAATGATGATAATTACTTCATCTGTCTCACAGGGTTACTAAATGGATGAAAAAGCAATATTTGTAAGCACATTTTGAAGAAAGAATTGAAGAATAGCTAAATATGTGGCTTTATTGATATTTCCTGTGCTAAAATCTTTTTGAGTTAATTTTGAGCATTAATGCTAGACAAATCATGACAAGTAATTTTCTGAAAAGATTCTGTTGTGATCTGAATGAAACAATAAACATGGCCACAATTTCATTTTGAACATATTCCTGCATGACACACACATCTCAAATTAACACTGTAAAATTCCTGCCCAACAGTCGGCTTGGGCTTCGTCTTTTCACTGCTCCACAGAAATCTCCTAAGGAGGCTTTCACTCTCCATGAAGCAGGGCTTTTCAACTATAACCATTTTATTTATAACTTTAGGCTACTGTTTTATCGACAGGGTGGAAAGATTTGATTGGGAGTAGGGATGATTTCTTGGGTACTTCCTGGGGCTGCTGGAGCATCTTGAGTTGCCTTTCCAGTCTCTGAGTCCACTCACAGCGGAGCCTGGAGACAGGAGAAAGATACTTTGAGCACACATGAGCCAACTTTCCGGCCCAAGTTTTTTTTTTTAAAATTATTATTCGTCCCTCCTTTTCCCTCCCTCTGCCCCTTCCCCCCCAGCTTCTCTCATCACTCTGGCACATGTGCACTGGAAGGCTCTACCCTGTCCCATCCCACCACCCGCAGCAGCCCTTTGACTTTCGAGGCTGAGAAATTTGGAAAACATATGAGTGGGTGGTATCACTTCACAGTGAGAAGCCTGTGTGACCTTGTCACATTCCTAATGAGTCACACAAGTGCAAAGTGTTCTCATTAGCATTTAATGTCACATCTTCTGTGGGTTATGTCCTTAGGCACAAGCAAAGAGCTCTCTTCTGTTCAGAGACTTTTCACTCAAGACCTTGGTTTACACAAGAAAAGAAAAAGCTTTAGCTTAGCACTGGTATTGCTTTCTGTCTTTCTTACAGTGCTGGGAGAGTGGTGGGTATATTCTTTGGGGGTAGTAGTAGTAGTAGTATTATGGGGGGGGTATCAGAAACCCATGAATCAATCTTTGAACACTGATAAAGTGAATGACACTCATTAAGTATTTACTTGGCAGGGAGGAACTTACCAATCTTCTTCATCTCCCAGAGATATATCTAGGAAGAGGAGGTGGGATGGTTAGCAGGATACTTTCTTTAAGAAAGGACTTAAGTGGACCAACTATAGCCTTCGCTGTCCTAACCATACTTCACACACAGATAGGTGACTCTTATAAGTGGATATGTATATGTGAGGTTCCCACACTCCTAAAGTGATTTCTCTTTTCCTTGGTAACTTGCTAAGTCAGTAGCATTTCCTACACACTCAAGCTCTGCTCTGGAACAAAAATTCCGTTGTGATAGGGGCTACCTTTTCTGATCACTATAGGGATGCTGTCATGCTACTACTTCAAAAGGCATCCCATTAAGGTCCTTCTGAGAGGGATGCTGCAGATGTGCTGCAGTGGAAAGAAAGCTGTATTTGGAGTCCAGAGGACTTTGCTTCCAACTCTCCCACTTGCTGCTTACTTGACTTTGGACAAGTCATTTCACCTTTATGTCTATTCATAATCATAGCTAGTATTTATTTAGTTCTTTAAGGTTTGTAACTGAGCAGATAAGTGGCATAGTGGATAGAGTACTGGACCTGAGATCAGGAAGACCTGAGTTTGAATCCAGCCTCAAGACACTTACTAGCTATATGATTCTGGGCAGGTCATTTAAGCTCATTTGCCTCTCTTTTCTCATCTGTGAAATCAGTTGGAGAAGGAAATGGCAAACCTCTCCATTATCTTTGCCAAGAAAACCCCCAATGGGGTCACAAAGAGTTGGACATGACTAAAATCACACAGCAAAAAGGTTTGTGAAGCACTTTATAAATATCTCATTTGATCCTCCCAATAATCCTGCAAGGTAGATGCTATTATTATCCCCATTGTAAAATGAAGAAACTGAGTCTGAGAGGTTGTGACTTGCCAAGATAGATCCATATAACTAGCAAATATCTAAGGCGGGATTGGAACTGAGGTTTTCTAAGTCCAGTCCTCTATCCACTATGACCTTAGTTGCCTATAAATTGAGGACGTTGGACGAGATGACCTTGAAGGTTCCCTTCAGTTTTAAATATATGACTCTTAGCCAGCTACGTGGTCAGGCATTGCATTCTTGTTCAATAATTGCTGCTTTCTTGTCCTGCAAAGGAAAGCTCTTTTGGGAGTAGTTATGATTGCTGGTGGAAGAGAATGATCCTTCACTAACACTATATGTAAAGGGAAGGTCTAAGCTCATGAGTAAATCACCCATATTAAGCTAATTCCTTGGTTTCTATGTTAGGAGACTTTGGAATTACTACGAACTCAGGCCCCAAGGATAGCTTGCTAGAGTGTTCTATAATGCGCTAGGTGTCTACTTGGAATTAATTTTATTTTCAAAGGTGCCCTTGGGCAATGAGAAAATCTGGCTTAATGTTTATATTTCTATGCAAACACCTGGGAATTCAGAACTGGGTAGTTTTTGATTTCCAACAATTTTTGAAAGATGGATGGCTCATGTGTTAATCCCAGAGAATAGATGCCAATGACAATTGCTGGTGTCTTTGCCAGGAAAACACACACACACACACACACACAGACACACACAGACACAGACACACACAGACACACATACACATTCCGCCACCACCACCACCACCAACAATAACAGACTTTAATGTTGATATCTTAGATGTCCTGTTTAGTACTAGATGGAATGGGAGTTTACATAGTTTTATCTAGCTTTGTTTTTAAAGAGAGGAAATGACAATCCCTATTCCTAAAAAAGCCAACCAAACATACAAACAGAAAACCAACAAAAAAATATTCCTTAAGGATATACTGCATTTACTGGCATTTTCCTATAAACTCATTTTTTTGAAAGCCGATATGTATTTTCCCCCCAGTTAAAAATGTCCTCTTTTGGGAGTTCCTTTAGCTGTTAGCAGGATAGGATCAGCTGAAGAGGTGTGTGACTCTGTTTCCTGAAAGTCACACAGTATTTTACTACTGTTCTTACAAGTTATCAGAAGCTCAAAGGTGAGAAAATGAATGCTTAGGTCTATAAGCATTGTACGTATCTATAGGTCTATAAGCATTGTACATATCTATATGAAAGAGTTCAGCCTTGTTGGTCTGCTTGGTCCCCCGAGGACAAAAATTGGAGGAATAAATGGAAGTTGCAGAAAGACAGATTTTAGACTTAATGTAGAGGAAAAAACTTATTAAAAACTAGAGCTATCCCAAAGTAGAATGGGTTGCTTTGAAAGGAAATGAATTTCTCATCACTAGAGGTTTTAAGTGGAGAACGAATGAATGTGTTCTATAGAAGGGATTTCCTATTTAGGGCTGAGTTGGACTAGATGACCTATGAGATCTCTTTATACACCTAAGATGGAGAAATTTGCCACTTCCTTCTCCAGCTCATGTTGCAGATGAGGAGATGGAGGCAAACAAGGTTAAGTGACTTGCCCAGGGTTACACAGCTAGTAAGTATCTGAGGCTGGATTTCAATTCAGGTCTTCTTGATTCTAGGGCTGGTACTAGCTGCCCCTAGTAAGTGAATAGTAAATGCTTGTTATTTCCTATCTTCCTCTCTCCTTCATGAGAAAAAATATCTGGTAATAAAGGCGGGGTTTGGGGTAACTGCATAAAGTGATTGGTATTTCACTATAATATGACCTTTTATTAGGTGGGTTTTGTACTCTAGCATAAGGTAGATCCATCTTGGACCTATTAAAAAAGTTCGTTGTTGGAAATGCTAGAATGGACTTTATCATATTACTACCTTGTTTATAATGAAATCCTGCAGAACTTTGAAGGCAATATTAACTGATAGACTCAAAGTGAAGATTGAAGCACATTTTTTTTTTCAGACGGCTAATGTGAAAATATGTTTCACATGACTTCATATGTATAATGGATATCATTCTTGTTTTCTGAATGAATGGTGGACCTGGTGAGGGAGGGAGGGAGAAAATTTGGAATTCAACATAAAAATAAAATTTAAAAATAGAAAGGGAAGATAATATTAAAGAGTTTTTATTGTATGAAGATATGAGAGGGCAAGAACAATGGAGAATGAAATAAGGACTCACATTTTTGTAGTGCAATAAGGTTTTAAATTTTTTTTTCTCCCAAGCCTTGTGCGTTAGGTAACACAACTATTATTATCTTCTTCATTTTCCAGATGGCAAAACTGAGGCTCAGAAAGGCTAAGTGACTTACCCAAGATCACTCATTCACTAAGTATCAGAGACTGGACTTCAGATGCCAAGTTTCCTGACTCCAAAGTCCCAAGCTCTTTCCACTACATCAACCGGAAAACACCACCAGTATGTCCTTGGCCTTCAGGACTGGTGTAATGACAACTGCATCATGACAGAACTTTTCTGTTGTCTCTTGACAGGTGTTTGGGGTAGGATTCAGAGGATAAAAGGAAGGCATTAGTCCATGCTGAGCATGGTAGGCAATCTCATGGAAAGTACAAAGACATGAGAAAGTCAAATGCAATAGTCAAGAGAGGGGTGGGTAGATGAAAAGTGAGAAGAGAAGGGGACAGAAAACTCTGCACTGCTGTGGTGGTCCAAGGATTTGTTTAAGCTTGAAGATTTGGTACTTAAAGTATCATCTAACCATATATGTGCTTAATAAAAAGAGCAGATATCTTGAGTGACAGGCACAGGACCCATGTCTTAAAGACACAGTGGAACACAGAGAGAAGGGGTGCTGACAGAGTAGATTTTCAGGGGAACCTTTTACACTTGGCACAGGCAGTACTGTGGGATCAAATCTCCTCTAGCCTTGCCAAATCTGAAGACTGACAGTCTTCATTTCCAGCACTGGCTCAACAAGGACAGCAGCTGGGCACTTTCATTTCGAGATTAGCACTATGGATGTTTCACATAGAGCACTTTGTTAATTTCTAACTCTTCAGAGTCACACTTTTTTTTGTATGATTACAAATTAATCTTACCACTTGGATATATCCTCTGATGACAAACACTTAATGAATATGTTTTTGGGTCATAAAAATTAGTTTTATACACCACCCAAAGCATGGAACCCACACTCAGTTCTCAAGAGTTAAGAGAGACCCGAAAGGGCATTTAATCCAATGCTCTCCCTCCTTTTCCAGATGAGGAAGCTGAATCTCAAAGACATTAAGTAACTCATCCAAGGTCATATAACTAATAAATTAAGTTATCTTTCCTTTGAAGCAGGAGCTTGGTGGAATGGAATGCACAGTGGATCTGAGGTCAGAAGATCTAGATTTTAGCTCCTTACTAGACATGTGATGGAAGGAAAGGGCACTGACTCAGGTGTAAAGTGCCTTGAGTTCTTCTTTACCTATGATGCTTACTATCTGTGTAACCTTGGACAAGTCATTTATCCTCCCTGTGCCTCAGTTTCCTTATCTGATTGCATTAGAGGGTCCCCTTCCAGCTCCAGATCTATGCAAGATACAACCTGCCTGACAGCTTCCCCATCTGTGCAATGAAAATAATAACACTTGTAAAGAGAGGCTGGACTAGTGCTAAACAAGACCTGTTACAAGACCTCATATTAACCAGCTAGATGACCATGGGTGAGTCACTTAACTCTCAGTATTTTAGGCAATTCTCTAGGATTATAAACTATAGCTGAGTTGCCAGTATGCCTTGGAAGAGGGAGTGTTGATACTAAAAGTTCAGTATGCTGATGAAATCACAAATTAAGACCACTATCTCCACTCTTCCCTTCCTCCCTTCCCACATCCCCTTCCACAATATGCTAGTATTTGTGCAGCATAGACGGAGCAGACTTAGTCTATCTGCAAAGAGAAGGAATATTTGTTTTCATCTTATCAACTTCTGGAATCGAGTCTGGACACGATCACTATATATACAGTATTCCATGGTCCTATATACCCCATAAAAATAGACATGTCAAAGCCCAAAGTCCCACTTCTTCACCATTAATATCAAGATTCATTCCAGAAACTGTATCATTCACGAGAGGCAATCTCTGCAGAATTATGGCATTATAGTCCTAAAGATTTCTGAGGGATTTGCTTGGAAATTCTTTTAAAAGCCTGTAATCAACACGTGGAGCATCCCAACTTTCAAGGAGGAAAAACCTTTCCTTTGCTCATTTAATTTTTCACCTGCTTGCCTTTCCTCTCCTGCTTATTTCTTCTTTAACAATTCTAAGCAGAAATTAACGGTAGTCACTTATTGGAATTAATTCCCAGTTAATGCATTTAATCACTTGTAAACATATAAACTCTTCCCCAAAAAGCGAATAGAGGGCCCCCAAGAAGAGATAGTGGCATCTTTTGGTTCTTTAGTATTTTAAATGAATCTTTATAGTAAATTTCAAGATGACAATATTAATAAGTTGAAGTATCTTGTCAACATGTAACAATACTATAATCTGTATATAATCTACCTCTCTATATATGGGTGGGGATTGGATAAAGCCCAAACAAATTTTATCATTACGTGACACTACTCACTTATCCAGGGCACTCCTGCTTATTCGAGAGTTTTCATTTTGCTCTAGCTTTGCATGGTGTTCAATTTTTTTCTCCCAGAAGTTTTTCAGCCCACCTGTATCATACCCAATAATTTCAGGAAGTTTCCTTCTATAGTTTTTACGCATTTTCTGGAAGAAACAAAAAAAAATCATTGCAACTTTTTTTTTTGGAGGATGATTGTGGGTGGGAGGCTGGAAGTGAACTTAAATGAATAAAACAAAACCCTACCAAGACCCAACCCCACCCCCCCAATAAAATCAAATCAAACAAACAAAAAACAAAAAACAGAAAAATCCCCTCAAAACGAGTCGCAGGAGACCTTAACTGTGTCTTGCATTTTGCACAGTGGAGATTTACAATTCACATTGAGGCTTATATCTGAAAGTAACATGCCAGCATCTTATGACAAAAAGTTGCATTTTGAGAGAGAATTGTGGCATAACACTACTTAATCATCAACTCATTATTGATATGTCATTGTTAATCCTATGTTTTTATAATAATAATAGCTAACCTGCATATAACTCATTAAGATTTGCAAAGCATTGTGTGTGTGTATGTGTGTGCACGCGCGCGTGTGTGTGCGCGTCTGCCTGCAGGCAACATGCATAGATATTATTTCAGTTGAATTTTACAGCAACTTTGTAAAGTAAGTTTTATTGTATCTTCAATTTACAGACTGAGAAACTGAAACTTAGAAGTTAAATGACTTGCCCAGGGTCATATAGGAGTAAGTATCTGAGAGACTGGATTAGCATCCTTATCTTTCTGACTCCAAGTCCAACTCTAGTCTCTTTCTAATGCAATTCTGCTGCTGCTGAATTATTGTTTGGGAGTGTTCTGTGGAAGGTGTAGAAGTGGGAACTGGTAAATCACTTTGATGAATCCTTGAGAAGGAGTAAGATTTGATCAGAAAATAGGATTGTGTTTCTCTATTGGCACTCTCACATTCCACTCTGCATTTTAGGCACACGCATAAATGTCATATCTCCTAGATGGGACTGTAAACATCATTAGGGCAGGGACTGTGTCCTTTTAAGAATATTTTTTGTCTCACATAGCAATTAGCATATAGTAGTTGTTTAAAAATGTTGCCAAATTGACTGAATCATTGGACAGAGTTTTAGTGAGCTCGATTCTGTGACATCTTGAAAAAAAGAATGTGATATTTTCTTGAAGTATTTCAGCTAGTTCCCAATTAGTCCAAATAATGAATCCCTTGTAGTGATCATATTATTCAAAATTGCACTTCATGTTTTCATTGAGCAGGAGCCAATGACTACATTTTAAATAATTATAATTTTCAATAATTTGAATTCTAGTACATGCAGCCACCTCTTGGGATTCATTATTTACACTAATCAGGACCTAGTCAATTTCCTGTAAGATAAATTCATTCATGAATACATGGTACCATTTGGAAAATGACCAAGACATCAAGAAGCATCCCAGTAGTGTTCAAAAACATTTATTTTTGTTGATTTTAATTTTGTTGAATTCACTTTTGTGATATCTCAAACTCAACATGTCCAAAACAAAACTCATTAACTTTCCCCTAAACCTGTCCCCCCTCCAATCATCCCTATTTTTGTTAAGGGTGCCACCACCCTTCCACTCATATGAGTTTACAACATAGGAGTTATCCTTAACTATTTTTTCTTCCTCATCCCTCCCCCCTATCAAATTAAATTCCAAGTCATATTTACTTACTTTTACCTCCATATAATCTCTCATATTTGTCCCCTTTTCTCTGACCCTTTCCACATAGCTACTACACTACTTTGGGTATCACCACCTCATCTGGACCACTGCAACAGTTCCCTAATTGGAATCTAAGCTTCCAGCCTTCTCACACTGCAATATGTCATCTATATTGCTGCCAAAATAGTCTATTTGGCATGTCAGTTGGTCTGGTGACTGGTATTTCTTAAGTGATTGCTATGTTCCAGGAACTGTGCTAAACACTAGAAGCTTCAGTAGCCCTTTTTTACCTTCAGGATGAAATATAAACTCTCCAGTTCATCATTTTAATCTCCTCACAATATGACTCCAGACTACCTTTCCAGAATTATTCTATGTTATTCCTCTTCAAATGTTATAGTTCTAAAAAAAATGGCCTACTTGCTAGTCCCTAAATTCTGCATTTTGTCTCCCACCTAAATTTATGCTATTGCCTAGGTTGGGAATACTGTCTTTTAGCTTTCACCTTTTAGAATCCCTAGCTTCCTTCAAAGGCTCTGATTATGTAGCACCTTATATGAGAAGCCTTTATTGATCACCCTGTGTCTAGCTCTAAATCTTTGTGATAGGATCTGTGATCTAGTTGGGATTGTCTTCATCCTTTTCCAATTATCATGTGCATGCTTATCTCTTCATATATTACGTAGCTACTGTATATAGGAGCTAAGCCCTTTGAGGACTTGCTCTGTTTTTTTTCTTTGTATTCCCAAAGGCTAGCAGAGTAATTTGCATAAATAGGCCTGTAGCAAACTCCTGTTGGATTAGACTGGACTGGATCAGAACCTTTATTAACTGCCATTATAGAACTCATAGGATCATAGGATTTAGAATTTCAAAGATTATCCAGGTCAATCCCCTCATTTTAAAATGATATGCACAGTCTATGTAAGAGAATCCTTGCTTTTATGGAGCTTATAGTCTAGAAGGGGAACATGACATGCATAATAACCCTAATACAAAATATTAGAGAATAAAAAATACATGAAAAATAATTCAGAGAAATATAAAAAAGGGCTCTGTTAGAATCCTGGAAAAGATAATTACCAGCTAATGGAAGATCAGGAAGAAATGGAATTTGTCAGACTTTTAAAGATGGATAGGGATTCTTTTGGCTAGGTAGTGCAGTGGATAGAATGCTGGACCTGAAGTCAGGAAGACTCATCTTTGTGAGTTCAAATCTGGCCTCAGACATTTATTAGCTTCATGACTCTGGGAAAGTCACTTAACCTTGTCTCCCTCAGTTTCCTTATCTGTAAAATGAGCTAGAGAAAGAAATGGCAAACCACTCCAGTATCTGCCCCACAAAAAAACAAACAAACCCAAATGAGGCTCACAGAGAGTTGAACACTACTGAAAAATTACTTAACAAGAACAACAAAAAGAACTTCTACAGGCAAAGATGGAAGGGGAGGGCATTTTGGGCAAAGGAAAGAACATAAAAGTCTAGAGGCTAGAAAGTGAAAAATGTGTACGCTTCATTTTGGCTGCAGCAATAGAGTACTTGGAAGGAAGCAGTTTGAGATCAGTATGGAAAGATAAGGTGCATCCAAATTGTGGAGGACCCTGAATATTAGCTAGGCCAAAGAATTTGAACTTTACTTGGTAGACAATTGCAGGGAACCGTTGTGGGATTTTGAGTGTAGGAATGACATGACCAGATCTGTCATTATTTTGAACACTAGTTTGAAGAAGTTGTGGGTAGAGAGAACAGAAGTGGGAAGATTTATTAAGATTTATCCTTAACACTTCCACCCTGTGCATGTTATTATCATTCCCATCTTATAGATGATGAAACTAAGGTTCATAGACATTTATTAATATCTTCTCCAATTTAGTAATGTCTTATCCAAATTCACAAGACTATTAAATATCTTACGTGGTTTCTGAAGTTAGGTCTTCCAGATTCCAACTCCCTATCTATTCTGCCACATTATCTCTCCTTTGGGACCTTATGTACTTGTAGGGAGGAATATGACACTATTTAGTGGTTATCTTCAAAGTACTTCAAAGAGTAATTCCCAGGAAGATACTACATTTGAGAAATTGCCATAGCCAGAAGAGCCTTGCCTATTCAAACAAAATCATTACAATGCCATGGGAAAACCTGAAAACTACTTTTAAAGAACTAGAGGAATATAATTTTTAATTTTTTTTTGTGGGGCAGATACTAGAGTGGTTTGGCATTTCCTTCTCTAGCTCATTTTACAGATAAGGAAACTGAGGCAGACAAAGTTAAGTGACTTTCCCAGAATCATGAAGCTAATAAATGTCTGAGGCTAGATTTGAACTCACAAAGATGAGTCTTCCTGACTTCAGGCCCAGCATTCTATCCACTGCATTACCTAGCCAAAAGAATCTCTACCCATCCTTAATAGCCTGACAAATTCCATTTCTTCCTGATCTTCCATTAGCTGGTGATTATCTTTTCCACCTTGATTCTAACAGAGTCCTTTTTTATATTTCTCTGAAACAAGGTTGTCAGAATATGGAGAAAAAAAAAGTTAGATATTTGTGAATACCTCTGAATTGCCGAACATAGGAGATCTGAAGCCTCAATTGGGATGTGAGTTAGAAAAAAACTGGGAAGTTACATCTTTAGGAGGTCTACAATAGAAGGGTTGCAAATGAGGTGGGTCACTTCCTGTGTTACCTGATGAGGGTTTTATTTTAAAAGAATATAAATAACATACAAAAACAGCCCTTAGGGAAGGAAGAATCTTATTTTCCTGGTGTCCATTTTCCAAGGAGATGAAAGTATTTCTCAGAATTGAGTGTATTGGTTCTCCCTTGTTTCTGAGACTGGTGTTTGGGAAAATGAAACATAAAAATATTTTCATTTATTTGCAGTCCTCTACTGCAAAATGGGTGGCCAAATTTCAAACTTATTAAAAGGACATTTAAAACTTGTAGTATTTTATTTTTTCCACAATTACATGTCAAGAAAATTTTTAGCATTTATTTTTACAAGATTTTGAGTTTCAAATTTTTCTCCCTCCCTTTCCCTCTTCTGATATAGTTTATGTCATGTAAAAAATATTTTCATGTTAGTAACAGTTGTGAAAGAAGAAACAGATTAAAAAAAACACACAAGAAAGAATAGATTAAGTGAAAAAAGTGTGCTTTGATCTGCATTCAGAGTCCATCAGTTCTTTATCTGGATATGGACAGCATTTTCCTTTGTGAGTCTTTTGTACTTGTCTTGGATCATTGTATTGCTGAAAAGAACTGAGTCATTCCTTGTTGATCATCACACAATGTTGCTGATAATGTTTACAATGTTTTCCTAGTTCTGCTCACTTTACTTTGCATCAAGTGAATACAAATGTATACAAGTCTTTCTAGGATTTTCTGAAATCTGCCTGTTGATCTAAAAAGACACTTTAAAAATAAATTTCTAGTGCAAATTAAAACAATACTGAGGTATTACCTCACACTTGTTAGATTGGCTAATAAAACAGAAAAGGAAAATGGTAAATGTTGAAGGGGATGTGGGAAAATTGAGACACTAATGCACTATTGGTGGAGTCGTGAATGAATTCAACCATTATGTAGAGCAATTTGAAACTATGCCCAAATATTTATTGCTGTGCCTTTCTGGCGGCAAAGAATTGGAGATGGAGGGGATGCCCATCAATTGGGGAATGGCTGAACAATTTATGGTATATGATTGTGATTGAATACTATTATGATATAAGAAATGATGAGCTAGATGTTCTCAGAGAAACCTGGAGAGACTTATATTACATGATACAAAGTGAAATGAGTAGAACTAGGAGAACATTATACACATTAACAGCTATATTATAAGAGAACCAACTGTGAATGACTTATTTATTCTCAGCAATACAATGATCCAAGAAAACTCTGAACGACTTATGATGAAAAATGTTATCCATCCCCAGAGAAAGTACTTATCGAGTCTGAAAACAGATTGAAGTATACTTTAAAAAACACTTTATTTTTCTAGGGTTTTTATTTTTGTCTGTGTTTTCTTTTAAAACATGACTAATATGGAAATATGTTTTGCGTGACTATACATGTATAACCTATATCTAATTTCTTGCTTTCTCAATGAGGGGAGTAGGGAAGGAAGGAGAGAATTTGGAACCCAATTTTTAAAATGAATGTTGAAAATTGTTTTTACATGTAAATGGAAGGAAAATAAATGTAAAATTAATAATAAAATAAATTTCTAAATAAGGTATGATAAACTTTAAAGTGGAATTCAAACTCTCTGGTAGTCCTATTTAAAGTTCTTAGTACCACCCATTGACTATTCATTTCTCTGAGTTCTACCTTGAACTGAGTTTGGAAAATGAAGAATAGTAGAAAACAAAATTAAAATACTGTTAGCTCACAGCTTTCCCTTTGGGGAAATTGATTTCTACTGTAAACTGTTATGTTCGATAGAAAGATTTGATCAATGATTTTAGAATAAAAAATAAGAAAAAACAGCCATAAGCACAGTTGGAATGCTCAGAGGCCACAGAATAATAGTATCCTGACTGCTGCCAGCAGCACCTTGCTTTACAAAGCAAATTAGACATATATTAATGACTCCTGGGAATTTGCCCTTTCATATCTTGAAACTGTGTTCATAGCATACTTCATGAAAATATTAGACTGTCTTCCCCAGGAGCCTCCATTTGTTTAAAAAAAAAGTGAGAGAATATGCTATTTACATCCTCACACCCTTTCATCATTCTGTATCTATAAATCACACTGACACCCAGAAACTCTTCCAGGATGGGCTGTTGGCTCTCAGACAAGCTCTTTAGATAGTTACACTCTTGTCTCTAAAATCCAATGCAGGCTGTTGATGGGCTGTCTAAGCCAGCCTGCCCTACCAATGCCATTCTCCTTTGAATCACATTACATTCCTCCATGCTGGGCTTGACTTCGATTCAAGAGTGAGATCTGAAATATCCTTAACTATACAATTGCTATTAACATGCTTAGTATTAAAAAAAATAAACAAACAAACAAAAAAGTCTACCACCTTTTCCCTAATAGAACAGAAGACTCCTTAATTGCCATGGATATTTTTCTCTCCAAATCCTCTCAGTCAAGTTAAATGTAACCAAGTACTCCTGGGTGAGTTATTATTTTTTCTTTTCCATTTGTAAAACTAAGGCTACATCACCAGTCTTAGAGAGTTATCACCAAGTTGATGTTTGTTTTCTAAAGTGTTCTATATCCATTGTGGTGTGTCAGGAACCCTGGGTTCTTGACTCCACCAGTGGCGATCAAGCTTTGGCCAATTTGAGTATGATCATTGAGACAGATTTTGGCTGTTTTCTGGGTACCAGTCTGGTTAAGTGTGGAGAGATGCATTGTCAACAGACTGGTGAATAGATGATGAATTATTTGATCATAGCAACCAGTGAAACAAAGAAAAACATGTGTGTATACACACATAGTATGACATGTTATATATGTGTGCATATATACATATGTGTGCATACATGTATACACACATATGTATATATAATGACCTTAATTCCTAACCAGTCTTTATTTCACTGCCGCAGTGATGGTTGGCAGACTAGTAGAAATGAGGGCTGAGTTTTCAGAATCTCATGATTTTTGGAGCATCTAAGAATATTATCTCTTGGTACTCTGAATGTGAGGTCTTTGAACAAAGGTCGATGACTTGATATTGCTATTGGAGGAAATGAATCATGTTGATGTTTTAATTTTCTCTATAAACAAAACAAGAAAACAAAGGGAAAGTAAAGTTAAGGGCTGATTTGGAGGTTCTCCTTGGAGAGACAAATAACATATCTAGTAGAGTTGGTGTTATCCTATGTCCAAAGTCAACAACAAACATTTCCCGGGATACTTAATCCCCTTACACTGCTGTGCTCATGATGAACATTTGTAAAAAAAAAAATGCTCTGCAGATAGTTATACTTTGTCTGCTAATAAATTACAGATGATGGGAAATAAAGAAATTCTATTATGAACTTGATATGACCTCCCAAATTGAATCAACACATATTTTACTACTTAATAGCTCAATTCAAAGAAAGATATGGGGAAGTTAATGAACAATGTATTGGAAAATATGCCTCAGGATTAAGAAACAAAAGAGTTCAAGGATCTGTAGCCTACACAGGTGTCTCACACTTTTATATCATAAATGCTTTTTCTAAGAAAAGGACAAGAAGGAACTGAACATGGTGAGCAGTGATTGGAATGCAGCTCAAAAAATAAATTTGTCTATATCTCAGGAAAAATGACAATAGGAATAGTGACTGGGCTAGAGGTTTCACTAATCTAGGGAACTCCTGGATGGGGAAACTCCTTCTACCAATGCAGGTCACCACCTTCTTTGCAGTGTATAATCAATCTTAGGGAGCTGTCTAGAACAGTCAGGACTTAAATGACTTGCCCTGGGTCACAGAGCTGGTATGTCAGAGATGGGAGTGGAACCTAGATCTTCTGAGCTTTGAAGTCTGTTCTCTATCTGCTATGCCACACTGCATTTATGCTCACTGTGCTGAAAGTCTGCAAAGTACTTTGCATACATAATTTCTCCTGAGTGGGGATTGTGAACAACAATATATGAAGTAGGTGCTACAGGTATTATTGTCTACATAAGGACATGAGGCTCTGAAAGGTTAAGGGGTCATATAGTCACATAGTCACATAAGCAGCAGAATTAGGATATGAACCCAGGTTTTTTGACTCCAAAGCTAGGATTCTTCCCACCATACCATGCTACCAGTGATCAGCAGTAACTGATTTACTAATGTTAGAATCCTGTATGAATTTGTTACATGGGTACAGTTAGCATACCGACTTACTAGAGGAATGGCAAACTCAATATCATATTAGAAGATAGGATAAAAATAAACAGAATCTAAAACATATAATTAGGACATCTCCAACCAATCTTGCTTAAACAAGCTTTTTTTGTCCCCAAAAGGGAAATGGCTAAAAGGATAGACATTAGTACAAACTATGACCACGTCCTACAAAAGTCTAACTGATTTAAATCAGTTGCCACAATAAGTAGGTCAAACAAACCTAGAAACGCCTCAGTCAACAGAGATTTAATGTCTTTGTCAAATAGAGGTAAGGAAGCCAGGAGCAACAGTAGCTTAAAACAGAAACTCTACAAAAAGTTCATTTCTAAAATCTTATGGAAAAGGAGAAGGGGGGGGGAAAGAGGAGGAGGAGGAGGAGGATAAACGATCATGACCAATACTGCTTTATAAAATAATAAAAATCCATGCAAAGAATAACAAATATGGAAAGTGCTTTGTAAATTGTGAAGGGATATATGAATGCAAACTATAACTGCATGACCAATTGCCTTATGAACAGGGGTCAGTGTTTGAAGATACCGCACTTTATGTTAGACAATTTCATGTCCAAATGACACAACTTTGTCTAGCAATAAATCAACAAACATTTTTAAATGCCTACTATGTGCCAGGTACTATTCTAAGCACTGGGGATACAAAAAGAGGCAAACAACTGCCCTTAAAGCTTGCTGCCCTCAAAGAGCTTGCAATCTAATGGGGAGACAACAAGCAAACAAATCTATACAAAGTAAGCTGTATATAGAATAACTAGGAAATAATTAATAGAAGGAAGGCACTGGAATTAACAAAGATTGGGGAAAGATTTCCAGTAAAAGAGGATTTTAGTTCAGACTTAAATGGAAGCCGTGAAGGTCAGGAGGTAGACTGGAGGAGTGAGAGCATTCCAGGCATGGGGGACAGCCTGAGAAAATGCCCAGAGCTGAGAGGGAGTCATGGAACACTGAAGAAACCAATGTCACTGGAAAGAAGCATACATGTGTTGGGGAGTAAGGTGTAAAAATCCTGGAAAGGTAGGAGGGGGACAGTTAGGTTATGAAGGGATTTGAATGCCAAACAGATAATTTTGTAGTTGATCCTGGAGGCAATAGGGAGCCACATTTAAGGACTTCTCAGTAGCCGATTTGAACAACTTTTAAAATTAATATTCCAGCTCTTAGAATTGGTTATTGAAATAGATGAAAACATGGAATCAAATGTACAATGATGTTAGCTGTTAATCCTTAATATACACAAGCCTAACATATCCATTTCTTGCAGAAGAATGAACATAGTTCCTGCTCTCACACCAGCAAAGAGAACAGGAACTTGCTTCTCTCCCTGTTCTCTTTCCTATACCTTTATTGTTGTAGACCTTCTAACTTCCTGGAGCCACTCTGTCTCCAATTCAAACGGGATTATTTTCTCACCTCACCTCAGTGCCACTCCAGCGTGGGAAGACTTGGTGATGATGAGTGAAAGGGAAAGAATTCCAGAGTGAAGGGGAATGGAAACTCCAATGGCTGATCCTTTGAGGCAGTGTCCACTCCCTTTGGTAGGTAAAAGGGATACAGGTGATGAATAGGCATTCCCATGCCTTGGGAAAGGGAGGAAGGAAGAAGAGGGAAAACATGTTCTTGGGATTCCAAGTTGGGAAGGAATTTGTGGTATATAGAAACAGTGCTGAAAGTGATCATTAGGTACTAAAAGCACTATTGACAGTCCATTATAATTTGTGTACATTATGGATTAAAGAGTCATCTATGGGTTAGTCTGGGTAATTTATATTAATAATAGCAAACATTTATATAGTATCTACTATATGTTAGGCACTGTTTTAAGTGCATTACAAACATTTATTTTATCCTTCCAATGACCCTGGGAGGGAGTTGCTATTATTATCCCCATTTTACGGTTAGGGAAATTGTAGTAAATAGACATCAAGTGACTTGACCAAGGTCACATAGCTAGTGAGTGTCTGAGGCTCAATTTGAACTCAGATCTTCTTGATTTCAAGTCCAGAGTTCTACGCCTTGCACCACCTCCCTGAATAATATTGTTCTTATAGAAATATCTTTTCTGAGTTCTATACAAACTTTTGAACACCACTTGCTTGCTAGTTGGGCATGTATAATGTTTTCCCATGTATCATATAGGCAGGCCCTAGGTCTTCTGTGCATTATATAATGTATATATTGCAGCTGAAGATAGATCATTGGCTAATGTGATCCTGTTTAAAGACTAATTAGCAAATTTATTGATTATTACAATGTTTTAGCTAGCTATCATTTACATAATGAGTTATGGTTTGCAAAGTCCTTTATAAATATTATCTTATTTTATCTTTTATCAGGCCTGGTAGGTAGGTGCTATTATATCCACTTACAGATGAGAAAACTGAGTCAGACAGAGGGTGAGTTACTTGGCCAAGGTCACACAGTTACTAAGTGTCTGAGATTGGATTTTAATTCAGACCTTCTTGACTCCAGGTCCAGCACTCCATCCACTGCACCACCTGTTTAAATGTAAGGGGTGACCAAGGGATATATAATATAACCATATGAATAATTGGAGGAACTCCTCAATCAATGAAAGGGGAATGGAATATATGTAATACATGGAATGTGAGCCTGTCCCCTGGTTTCATAATGATGATTGAGTTTTGTAGCCTGGGGCTGGAAAGAATGCCAGGCCTGGAGTCAGAAAGACTCATGTTCCTGAGTTCAAATCTAGCCTCAGACACTTACTAGCTGTGTAAATCCAGGCAAATCACTTAACCCTGTTTGTCTCTGTTTTCTCATCTGTAAAATGAGCCAGAGATGGAAATGGCAATCCACTCCAGTTATCTCTGCCAAGAAAATCCCAAATGGAGTCACAAGAGCTGGATATGACTGAAAAACAACTGAATAACAAAAGACTGGGGCTCCCTCCTGCTGTTTGACTGAATAAGAATCAGCTCTCACTCCCTGTGATGTAGAAAGTGAGTTGTTCATTTCAGTCTCTCTCCTTCACTGTTTTGAGGACTTCCTCTGCTTTTTTTTTCTCCTACCTTCTGGAGGGCAGATGAAATGGACAGTCCATAAAGTTCCTTTGAATCATCTTTGAGAGGAAAGTAATTGAATTACTTGGACAGTGTGGGTCTACCAGGAAAGCTAGTTTATTCAGGAAGCCCCAAATACTTTTAACTTGGGAGGGAGGGAGAATCTAACCCAACCATGACAGAGTGGCACTCTGAGTCTGGAAGAGGTTTTGTAGGACTCTGTTGGAGAGGATTTTAATGAAATTTTTGGATCTTGTTCCTCTAGAAACACCAAATTTCTTTGGGGGTGGGTGGCTAGGAGCTGATGGATCACTTGAGTGCTCTGTTTCTGTATCGATTCTTGGGTTCCTATGACTTTTTCATTTTGTGTGAGGTGAAATAAAGTCTATAACCCACCTGATTCTCATTTATGCTGTGGATGATTTTATAGAAAGGAAGAACGGAAGGAAATAAGCATTTGGTAAGTGTCTACTATGTACTAGCACTGTGCTGATCACTTTATCAATATCTCATTTGATCTCACAGCACCCATGGGACATAGGGGTGTTTTTGTTGTTATTGTTCTGTAGTGTCTGGTTCTTGGTGATTCCATTTAAGGGTTTCTTGGCAAAGATGTGAGTAGTCTGTCATTTCCCTCCAGCTCATTTTACAGACGAGAAAACTGAGGACAGAGTTACTAACACAGTTAGTAAGTATCTGAGGCCAGAAAAGAGTTATTAGGTCTTCTTCACTCCAGAGCTGGCACTCTATGCACTGTGCAACCTAGCTGCCCATAGGTGTTATTATTATCTCTGTTTTATAGTTGAGGAAACAAAGGCAGGCAGGGTACATGACTTGTCCAGGGTCATACACCTAATAAGTGTCTGAGGCTAGATTCCAGCTCAAGTCTTCTTGACTATCTATCTACTGCACCACGTAGTTGCCTGGGAACTCCTTTTCACCATATTTGGTGAAACTTAGACATAAGATATACCCTGAATATGTTAGGATATTTTCTTGGAGGAATTCTAGATTGATGCCACAAGCCAAAGAGAGGAACTGACCTTTTGGGTGTAGTTTATGGAATGGACCTGATCTATGTGATTCCAGAATCATTTTTGGGAGGAGGTATGGATACAATGGGTTATTGATTATATGAAATTCTCTTTCAAGATTTAATTGGGAAAAAAGAGGCTTTTGCTTCGACATAAGCCGTTAGTGACTGAGTCAATGAAAATATTTAAATTTTTTCACATCTTACATTCTAGCTTTAAAGGTTTATGAATGTATGACTCTAAGACTACTCAAGCTCAACTACTGCTTAAAAATGATGATATCTGTAAAATACAACATAAACTAGGGGGAAAGGTGGAAAAAGCCCTAGACTTGGAGTCAGGAAGCCCTGAGTTCAAATGCAGTCTCAGACAGTTACTAACTGTGTAACCCCAGCAAATCACTTAACTCCCTCAGTTTCAGTTTCCTCATCTGTAAAATGGGAATTATAATAGTACTCACTTCACAGAGTTGTTGTGAAAATAAAATGAGATAATATTTACAAAGCACTTTGCAAATCTTAAAGTATTATAGAACCCCTACTATAAGACCTTATTCAAAATAGCTCATTCAGCATGGGGAAAAGAAAAGTGTAATTAGAACCAAGTCATGAATTTTCTAGTTGTTCTCCATTCTGTAGATTGTCTGGTGTTTGAATTATGTTGCTTGGGGAAGCAATCTTATATGCGAATATTTGGGAAGGGTTGTCCAAAGCCAGGGTATGTGACAGAAACCTGTGTAAAAATTGGAATAAAAAAGTAAGATTACCTTTTGTGAAATTGAGCTGAATCAGCCCTCTCCTGCACAAAGATGATGACACTGACTTTCTGATAGAGACGAATTTGAGAGAGTAAAGATGATGAAAAAAAGATAATGTGACAGAATATTGGCTACCTCTTCTTTATGAGAATTTCTCAGTCTCTTAATGAATGTTCATCTCAAGATATTGCCTTTGCTACTCTTACCCATCTGGTGATACAGTGGATAGAGGACAGGCCTTGAAGATGGTAAGGTTGGCAGAGGTCACAGCCTGCCTCAAATCCTGCTGTGTCACTTAACCTCTGTATGCCTCAGTTTCCTCAGTGGTAAAATGGGAATGATAATGGCACCTACCTACCCTGCAGAGTTATTGTAAGGATGAAATGAGATATATGTTAAAAGGGGGAGGGACTTAGCATAGTCTGGCACATTGTAGGCACCTTATATATGCTTATTCTCATCTCAAGCCTCTTTCTTTGTATTTTTCTCTTGCATAATCTATTTTTAGAAGACTAAGAAATTATCTGTACTCAGTAAATAACAAGAAATTATTTTTACTACAGCAGCCCACTCTTTCCTTCACATTTTAAAAGGCTGTCATGTTTTAAGAGCATCCATATTCAATTTTCTACAGGCCCTAGAGTTCAATGATTACCTTATATTTTAGGTACTGTTTAAAGTGTTTGTTGTTAAAAGTCAAAGAACACGGAAGCACAATCCCAAGGAAGAATCACACAGGAGAAGTAGTGGAGAGGATGTCATTAAAGAAATGAATGACAGGGAAAAAAAGATTACTTATATGGCACAATTGAAAGATGGATAGTCCCATTGGTATCCACATAATGTCAAGGGAACAAAATGAAGGTATCTATTAAGGTGAGAGGAACTAATTTGTAAAATTTACAGGAGGCCATGAACAAAAGGAAGGGAAGGCATGGCTGGTTTGAGGTCTGTGTCATCGAATGAAATACTTTCATCAATGAAATTACAGCTTTACTACAGTGTTGTTGTTGTTTTTACTCTTAATAATATTTTATTTTTTCCTACTTACATGTATAAAAACTTTTTAATGTTAATTTTTTTAAACTTGATTTCCAAATTCTCTCCCCTTCCTCCTTCCATCTCCCCTTCCCTGAGACAGTAAACAATTTGATATTCGTGATACATGTGCAATCATGCAAAACGTATTTGGAGTATCTACTATGACTGTATTTTTCTGCTGAATGTTTAATAATTATATATTAAAAAGCAGAGATGCCTTTGACTTTGTATCTTTAATGAATACAAAATAATTTCCATGCAAAGAAAGTACCATAGTTCCTGTCCAGAGTGCTTTTTTGAAAGGGTTAGCTATATTGTTGCTTAATTTTTGCAAGAAAAGTACTTTGCTACTAAGTAATCTTACTAAGGTAGCTACTTTTTCCTAATTCCACTGTGTCTTCTTTCCATTTGTTCCATAATTGCAGAAGTTTTGAAAATGAGCTATGCAAAGCAAGTCATCATGGATAATTTTTGGAGTTTAGATGGAAACAAATAAACACTGAATAATGACTGAAGAGGTGCTTTGCAACTCTTTCCCTGAAAGAATCATTTGCATTTTTTAAAGTCCTCATGTTTTAAGAGCATTCATTTCCCCTTGAAAAACAAAAAAGATAAAGAACGAGACTGAATACTACCAGTCTTCTATATGCCTGGAGTGAAATTGCAAGTACTTTTTAACATCGCTGTTTTCTATATAGACTCTACACCAACACACTGAGTAGCTCACGTAGTCACCAAATTTAAAAACAGGCGTTTTACAAGGGAGAATTCTAGAGATATAAACTGCAAAGTTGGGAATGAACAGAAAGTTTACAAACTTACCAGCTTGATAAATGCAAGAAGGCTGATTCAGATGAAAGGAACTGGAAGGGGAAAAAAAAATTAACGATCCCTTTAGAGTTAAGGATAAGGATGGAACACGGAATAATACTAACTTGAATAAAGTGACAGTTAACATTTATGTAGTACTTTATAGCTTACAAAATATTTTCCCCACAATAATCCTTTGAGAAATGAAGCACTGGTGCTCTCATTTCACTGATGAGGAAACTCAGCCCTACCCTAGCTTATTCCCTGCCCCCTCCTTTTCTGCTTCCTTTTGTGCCCTCTCTTTCTCAATTAGACTGTAAACTCCTTGAAGGCAAAGACTGTCTTTTTTTTTTTTGTATTTGTATCTCCAGTGCTTAGAACAGTGTCTGACTCATAGTAGGTACTTAATTAAAGTTTATTTACTATTATTAACTATGCTAGTATAGAGAAGAGTTGGGACTGAAACATAATACCATGTTCTTTTTGCTACACAATACTTCTTTCATTATAAAAGACCCTTTTCCCAATAGAAGGAGAAAGTAATTGATACATTGATATACGTAGAGGGATTGAGATCAGGTAAAGACCTCAACAAAGTCATTTCTTTAGGACTTAGTTTCTTTTTTTTAAAAAGCCAGAGAACTGGGCTAGATTAGTAGTCTCCATAGTGGAATGGCTACATCCCAGGAAGTATACAAAACACTTCCTTGGGGTTTGTAACAGTGTTACCCGAACTCACTGTCAACTTTCAGTTTATTGAAACTGGATTTAAGGATCAACTGATTAAGGACTAATGCAAATTAAACCTCATAGATTGAACGGTGGCTTAAAAAGATGCTTGCAAAGGAATTTTGTTTGGTTGGAAGATAACACTAATAGTGCAAACGTGAGCAAACAAGAAAATGGCAGAGTTGATATGTTTATCGCTAACATGAACTCTTTGCCAACTAAGTTATGAAGTGAACATAATCTAACTAGATATGGCAAAAATTTGACCAAAAATGGAAATTATCAACAAAAGTTTTTGAAATATGGATTTACATTCATGATTGACAATAACAAGTCTCATTCTAAGTGTATATTGTGCTTTGAGGCATTAGATAATGATAATATAGCAGAGTTTAGAGTCAAAACTCCATGTGTATCCTTGTTGTGATAGTCACCCTTCTACTTAACTGCTATTGGCTTATTTCTTCATTAATCTTTGTCCCAGATTCTAAATCATTCAAGAAGTATATTCTGATATTTCCTCATAAATTAATAGAAGTGCATAACCTTTCTCACTCAGTACTTAGTTAATTAATTATCTCTGAGCCCTCCACCTCAGTTTATATAAACTGGAGAAACTTCATTTCCCGTGTTTCTCTTTTCTTCCATATCAAAGTCTGTTCTCATAATTCTCTCATGACATAGCTAGGTGGTACTTTGGATAGAGTGCTGGACCTAAAGCTGGGAAGAACTGAGTTTAAATCCAACCTCAGACACTTAATAAATGTGTGACTCTAGGAAACTAATTTATTGTCTAGGACCCAGTTTCCTTATCTGTAAAATGGGGATAATAACACCTACCTTCCAAAGTTGTAGTGACTTTGCAAACTTTCAATTAAAAAAAATGTTATAGCCTTTGGTTCCTATAACTATAGTTTGTAGTTGTTGAGTCCTCCATTGAAACTAGTGTTTCAGATTGGCTGTTAAAGTCTATTGTCTCATATGACTTTTTCTAATTGACCATTAACTCATTCATTCTCTCAAGAAAGAAGTTCTCTTAGTTTTTTTCTCTGTATACCTCAATCTTTCTCTATGACATGTCTCTCCCAGAAGCCATTTAAACTGTAAATTTCACTAAAAGTCAATACCCTTTTATAGATGCAGAAATAATGCCTGTAGTCTCTGTGGGAAAGATTCTTTAAGGTAGGGTTACAGTAATAGTAAGAAATCTTTAAAATAAAAAAAACAATTAAGCTTTTATCGCCAAAAATGATTTATGCCCTATAAAAACTCTCATATCTGCACAACTGAAAAACTTAGAACCAGCATTTTCTAACCTGTTTAAAAGTCTTCCAAGAATTCTAGTGTATTTTCATCTATTTATTTAAAAATTTTAAAATTCAATACTAATTAGGTTGTAAGAATAATTTGATTGACAAGGGGAGATGGACATTTACTATCTGAATTTCAGACCAAGCATTTTAAGTCCAGCCTTAATGACTGTTGGAAAGGAGGCAGACCACCCAGCTCAAGGGGAGGTAATTTAAGAGTTATTAGACTCTGAATCCATGATTTTTTTAAAAGCATGGAAGCTATATATCAAAAAAAATCATAAATGAAAACTTCCCAAATCTGTTAGGAGCAAAAGGCAAAGAGAAGTTAGAAAGAAGACACTGATTACATCCTGAAAGAAATCCTCCAAAGAAAAGTTTTAGAAATTTCATAACCAAAGTCCAAAGCTTCCACATCAAATTAAAAACAATGAAAGCATCCAGAAAGGAGTTTAAGTACCAAAGAACCACAGGCAGGATCTCTGAAGGCCCCAAAACTTCACTAAAAAGACACAGGAGACTTTGGAATACAATATTCTAAAAGACAAAAGGCTTTACAACCATAATCCTAAAGGGATTATAAAAGCAGAATGGAATAGAGAAATCTCAAGCACTTATGATGAAAAGACCAATACAGGAATAGGAGACATGTAGGAAGGTAAATTTGTCTGACCAATTGGAAGGAGCTTTTCGATGATGTAGCAGTAGCATTCCAAAGTAGAAGAAACCAGTGCCTCTTCAAAACCTTATTGTCTTCAAAGGATATTGAGAGAGTTAAATAAGAAGATTAATTATATTCTGAGGGTTTTAAGAAGACAAAGAAAGGGAAGGGTAAAAGGAGGAATACACTAGAGGAGAAAGAAAAAAGGAATGGTAACTTGCTTATTCTTATAGTTGGAGTGTGTGAAGTATATTCAAGTATAGAGGAAGGGGAAGGGAGAGCAGACTTCAGATGAACTCCACTCTTATCTGGAGAGTACAAAGTAGTGTTGAATACACAAACCTCTACTGATTTTCTGTTTCAACATACACATGAATACCTGCAGTTTGGTGTAAAAATACATCATACTCAGGTAGGGATAGGAAGAAGCAAGTGAAGAGGCAATGGAACAGTACCAAATAAACTTTCTCATCCTGAAAGGGGCAATTAAAGAGAAAGCAAAAAGAAAAACAAACAATTAGAGTATAAGTGGTTGTGGCAGTGGTAGTGGTGTGCATCCTTTGAGAAATGGCAGAAAAATTGTGATGTATGGATAAAATGGAAGATTACTATATCCTAAGAATTAATAATAGCTAACATTTATTTATTTTATTTTTTTTAAAGTCTTTTTTTTCTTTGCTTTTCGGAGGGCAATTAGGGTTAAGTGACTTGCCTAAAGTCACATGGCTAGTAAGTGTGTCCAGTGTCTGAGGCCGAATTTGAACTCAGGTCCTCCTGACTCCAGGGCTGGTGCTCTACTCACTGCGCCACCTAGCCACCCCATAGCTAACATTTATATAACACATACCATGTGCCAGGAACTATGCTCATTTGATCCTTACAACAACTCTGGGGGGTAAGTGCTATTATAGTTACCATTTTATATATGGGGAAACTGAAGCAAGCAGAAGTTAAGTGGCTTGCCCAGGATCTGACAGCTAGTAAGTGTCTAAGGCTGAATTTGAACTTCTGTTTTCTTAACTCTGTGTCTAACACTCTAACAACTGCACCACTTGACTGTCCAAAAAGAGACAATTTCAGAGAATCCTGGGCAGTATGAATGGAAACCAAGTGAAAGAAGTAGATCTAGAAGACCATTAGATACAACATTATAAAGAAAAACAACTTGGAAAGACAAGAATTCTGATCAATGCGATGACCAACCATGTCTCCAAAGAACCTTGCACAGCCCTCCTCACTCAAATCAAAATTAACTGCAAGCTGTATCATCATTTCCCTGATGTGGTAGTTCTCTTGGAAAATGAAGACAAACACAACCTTTGGAGAACCTATGATGAAGCAGATTACCTGCTTCCCAACAGAGAGGTCATGGATTCATGGTGCAAAAAGAGAAATGTATTTTGTAGACATAGATGTTTCTGGATTTGTTTGCTTGATTATGTTGTTAAAAGATTTTTTTTCTCTCTCTAATTTTTAATGGGGGGGCAGGCAGGAGAATGCCCAAAAAAGGGTCATTGAAATATTTTTTTCATACATAGAAAAGAACAGAAGAATGTTTAGATGGAAATAGCAATTTTGAAAGCAACACAGGTTGTTTTTTTATGTATATATACATATATATGTACATGGAATGTATTATATGAAACATATAGAATATTGTGGAATTTATTATATATAACAAATAGAAAGTGACCTGAAATATATTATATATTGTATGTAGATTTGTAAGTGGGATTTATTATGTATAAATGATGCATTCCATGTTGTTTTCATATACAACCTTCATGAATACTGTTTCACATATGATCTTCTTTTTATGTTCTGCTAGGTAGTGATATGGATAGAGTTCTAGGCTTGGAGTCAGGAAGATGTAAGTTCACATTTTGCCTCAGGCACTTACTAGCTCTGTGATCCTGGGCAAGTCACTTAACCTTTATTTGGTAAAGTTTACCCAACTGTAAAATGGGAATAATAATAGCACCTACCTCCCAGGATTGTGAGGATCAAATGAGAAAATATTTGTAAAGTGCTTAGCACAGGGTCTGGCCCATAGTAGGCTCTTGATAAATGTTTATTTCCTCCCTCTATATGGCTGTACTCTTCATTTTGGTGTTCAAGTTCAGAATAAGTTTTTTGAAGTGAGGGAAATAAGCAAATAAGTATAGTTTCCTGGCTTGCAGTTTTTTCCCCTTATACCATCCCCTACTGTGTTCCCTCAAACACAGTGCCCTTCCAGTTCATCATCTTCTTAGTTTTCCTGATCTATGCTTCAGCCACATGCAAACATGGCCAGATTCTTGTTCTCAATCCTTACCCACATGGATTCTACTTCTAAGAATCATGAATTCTGAAATTCCTCTATTTAACCATAACCTCTTTTCATTCCATCTTCACCAGTGCCTTGTTCTTCCTAAAACTGTTTTTCATCTCTAAATCCCTCAGCATTCTCTCTTGTCATCATCTCTGGTCTGACTGCAATTATTTTGTATATATGTTTATTTGCTTATCTGTGTTCATGTTCCTTTCCAGTATAGAATGTAAGCTTTTGAGGACAGGGATTGGTTCATTGTTATCTTCGTATATCACCCAGCACAGTGACTGGTACATGGTAAGTACTTAATAAATTATTTTTGAACTAAAAAAAAAAGCCCAACAATACACTTTCCACCCTGTTGATAGATGGGATTGAAAAATGCGTATCATGATTTAGTGAGCCCAGCCAATGACATACTTCTTCTAGTTAGATTTATGTATCTTTGTGAACTATCTTTTCTCAGCTATGATAACCATTAAAACCAGCTATCAGGATAAACTGAACTTAGAACCAAACCTTTCAATTAAGATTTAAACCTAAAATTTCCAAATTAGTAAAGCATTTAAAACCTCATTGTTCTCATTAAAAATATAATTAGGTCATTAATGCTAACACTGGAGTGAGAGGGAAAAATTTTTTGATTCTGTTAATAAAATAAAATCATGTTAAAAATAATTGTTGATTGCATCTTTATCTCATCTGTTTAAATTTCTCTTTTGAGCATATTTTCTAATAGGGGCAGTTGGTGGCTCAGTGGATAAAGTGCTGCACCTGGAATCTAAAAGATCAGAGTTCAAATATGGCCTCTGATGCTCACTTTGCTCCTTTTAAAGTCACTTAACCTCTGTTTCCTTCAGTTTCCTAAACTATACAGTGGAGATAATAACAGGACCTATCATGCAGGGTTGTGGTGAAGATCAAATGAAATGATATTTATAAAGCACAACATAGTGCTTGGTATCTAATAGGCACTACATACAGGCTAATTCCCTTCCCTTCCCCTCCTCCCCTGTACTCAGTGTATTAGTAAAGATGTAGCCTATAGAGTGTATGCTTATGTTTTTTAAGATAGTATAAAAAAGTAGTTTCCATACTACTAGATCAGGATCATCTCTAGATCCTTGCAGCTCCCAATCTTTCATTCCTATGATCCTAAGAATAAAAGTATCTTAAGGAGGTTTATATTTGAAAGGAAGAGCTTTCGAAAATGCATTACTACAATTACTTTAGGATAGAACCAGGTAAGCTTGTATTTGGGATGAAAAATATCCTTCATCCTCAATTTAGTGAAAAGAAATAAACACAGAGATCTCTTAGGATAAGAACAGGACTTTATTCTCTTCCCCGGGAGAAGAGGGCGGTCTTCCCCACGACTCATCGTGAAGAGGCAAGTTACAAAAGATAGTACTGGAATTTATAACCTAACTTAGTCAAGACCCT
>CM053583.1:235767609-235786074 GCA_028627135.1 Pseudochirops cupreus
GGCATACTTCACCAAATACTTCCCCAACTGGGACAGCAAGGAAAGATAAGGGGAGGGTCCCACCAAGGCGGGAAAACAGACAAAGGAACATAAAAGTGATTGACAGAAGCAATTGGAAAAGTTAACCACCTCAAATTGAGAAGTTTTCACTCATCCCATACACTTACTTCTTAAGAGGGATGTGTGTGTGTATGTGTGTGTGTGTGTGTGTGTGTGTGTGTGTGTGTGTGTGTGTGTGAGAGAGAGAGAGAGAGAGAGAGAGACAGACAGACAGACAGACAGACAGATACAGAGACACAGACTCAGAGACAAAGAGAGATAAGAGGAGAGAGAGAAGCAAAGGTTCTCACCATGTTTCATGTGTCAGTTTGGAAAGCTAAGGAGTTTGACTATGAAAAAGAATTTTGCAGTAGTTAAGGGAAGGAAAGAGAAAAAAAATCTCAGAGAGAATTTCAACAGAGGTAAAAGTGTGGCTTAGCTGGTGACAGGCTGATTTGCCAAAAACAAATCAAGAGAAAATAACAGAGTAGGGAAACATTGGAGCTACTTTTGAATGTTTACACAGCAAGATACATTTTGATCATTGATACTTGTTTGTCTGGTGGGCCAAGCAAGCTGGATGGATATTAGGGGATTTTAATCCGTTACTTCATGACAGGCTGACTTTCCTCCTTTCACCACCCGGTCCCTGCCAAGAGCCAGCCAGCCCGCCTAAGCTCTGCACAGATCCTTTAGTCAGAGTGCTAGGAACTCTGTTCTTTTATTCCTGTTTATGGCATCAGTGAGATTAGCTCTTTCACACAAAATGTGCAAGAGGGATACACACAGCATTCAGAGAACCTTAGTAGGACCCAACCTAGGGCAGGTGATATCTGAAAGAAAGGTTCCCAGTTTTCTGGAAAAAAAAAACCAATAGCTTTAAATCTAGAAATCAGTTAGTCTATACCCATAGAACCTTCTATGTGCCAGAGACTTGCTAAACACTCTGAATACAAAGAGAGGCCTTTGTATCATTTAGATACAAAAGCCAGTCCCACCTGTGAAGGATCTTACACTCTAAAGGGGGAGAAAACATGCAAAAACTATGAACAAACAAGCTTTATAGAGGATAAATTGGAGAAAATTGACAGGGGGAAGCCATTAAAATTTAGAGGGATTAGGAAAGGTTTCTAATAGAAGGTTTGATTTTTAGTTAGGACTTGAAGGAAGCCAGGAGGCAGAGATGAGGAGGGTGAGAACCGCAAGCATGTGGGACAGACAGTGGAAATGGTTGGAGCCAGGAGATGGGGTATCTGCGGCGAGGAACAGAAAAGAGGCCATTGTCACTGGATCACAGATTACATGGGGAGGGGTATAAGAAGATATAAGAAGACTGGAAAGGTGTAGGGAAGATTCTACAGGGCTTTGAATGCCAAACAGAGGATTTTATATTTGACCCTAGAGACGATACAGAGCCACTAGAGTTGATTGAGTAGTCAGTGATGTGATCAGACCTATGCTATGCTTTAGGAAGATCATTTTAGAAGGGATCTTAGAAATCAACTAGACCAACTCCTTTATTTTACAGATGAGGAAACTGAGACCAAAAGAGATGAAGTGGTTTGTTTAAGATGACCAAAGCAGTAAGTACCAAGATGGAGATTTTAACCCAGATTCTGAGTCCATAAATCAGGAGTTTTAAAACGTGTGTGTGTGTGTGTGTGTGTGTGTGTGTGTGTGTGTGTGTGTGTGTGAGATAGACCCCTCTGACAGTCTGGTGAAGCCTGAGGATTCCTCATAATAATATTTTTAAGTGCATAAAATATAATACATAAGATTACAAAGAAAATGAATTTTTTGAAATTCAGTTTCTCTATCTCTGTCTCTGTCTCTCTGTTTCTGTTACTGTCTGTCTCTCCTCTCTCTCTCTCTCTCTCTCTCTCTCTCTCTCTCTCTCTCACCCCCCCCATTTTCTAAACTCCACCTTAAGAATTTGTTTGAATCCAAATCAAAGACTCTTTACACTACACTGTGATGCCTTGAGTCCTAAGAATAAATGAAATACTGTTGAACACCAGGCAGAAATCCAGCCTTTAGGCTGGCTCAGAGTTAGAACATTCCAGGGTGATGTACTCTGCAGCTAAAGCAGAAAAAACTGCTCATTGACTAAGGGTAGGTGTTAAGCTGATATGTATTACCAGTCAATCTCAGTGATCGTGTCCTGTCTCCTACTTTACGCAGATTTCTTAACAGTCTCAAGGATTTATTAAGCCACCACAGAGTACAAAACAAGGCATTAAGCATCTGAGAATATTAAAAAGACTCATAGCAATGGGTAGCCAATATTTGATATGGAAACTTTTAAGGTTTTAAATTACTCATGGCTTGATTTCTTTCCTGATTGCTAAAATAGCAGATTCTTTTCCTTTCTCTTAGCATAGCTCAAGCTTCTTGAGAAAAGGAACTACACACACACACACACACACACACACACACACACACACACACACCCCTCACCTACTATGTACCAGACACTAGTTGCTATGGCATCTCCCCAGAAATGTAGATCACAAACCATCCATACCTGTTCTTCTTGTGTCTCTTGTCTATGCCTTCCATAAATTCACCACGTTTCTACTCAACTTAATAGAGCATGAGAGCTATCCATAGTTTATACTGCATGACCCATCTAACTTCTCTTTTCATCATACATTTATTTGGAAACCTTCTTGGCATTGATTTCCTATTTAGTCTCTCATTTATAATATATCATAGCCTGTTTACACCCACAATGCATCTCTCCATTTTCTTTTGGGTGTCCCTAGACTTACATGCAGTAGGCATTTAATAAACGCTTATCTATTGAGTTCTTTGCTACCACTTTTGTGACTGTTAATACCAACCTCAGAAACACCAGTCATATGCTGGTGCTTTGCTGCTTCCATGTCCTGAACGTGATCCACAAAGTTAGGCATATGCCCGAGTTCTCCTTGAGCTCAGTGGTCAAATGCAGAGCTACTGTTCCCATGTGAAGACATAATCTCCTCACTCAAGTATACCTTAGATCTCTCCTAGGAGACTAGGGTGAAATTCAGAACTGATTGAATAGCTAGATTCATCCCACAAACATGCACAGGAGGATGCTTAGGGCATACTTCAAGAATTTTATGATAGTTCATTTCTCCCTTTATGGTATGGAAAAGTAAGGACCAAAATGTAATAATGATAATAATAATATAGTAACTGATAGTTACAAAATACTTTCAAGTTCACAGAATACTTTATCTCATGTAAATTAATAGATATTAGCTTTTCTGAGGCTCATAACAATCCTGTGAGGTAGATATTAAAGGTATTATTATTCAGATTTTAAAGAAAAGAGTCTCGAAATGTGTCTGACCTAGAATGTTCTTGTAATTGTATGGGTTTTTATATCATAAATTAGCTTTCACATATTAGAGACTATTTAATAAGCTCATTTTTAAATCCAAGAATGCCTTAGATAGCTCCCAAGAGAGCAAGACAAAATTCAGAATTGGTTGAATGGCTAGTCTCAAATAAATTGATCACCTTGGGAGGAGGTCTCCAGTGGAATATCCCAAGGATTTGTCTTGGGATAAATACTATCCTGAACTTTTTGACATTTTAACCAATAACTCAGATAAAGTCATAGATGATATGTTTATCAAATCTACAGATGACACAAAGCTGAAGTGAATAACTGACAAGATGACAGGACCTGAAAATATCTCAATGTGCTGGACCAAATCCAATAAGGCAGATGTTAATAGGAATGCATATAAAATCTTATACTTAGGTTTGAAAAGTCAGTTTCACCAGTATAAGATGAGGATATATGTTTGGATTTATATCAAAAGAGACATAGTTTCTAGGGCTAGGGAAACCATAGTCTGCCCAGGTAAGAACACAGAGGGATTATAATATTCTAATACAGGTATCACATTTAAAGAAGGACATTAATAAGGTGGGAATCAGCCAGAAGAGGGCAAACATGAATGAGACTGACTGAATGAGCCTAAGATGTTGTAGAAGCAAGCACCCTAGCATGCCCAGGATGGCTACTAGCACAGGTTCTTAGATTTGCTTTTCTAAAGGAATGCTGCTCAAAATGGGTTAACAATCTTACTTTCATCAAACATATATCATTTACCTAGTTCAAGGGAAAAGTCAGCACCCTGAACTTCAGAGAATACAAACAGAAGTTACAAGCAGACAAAAAAAAATACAGGCAGTGAAACAGACCAGCAGACAGGGCTTCCAGCTGTCTGCCCATTACATCGATACCTAGTTAGTTACCAGAGAGGGAAGCACCAACATCTGGGTTTTCAAAGCTGGGGGCTCAATGGCTGCTCAGAGTCTCATCTGGCTAAATCACACAACTCTTCCCAAAGTGAGCCCCAAAGCAAAACCTCACACCAGGATATATATATAGCCCTCTCCTGGGTCAGAGAATGTCATAACCCTCTTGACCCACTGCCCAATCACAAAGTAACAAGATGTAAGTGTTTCTGAAAAACAAGCTTTTCACCACAGGGTCCATGTGATCACATTTAGCCTATTAGGGGGCAGAGTATATTTTCAAATCAGGGAAGGTTCAAGGGGCCAAGGGGCAGGGAAGATCTTCAGGTCCCCATTACCATTACAGATGTTTAGAGGTAGGGATGCCCCAGAGGCATGATAACTGCCTTCAAGTATTCAAATGTTTGTCATGTGGAAGAGGGATTAAATTTATTCTGCTTGGTTCCAGAAAGAAAGATTAGAAACAATGGGTGAACTTTCATATAGGAAGATTGGGGGTGGTGTTCCTTAAACTGGAGATTTCTCAAAATGGAATGAGTTTCCTCACCCTCCAAGGGAAGGGTGCATGACAATTTTTCAAGTGTGTTGTAGAAGGGTGTCTTGTGTAACTACAGTTTAGATTATGTGGCATCTGCTGAGGTCCTTTCCAAATCTGAGATTCTGAATGAGAACCAGACAGGAAATTAGATGACCTCTCCTCTAACACATGGATATACCCAGACATTGGAATTTACCATCATTCTTAGTAGGACCTAGATGATACAATGGCTAGAGTGCTGGGTCTGGAGGGAAGAAGACTCATCTTTCTGAGTTCAAATCTGGCCTCACACAATTAACTAGCTATGTGATCCTGGGCAAGTCACTCAACCCTGTTTGCCTCATTTTCCTCATCTGTAAATTGAGCTGGAGAAGGAAATGGTAAATCACTCCAGTATCTTTGCCAGAAAAACCCCCAGTGGAGTCACAGAATGTTGGAAATGACTGAACAACAGCAATAACAAAGTTGCTGGAATGTTATCATGGTTTAGGAATGTTAGCATAATCAAGGGGCAAAGCTGTTGAGTTGCAGGAAGGCAGCCATTGTTTATAATAGACCTAGGTGAGCACATTAGCTATCTTCCTACTATGGGGCTATCTGTAGGTGGTATAGAAAAGCAGTCTTCCATGCTGGAGTTCTGAAGCTGCTGCCCTTATTCTGTGGCTAAGGAGATAAGTGTGTTTCTGGGAGGTGGAACAAGAGAGCCGGATAAGACCTCTTTCTGGCAAAGCATTGCAGATCAAGGAAGTAAATCTTTATTTGTGTTCTCCTGTTTTGAGTGTGTCCACGGGAAACTCTTATGAGCTGTTATAAACCCCCTAAGGTTTTAGGCACAGAAGAAGAGGACATCAAAAGGCTTGCTGATAATTATGTCACAAGGTCAACAACAGAAGTTACAAGCAGACAATGTGTGCTTGACAATGTCTTCTGAGGGCTTCCCTACTTTCTTAGGAATACTTTTGTCCGTATTAATGGGACCCTCATGAGGAGTAGAACATTGTCTTGCAAACAGGATGTTGCTAATGCCTTCTAGCTTACTTCCTTAACTGTAAAAATTGATGCATTCTAGGACAGGAAGTAAGAAGAGACGTGGAAAGTGCATCAAGATTTTCATTTCTCTCTAAAGTTGCATTCCTCCTCTAACATCCAACTAGGATGCTTACCCAGTGAACTGGGTAAATTTGTGTGATCCTTGATTCCTCATTCTTTCTGACTCCATATATCCAATTGGAAGTCTTGTCGATTGTACCTCCACAATATTTCTCACCACAATCCCCCATTTCCCCCTTATATCCCTAGCTATCAGTCAATTAGCATTTATTGTCTACCAGCAGTCAGGTGGGTAGCTGACAGAGCACTAGACCCAGAGTCAGGAAGACCTGAGTTCAAATCTGATCTCAGATACTTTCTAGTTATATGACTCTGGGCAAATCACTTCACTGCTGTTTGCCTCAGTTTCCCCAATGGTAAAATGGGGATCAAAGTAGCACCTGCCCCACACAGTTGTTTCTTTTTAAATAAGCATCAAATGAGACATTTGAAAAGTGTTTAGCACACTTAGCACATGTTAGGTACTTAATAAATTCTTACTCCCTTCCTCCAACTGTGTATAAGGTATTGTGTTATCTAGAGATGCAAAGAAAGGAAATAAAACAAACAAACAAACAAAGCCCCTGCTCTCAAGGAGCTCACAGATTAATGGGAGAGCTCATGGTCTAAGACTTTAGTTCCTAAATTATCACACTACCCTCTGAAGCTGTGTCTCAGATTCAAGCAGATTCATTCCTGGATCTGGTTCTTACTAATTGGAGAGAATGAATGTTCTGGTGAAAATGATGGAAACCCTGCAGAGAAAAGTATTCTCCTTTCACGAGAATGTAATATAAAAGGAGAAGAAATCTGAACATAGTCTGACAAGTATCTTAGATTCTGGGAAATCAGTTTTCAAAGGGTTAAGAGGAAAGATGGGTATTGTTATCTCATGGACTAAAATGCTACAGATGAAATAAAATTCAGGAGAGAGATGTTCAAGAGTGAAATTCCAAAGACATGAGAGAAACTATTTCAAGGAAGAAGAAAGATGGGATTTATCTGAACATACTGATGTAGATGTACTGGCAACTCATCAAGAAACTTAGATTTTATTTTGTTCTATTTTCAAGTTGTCATTATTTATTTGTCCTGTCTACTACCATCCTTTGATTGACCCAAGGAAAAAAATGAAAAATATAACTCTCATTATAAGCTTGCATAATCTGCCAAAAGAAATGCCAATATTGACTGTGCCTGAAAACGTGTGTGTTTCTCTGAGTTTCAAGTTCACTACCTCTGTGACAGGAGGTGAGCAGAGGGTTTTATCTTCAATCCTCTGGATTTGTGCTTTACAATTGCATTGACCAGAGTTCAAAAATCCTTCAAGGTTGTTTTTCTCTACAATGGCAACTTAGATTTTAAGAAGATATGTGCAGAAGATGGAAGCAAGGCCAGATATCAGAAAAGTTAATATAAGATAATGGCATTGTTGTGTAAAAATAGCATTGGGAATGCTCAAGCTCAGAATGACTGGCAAAAGAAGTTAAAAACAAACCAGTGTTTCAAGCTATACTGAAAGAAAAAGTGAGATTAAACGAGGGGGACACTTCCTTGGGAAAGATCTGTTGATAATAACTGAAAACAGAGGCAAGACAGAGCTGCATGTGGATGGACTGGGTTCATTTCTGAGGGAGCAAGACTTCCTAATATAAAGTCCAGGCTCTTGTTTTCTATAACTTAGCTCTGCACTTCTTCATCGTGGTGCTCAAGGGGAAATTACTTAAAGCTTATATTTGGCTCAAGTCTAGGGTTTCCCCAAAGGACAGAACAAGTGGAGAGGTAAACAATGTGCATTCTAGACCAGATCTTAGATAGTTATTTATTTTCTCTACACACACAAAAAGCTAAATGTAAAAAAAAAAAGTTCACAGGCATGCATTTTCAGAGCCACAAAACAGGATATAGTAATATAACTATTTTTATACTGTCCTGGGAGGTTGAATTTTGAAGTCATTAAAATATAAATCATTTGAGAGACTTCAAAACAGGCATTTCACAATACTACTTAGCTCTGCACTGTCCAGCTCCCTCCAGGTCCATGACTTCTATCTGCACTGTCCAGCTCCCTCCAGGTCCATGACTTCTATCAAGAGAGGCCAAGGACAGAGCTCCTCCCCTCACTGGTGGTCATTTATCTGATGTAGAATCTCCTTACTATTAGCCAGCTATGACTAAGAGACCCAGATTCTCCAAACCACTCAAAGTCACAAAGTTGTTTTCCAAAACTAGGTATGTCCATCTGAGGTATTGCTACTTAATCAATTATATTCAAAAAAGCAACAAAAAGAAGAGGTAGCCAGGGCCCCATAACTCAAGTTCACCTAAATTTGTTCATGTACCTTTGCTTCCATATGATCCCAGTAAACCTTTTCTCCCAGAGTGGTGAGGAGGTCACTAGTTCTGTCCTCTTCCCTCCCACGGATTGTTTCAAATAGTCTTGGCATAAACTTCAGACAGGAGGGAAAGAGAGAAAGATGGGTAGAGTTACTCCCTTTCTAAAGGTTTACTGAGACAGCCCCTCTTCCTGCTCAGTAGTCAGTATAGGGATTGATACATCAGTCTCAAAACACTGAATCCTCAAAAAACTTCCTCAGAAGTGGCCATGGCTTAGGCTCAACATTCCATGCAGTATACTCTAATCCAAACTTCTGCTGTATTATTAGGTTGATAGTAAGAGAGCACCTAGTTACCTTCAATAAACCTAGGTCACTTGGCCCAGATGAACTGACTGATGTGGTTGCTGAATCTCTGTCAGTGCTATTTGAAAGATTGTGGGAACCATGAAAAGTCCCACAAGATTGAAGAAGGGAGATTAGTGTTCCAGTTTTTAGAAATGGTAAGATAACAGGCTACAAGTTAAAGGACTTTGAGTTTGACTTCAATTTTGGGGAAATTTTAAAAATAGAGAATTAAAACTAAGGTTGACAAACATCTAGAAAGGAAAAGAATGATTTGAAAGTGTGATTTCATGGCTTTATCGAGAGCTGGTCATACCACACTGATATCATTTGCTTTTTTTGATAGCATTACTAAATTAGTAGATCTTTTCTTGTTGTTGAATCAGTCATGTCTGACTCTTCATAACCCCATTTGAGGTTTTCTTGGCAAAGATACTGGAGTGGTTTGCCATTTCCTTCTCTAGCTTATTCAACAGATGAGGAAACTGAGGCAAACAGGGTTAAGAGACTTGCCCCAGGGTCACACAGTTGGTGTTTGAGATCATATTTGAACTCAAAATAAGTCTTCCTGATTCCAAGCCCAGTGCTCTAATTACGTCACCACCTAGCTGCCCAGTGATTGTTTAGTCTGGAGAAAAAGAAGTCTGATGGGGGACGTAGTAGTTGTCTTCAAGTATTTGAAGGACTGTTTTGTGGAAGAGGGATTATAGGCTTGATTAGTTTGACCTCAGAGGACAGAACTAGGACAATAGGTAGGAGCTGCAGAGACATAAATTTAGGTTTGATGTTGGGAGACACTCCCAACAATTAGAGCTTTTCAGAAGTAGAACTACTCTGAGATATATAATTTATTTGAGAGGTGTCAGGTTCCTCTCCCAGAATGTCTTCAATCAGGGATTGAATGACCACTTATCAGGTATGTTAGAGTAGGGATTAATTCATGTCTTAGTTGGACTACATGGTCACTGTGATTCTTTCCAATTCAAATTCTTCAATTCCATGAAGCCTCAGTATACTTCAGTCTCCGTATCCTCCATACAATAAACTAAGTGATTTTCCTAAAGCTAAGATCAGACCCTGTAATTCTCCTACTCAAAAAAACTACAGGGGCTCCCTATTAGCTTCAGGATCCAACCTAAATTCCTCTGTTTGACATTTTAAAGCTCTTTGTAATCTGGCCCTAACCTATGTTTCCCAGCTTCATTATACCCACACCAAGACGATTATGTTTAGCTCTTGGAACTACCCACTTAGAAGGACATTAAAAAGTTGGGAAGCACTCAGAAGAGGGTAAACATAATCATGACAAACTTTTTTGCCCACTTTATATATTATACTCTTCAGAAAACTGGCCTTTTTTATTGTTTCTGACACAGGGCATTCTCTATGTCTTTGTGCTGACTGCTTCTGCCCCTCCACTGCCACTTCTGGAATGCGCTCCTTCTTCATTGATGCCTATTAGAATTCCTACTTTCTTTCAAAGCTCAACTCAAGTTCTACCTTCTATAGGAAACCTTTTCTGATACACCTTATAGGTGTATGATTTACCCTTGATTTACTCTTCTTACTGCCAGTGACTAGAATGTTGCCTGACACAGGGTAGGCACCCAAGAAATCCTTACTGACTGAAGGCTATGACATCACATATAAGCTCTGTTGTTGGTCCTACAAAATTGTAAAGGCTGTGAATTTGCTTCTAGTGATAGACTTTGTATGCATGTTATTCAAGGACCAAACTTTAAGAAGCATACTTTTGACAGAAAGTCCATTTCTCCAACTCTAACCTTGATTACAGCCAGTAGACTTTCAAATTATTTCTCATGTTTCCAAACCAGTGAAATGTTTATTTTCACCTCTTGCATAAATTTTATCATCTTTTGAGATATGGCATGCTGCAAGACCAGGTGTGATATTTCACTTCCATTTTGGAATTTTGTGATCCAGAATTATTTCTCATATATCAACATATTTATCAGAGTTCATCATTCCTTGAATGGGGAAAAGACTTCCAGGACTACTGGGGAGTAAAAAATTTTCCAAAACTTTTTTAGGAAAAAAAAATTTACAGTCTGATGAACACACTCAGATTTTATAGACCCATACAACCTTCTGACAATGGCTTGGGATATATTTGAATGAAAAAGTACATTTTATCAGTAAAAGTGACTTTTCCCCAGTATTTCAGTCTTTGTATTGTCTCGCTCATGACAATTTACTTCATAGCAATAATTAGTAATTGGTTTCTTTTTCTGTTTATTTTGCTGATCTTCCTGTTTTTTCAGTTTCAAGAAGCCTATTCCTCTCCCACATGGTTGAGGAATCAGTAACAATCTTTACAATTTCCAGATCCCTCTGAAGATCTTTGCTTACTTTCTGAGGATTCAATAGCCAGTTTTGCAGCAATAGTTTATCAGTTGGGGGTGCTGTTTCTCTCAACAAAACTTTGCTTTGCTCTTCTGTATGACTGATCCTGTTTTATGATAGGTTTGAATTTTACTTGAAACACCAGACTTCCCTATACTAGTAGCCATGCAATAGATCTAATAGTCATTGAAGCATGCTCCAAGAAGCTACAACTTTTGTACATTTCTTTGGAATAATATCTAGTCTTAACTACAGAATTAAAAGCAGAGAGCAATAAAATGCTTGTATGGAATAAAATTTAACACTCAGCTGGCAGAGAACTTTCAAACTATGGAAATTAGTTCAATTTATTTTCATCTGGTCAAGTTGAGTCATTCTGAGTCATTTTAATGTCAGTAAAACATACACTCACAACCATTTCTGTTTAAAATGAAATCATATTAAAAATATTGCTTATCCCAAGGAATCCATACATTGCTGTAGTATGTATCAGAGATAACATGCAAACCCACATCTTGTTGACTCCAGTGATGGTCTTCTGACCACTACACCAGAGTGCCACTCTTCCAAAGAGAAAAGCAAATTTGCTTTATTTTCCTCAACTAGTTTCCCTCAACTAGAGAGGGAAATATTACTCTTCTCAGAAACATAAAGGAGAAAATCCTTCATCTCTATGTTGAACTACAGTTTGTGGTTCACTGTTTGTATAAAGAATGAATCACCTGTATTAGTCATTAGCAAAATTAATTCCTTAAATTATTCATCTATAGGGATAGCTGTCAGAATGTCTGTGTAGAACAGTGCTCCTGGTAGAATAAAGTGCTTTTGTTACCAATCTCAACAAATGGATCTAAAGTAGCCATAACCTAGTGACACAGATTTGGGTAAGGAGGTTATTATAACCCATTGTCTGCCTCTGGAGATATAGAGCTAGTCATATTAGACATGATAACAGAATAACTGAATCGATCCATTCAGTGGAAAAGTTAGCCTCAAGAGCTCTTGACACATTGCAAGTTATGTCATAGTTTTCTAAATGTTTTGCTTTCCAACCAGTTTTCTCGGGAACATATAGATACATGCAGTCAGTATCTAATGATGTCTCTCTTTCAGGCTTCTGATACCTCTGACCCAGACATTCCAGAGGGACTGAGAAAGGGCCAAAAGGTGATGTCAAGGATGCAACTAGCAGTGACATGCCATAAAGTCATCATTACCCAGACCCATGAGGCAGCTCACAGCATAGCCCAGCACACAAGACTTCCTCAGGCCTGCAAACAACACAGCAAAAGCCAGCTGGGAATAACAGACTGCCCAGAGTTATACTACTCAGCCAGAAAGAGGTCTTATGTAATTTTCTAACTCTCCTTCCTTCAATGACAAATATCCTTGAAATAATAGTCTACATAAAAGGCCAGCGCACAAATACCAAACACAAAATTTATTATCTATTGCCTATAGGCAGCCCTGGAGTTGAAGAACATTTAGTTTAGTCCTGAAGAACATTACTTACACACTGACTGCTTGAGCTTCCTTAGCATGGTAATAGAAAGGAAAGGAATTACAGTCAACAAAAATATTGCCTGATGCAATTCTTTAATGAATTTTGTTTGTGGATGACAAAGGACACAGATGTTAAATATCACTTAGATAATATAAAAAATATATATACTTCGTATAGCAAACGGGGGGAAAATCCTATAGGAATTTCACAAAATGAGAATATCTCAGAGTGACTCAATATTGGAGAATTTCCTATGCTTGTGTTTAAACAACAAAATTATCTGGTTATTGCAGGAAAAAAAAAAGACAATACTGAAGTCAAAGTCACTTCAATATGACTTTCCTTATCCAGATACAGAGTCTACAATAGTCAAATTCTTAATTACGCAGTTCTTCACTATATTCCCCTGATAAAACAGACTAGTGTTCTCCAGAGCATGGTCTAGAATCCCTAGAGGGGAGACCATTGTGGCCTCATCCCAGGAAGGGGCTTGAACTGACTCCAAGGGTATGTTATCGACCAATCAGAGGGTGGGAAAATGGGTCTCATCCCACCAGTGTTTCCTTTATTCCCCAGAATTCCTCTGCTTTGCTCTCTCCCTCTGCTCTGTTCCTCTTTGCTTTGCAAGGTTCCATTCTCCCTCTTTCTGAGGAGGAGGTGGTACAGCTATACATATATGTACATTAATACATAATATGAGACATTGGTAGATTATATACATACATGTATATGTGTATTATGTATGTTACAAAATTATGATATTATATATACATACATGCACAATTATATACAACCAGTATATGATATACACATATGAATATATGTACTTATATATTATATAATGACATATATCTATTATAAATAAGTATATCTCAAATATATTTGCTGTATACATATATGCACATAGTATACATTATATTATACACTACATAAATATACCATACACGCATACATATTTGCTTTATATATAATATATAGTACAAATAAGTAAACATGTCTATGTGAGAGGTACATGCTCAGAATTTTGTTGATGGGCGTGTGTGATCAGAAGGGTTTGGGAACCGTTGTAGCTTACGTGAAAAAGATGACTGACTAATAGAGAGGTCAGCAATGTTGCTGTCCTCGTTTCTATTTTCAGTTTTTCCATTACTTTGTGTTGTTTTCTAAGGTGTCATCAAATGTACTTGTATTTCCCCACTTGTGTTGTATGATCCCGCCATATATTTGTTAAGCTATTTCAGAGTGAATGTTAGAGTATAGAACACAATTATTCTAAAGGTCTAACACAACTGAAGCAAGTTAAAAGAATGAGAAAAGCCGAGAGCTTGTCCCCAGCCTCCCCAAGTAAATAAAGCAGGGCACAGTGGAAGAGACTGGGACTCTGAACAGCTAGAGTCCTGTGATGCCACTATCTAACTATGCAACTGTTAGAATTCAATTTAACTCAACTAGCAGTTATGAAATCAACTAGTTAGTTAACTAGCATTATTAAGTGTTGGGCACTGGGCTAAGGGCAGGATTATGCTGAAAACAATTGACTCTTTGGGGGATGGGGTGGGAAAGGAAATGTATGGCAGTATACACTTTTCAATTTAATCGTGTTATTAAAATTTTGGGGGGCAGCTAGGTGGCACAGTGAATAGAGCACCGGCCCTGAAGTCAGGAGGAGCTGAGTTCAAATCCAGCCTCAGACACTTAACACTTACTAGCTATGTGACCTTGGTCAAGTCACTTAACCCCAATTGCCCTGCCTTCTCCCCTTCAAAAAGCAAAATCCCCCCCCAAAAATTTCCATCACTTTCTTAAGTCTAGGCAATCTACAAAAACAAAACCAAACAAGAAACAAAAACAAAAGCCCAAATCCTGATTTGTACTGACTTGCTGATTTCCCAGGTGTATATATCCACCCTTGAGCATGCCTCTGGCAATGTCTATAATGCTCTAGAAATTGTGGCAGGTGCTAGGGACAAAAATGAAAACAGTTCTTACCCTCATGGAGCTAATACTCTATCAGAGGAACTTACACTCAGCTAGACAAGGTACACTTTCTCTAGGTTTCTTTCCTCATTTGAAGAATGAAAGACTTTAACTAGATGATTTCCATGAGAGCTTTCTCCTTGTTATTCTAAATGAATATTTTATTAGTAGAGAAGAGAAATATGAAACTCAGCTTATAAATAAATGAAATTATTGTAGAATCAGAGATATATAGCTTGAAGAAGCTTTAGAGGTCAAATAGTCCATTCTGCTCATTTTGCAGGTGAGGGAATGGAGGTCTTGGGTAGTGACTTGCCCAAGGAGGAGGAATGTCAGAATTGGAATTAAAACCCAGCTTCCCTGACTCCAAATCCAGCCCTCTTTTCATTTTATTAATCTGTGTGAAAGGGCTTTGCAAAGTATAAAATAGGGTGTAAATGTAAGGCATCATCATTGGTGGTGACCTTTGACAAAGCACTGAGGCATTAGGCTGCAGTCTCCTCATCATGCAAATGGGAATTGGAATAGATGACCTCTCAGCTTTATATCATCATTAACATACTTATGAAACTTTGCAAATCTCTCATTTTGTCCTCACAAAAATCTAGGGATATCGGTGCTATTATAATTTCCATTTTACATATGAAGAAACTGAGGCAGAGTGCTAGTAAGTGTCTTGCCCAGGGTCACAGACCTACTAAGTGTCTGAGGGAAGATTTGAATTCAAGTCTATTCTGATTCCAGGTCCAGGGTTCTAAGCACTATGCAACATAGCTGCCTCCAATTTTGAAGTTCCCACCTAACTCCAATGAACTATTCATTGTTCTTATATTTGGCATCATTCTAGCTGTCACCATTATTATTTTTACCATCGACAGAAATAGGTTTAAAAAAATGTTCTGTGATATGTGAAGTTTTTAAGATATTTGACATTAATGATTTTAAGAAAACAAATAATTTGATGTCTATCTACTCTTAACATTTATTTTAAATGTACTCTGATGTATAAATCACAAATAATTAAGCTTTTGCTTTCCTGAAAGGTGCTGTTTGTTTGCCAGTACCTTGAAAATATGACAATTTAATGAAAGTGACTGAATGAGTCATGACTCTCAGGGCTGGATAAATACTGTCCATGAATTAATGGAAAGGTCAGCATACAAAAAAGACTGTTTATCATGAAATTATGGAGTCTCATTAACTAATCAGTGTATTGGTTACAGGCTAAGACGATAGAATAAAAGAACTGACCAGAAATCAAGTTTACACCTCAATTAGTGTTACAGTATAAGAGTGATACTTTTAGTCATGTTAATATGTTCATTTTGCTGTTTTAAAAATATGGATGACCAACCTTAATGTCTATGATTGATAGAGAAGCCACTCCTCTTTGTGATCTCTCCTGTTTATCTCTTTGTTTTCATCCCAAATCATTTAATCTCCTGAGGTGCAAAAGTATTCCTGACTTTTCACCAGACTGTCTGGGACACCCTCAGAATGAGTATTGAAGAAATTCAAGGCAACAGTAATGTCCTTAAGTCCTAAGGTTTAGGGTGAGATTTCTGAGATTTGCTAAAAGAAGAGAAAAATTCAAAACAGCTTTTAGTGCTTAATTTTAAGAACCACAGAATTAGAAGGCAGAGAGGACCTTAGAGGCGATTTGTCTCATCCAACTTCTTCAGAACCTTAAAAATCTTCTCTTTAGTCCAGTTCCCTCATGTTACTAATGAGGAAACTCAGATCCAAAATTATGTGACTTGTTTGGAGTTTCACTGGTAATCACTAGGAGAGATGGTTTTGAACCTGTTGCTTTGAACTCCAAACTGAGCAGTTTTTCCCTTGTTCCACATTCCCTCTCCTTTAAAAAAATTTGGAGGTGGGGTCAGAAGTGCTCTGGTAAATGACAAGTAAAGGGAGGAGGGTGAGAAATTTACACAAAATGTACTTTTAAGATTTATCTGCATTAACACTTTCTTAAGTCTAGATAATCAAGAATAGAACAAATCAAACACTGATTTGTTCTTATTTCTGAGGTGTGAATACTCACATTGAAAATTTAACGATTGGTTTTGGCCAGCTTGTTCAACCTGGCTCCAATATATTCCTCTGTGAAGCACCCTTTTTTCTATTAAGATGAATGTTTGCCCATTTTAAAGCTTTTTAAAAAATACTCTTTGCTATTATTTTGCTAATATTTTGTGTTTTAAGGGTATCTGCCTTCCTGAGTATAATAACTTTCTTATTCTAGAGAGCTGTAAGCCCTGTAAGATCATTCTTTCAAAACACACAGAGTAGCATTTCCTGCCATCAAAGAACTGAAAGCAAAGATAAAAATGCCACCCCTAGAAGGGAAATTAGAAGGCCTCTGTGAGCTAGAAAAATTGAACACAAGCTTATTTTCCTTTTTAAATGTAGTTTCTAAACAGTACAGAAAAATTAAACAACAAAAAGTGTTTCTTAAAACCTACTGAAAAGGAAATGCAGAAATAGCTTAATGGTATAGCAGACAGAGAATCCAACTTGGAATCAGTGAGACGTTAGTTCAAATCCAAGCTCAGGCACTTATAAGCCTGTGTGACTTTGGGCAAAATTCTTAAACTCTCCAGGACTCAGTTTTCTCACTTTTAAATGGGGATAACAGTAGCACCTCCCTGTTGTTGTGTGGATCAAATGAGATAACATATATAAAATATTTTGCAAATTTAACGTGCTATATAAGTGTATTATTAATTACTGTTACATAAAGTGCTTTACAAAAAGCATCAGGTGCTATATATGGGCAGCGAGGTGGCACAGTGGATAAAGTGGTTGGCCTGAAGTCAGGGAGACTCAACTTCTTCAGTTCAAATCTGACTGTAGATTTGACTGTGTGACCCTGGGCAAGTCACTTAACTCTGTTTGCCTCTGTTTCCTCATCTGTAAAGTGAGCTGGAGAGGGAAATGGCAAACCACTGCAAGTATCTTTGCCAAGAAAACCTCAAAATATGGTCATGAAAAGTAGAATACAACTGAAATAACTGAACAAAAACGAGGCTTTTTTTTTTAAAGAAAAGAAAGGTGACATGTCATTGGCAAGGTGGTAGAGTATTTTCCACACACTAATGTAATTTAACAGTCTCAAAAGATATAAAATATACATCAAATCTACAGTAATTAGAGCTAAAAAATTTTTAGATGAAAAGATAGAAACCTCAAAAAAGTAAAAAAACTTCATGAAATAACATTGGACAATTGAAATACTTAGAACCCTTATATAACATTCCTCCCTCTAGTTCATGACACTGGCCAAGTGTGATTAACACAAGCAACCTTGAAGGTTTGAGTTTCAGGATCTGTTGCCAAGTTTCCTGAGAAGTTTTGTTGCAACAATTAGTCTGAACCCTACTCCTTTAAAAGAAGGAAGGGGGAAAATTATTAAGTGCCTACTATGTGCCAAGCACAGTACTTGATGAAAATTATTTCATTCACTCCTCACAACAACCTTGTGAGATGGATGCTGTCATTAACACCATTTTATATTTGAGGAAACGGAGACACACAGAGATTAAAGGACTTACTCAAGGGCATATAGCTAACAAGTATCTGAGACTGGGTTTGATCTCAACTCTTCCTGACTCCAGTTCCCCTGTTCTGTCTGCTAGACTTCCTACCAGCCTCTTCCTCGTGCCCATAGCTTCAGAGGAGGCACAAGGAGTTGCTGTGATTCTGCCCATTCATTCAAAGGAAAAGGAGTATAACTGGAGGAGTGGGACTGGGACTAGGGAGAATATGGAGCATAGAGCCAACTAGAAAAAAAGTGCCACCACAGGGATTTTTAACTCTGTGAGTGTGTGTTATTATGGATCCCTCTGGCAGTCTGGTGAAACCTGCTCTTTCACTGAGTGATGTTCCTAAATGCATAACATATCTTTGGAATACAAAGGAAAACAATTATATTGAAATGGAGTTTATTTTTATCTATCCATCATCTATCTATCTGTCAATCATCTATCTATCTATCATCTATCTGTCTA
>CM053583.1:235786574-235802338 GCA_028627135.1 Pseudochirops cupreus
GAATTATTTTCTTTAGTGAGCTTTTGAAATTCCTTTTTCATCTGGCAAATTTGACTTTTTAAGGCATTCTTTTCCTCATTAGCTTTTTGGGCCTCTTTTGCCATTTGAGTTAGTCTATTTTTTAAGGTGTTATTTTCTTCAGTATTTTTTTTTTGGTCTCCTTCAGCAGGCTGTTGACTCACTTTTCATGATTTTCTTGCATTATTCTTATTTCTCTTCCCAATTTTTCTTCCATTCTCTTACTTGATTTTTAAAATCCTTCTTGAGTTCCTCCATGGCCTGTAACCAATTCATGTTTTTCTTGGAAGCTTTTGATGCAGGAGTTTTGACTTTGTTGTCTTCTGGTTCCATGTTTTGATCTTCTTTGTCCCCAAAAAAGGATTCTATGATCTTATTGCACTTCCTCTGTTTGCTCATCTTGCCAGCCAATTACTTGACTTTTGAGCTCTTTGCCATAGTAGAACTCTGCTTCCAGAGTGGAGAGAGCTTTATCCCAAATTGCCATGGTTTGCACAGCTGCTGCCAGACCTGTTGTCAAAGCTATGCAGAGGTACCCTCTCTACAGCCACCACAAACTTCAGCACAGTGGCATTGCTCACCCCAGCACTACCAACCAAGACTGGGACCCAGATCCAAGCAGGTCAAAGCAAGAGTGATTACTCTCTGAATGATCACTGGGTCCCCCTATGATCTGTAGGCCAGGAGCTCCGGAGGCAGCCATGTGGCAGCAGCTGCAGTTGCTGGGCTGCTGTGCACCTGTAGCCCTGGGGGCAGTGTCCAGACCTCATTCTACTCTTACAATGGATCAGCAGGGTTCCCCACTGATCTTTTACTTTCTCTTTGGCATTTATGGATTGAGAAGTCTAGAAACCACCGCAGCTGCTAGTGATTCATTCTCCTGAAGTCTGCTCTGGACAATCTGTGTCACTGGTTGGGGCCCTTTGATCTGGGACTGCATGGTTCATGCTTGACTGTGCGTGACTCCCAGCTAGGTGCAATGGACCCTTCCTGATGGCCTGCCAGGCTGCCTTCAGTGGGAGATTTGTTTCTCTCTGTCACTTTGTGGGTGCTGTAGCTCTAAAATTTATTTACAGTCATTTTTTTAAAGGTATCGGAGGTGGTTGGTGCAGGAGTTTAAGTAGGTTCTTGCTTTTACTCCACCATCTTGGCTCTGTCCCCTCCATCTGCATTTAGACTCTAAAGTTCTTTCTCTGGATGTGAATGGCATCTTCCATTATTAGTCTTTTGAAGTTGTTTTAGATCCTTGCATTGCTGAGTAGAGCTAAGTCTGTCAAAATCACACATTACACAATGTGGCTGTTACTGTGTACAATGTTCTCCTGGTTCTGCTTACTTCACTCAGCATCAGTTCATATAAATCCAGGTTTTTCTGAAGTCCACTGCTCATCATTTCTTGTAGCACAATAGTGTTACATTACATCCATATACCACAACTTGTTCAGCCATTTCCCAAATGACAAACATGCCCTCAATTTCCAATTCTTTGCCATCACAAAATACTACTACAATATATACTACTACTAAAATACTACTACATATTTATTTTTGTACCTGTGGATCCTTTTCTCATTTTTATGGTCTCTTTTTGGATACAAACTTAGAAGTGGTATTGCTGGATCAAAGGGTATGGACAGATTTAGAACCCTGTGGGTATAGTTCCAAATTGCTCTCTAGAATGGTTGAATCAGTTCACAACTCTACCAACAATGCATTAGTATTCTAATTTTCCCACATCTTCTCCAACATTTATCATTTTCATGTTTTGTCATGTTAGCCAGCTTGATAAGGTGTGTTGTGGTACCTCAGAGTTGTTTTGATTTGTATTTCTCTAATCAATAGTGATTTAGAGCATTTTTTCATATGACTATAGGTAGTTTTAATTTCTTCCTCTGAAAACTGCCTTTTCATACCCTTTGACCATTTATTAATTGGGGAATGACATGCATTCTTAAAAATTCAACTCAGTTCTCCATATATCTTAGAAATGAGGCTGTTATCAGAGACATTACAATAAAAATTGCTTCCCAGCTTTCTGCTTCCCTTCTAATCTTGGTTGCATTGACTTTGTTTGTAATGTAATGTAATCAGTGTAATCAAAATGTAATCAAAACCATCCATTTTGCATTTCATAATGTTCTTTGTCTCTTGTTTGGTCATAAATTTTCCCCTTCACCATAGATCTGACAGGTAAACTATTCCTTGCTCTCCTAGTTTGCTTATAATATCACCCTTTATGTCTAAATTGTGTACCCATTTTGACTTTATCTTGGTATTGGGTGTAATGTGTTGGTTTATGCCTAGTTTCTGCCATACTGTTTTCCAGTTTTCCCAGCAGTTTTTGTTAAATAGTGAGTTCTTATCCCAGAAGCTGGGGTATTTAGAGTTATCAAATAATGGATTACTAGAGTCATTGACTTGCATACCCAAGCTATTCCACTGATCCACCACTCTGTTTCTTAGCCAGTACCAAGTAGTTTTGATGACTGATGCTTTATGATACAATTTAAGAACTTGTACAACTAGACCACCTTCCCTTGCATTTCTTTTCATTAATTCCCTTGATATTCTGGATCTTTTGCTCTTCCAGATTAATTTTCTTATTGTTTTTTCTAGTTCTATAGAATAATTTTTTGGTAGTTTGATTGCTATGGCACTAAATAAGTAAATTGATTTAGGTAGAATTGTCATTTTTGTTATGTTAGCTTGGCCTACCCATGAGCAACTGATATTTTTACAATTATTTATAACTGACTTTATTTGTGTGACAAGTGTTTTGTAACTGTGTTCATATAGTTCCTGGGTTTGTTTTGGCAGGTAACCTCCCAAATATTTTATGCCTACAGTACCTTTAAATGGAATTTCTCTTTCTATCTCTTGCTATTGGGCTTTGCAATATTCAGAAATTCCGATGCTATGTGTAGGTTTACTTCCTATCCTGCAACTTTGCTAAATTTGTTTATTATCTCAAGTGATTTTTTTTACTTGATTCTCTAAGCATACAATCTGATCATCAGTAAAGAGTGATAGCTTTGTTTCTTCTTTGCCTATTCTAATTCATTCAATTTCTTTCTCTTCTCTTACTACTAAAGCTAACATTTCTAGTACACTATTGAATAACAGTGGTGATAATGGACAGCCTTGTTTCACCCTCAATCTTATTGGAAATATTTCTAGCTTATCCCCATTACTGGTTGGTACTGATTGCTGGTGGTTTTAGATAGATGCTACCTATCATTTTAATGAGGACTCCATTTATTCCTATGCTTTCTAGTGTTTTTAATTTATTGAACTTATTTCTTATAAGGAATGGCTTTTATTTTGAGGAGATAGATTTGGGACCTACAGATAATGATAAGAAGAAAGAGGAGGAGGAAGCTGGAGATGAGGGGAAGGAGTGGGGGAGGAGGAGGAGGAAGAAGAGGAGGAGAAAAAGAAGATAAATAAAAGGGTAGCATAAATAAGACATTTTAAGAATACAGAAAAGAGAGCAGTGAGAGGTTCAGAGGGGAACACAGATAAGCAAGGTCATGTTAACACTACCAGGAAGAATTTCATATGTATGCAAAAATACAAGTTGTAATGGATTCATGGTATAATATACAATTCTCTATATGGAAATGTTCTTGCTTATTGATGATTTTCTAGTTCATAATAAATTTTAAAAGAGTATACTGTATTATAATTAACAAAATCTAGGATGAAGGGTATTTGGTAAAATTGTGATTTGACTTAACCTTAATGTTTTCCCATTAACTCTAATGGCTCAAAACTGAGGCATCATTTTCTTAACTGATGGAAATTTTTAACCATGTTTACAACTAACTATTCAGAATCAGAGGTTGTAAAGCAGTATTAGAATAACTTTGGAAACCCCTACCATATAAGAAATTGGAGTCATTGGACTTGAGGTAGAGTATTAATTTGGGTCCTTTAACCAGGAAGACAAGGAAAATGTAATCAAATCCTTGCAATGATGGCTCTTTGCATCTTCACTAGAAATCTAGTTCATCACAAGGGAGTGAAAATTTTCACAGCAAAAGCATCCTTTGCTTATTTTCTCAGCATGTTAATAAGAACAACTAGATTCTAAAGGCAGAATGGAAATTAAAACAGCTCCCCCTCCTCCCTCCTTTTTGCAAGCTTATTGCCTCCCTCACTGCCCATAAATGGTTCCTACTCTGAGGAGTTAATGTCTGCCTTGAACTTAATTACTCCTCAATCAGATTATCTATTTTCCACTGCATTTATATTTGATAGCTATAATTTCTTTGGCTAAATTATTATAGTTTTAATATTTTAGAATTTTTCTTTTTTATTTGTAGATCTTACTGTCCTATGTATGTGTTAATTAGACTTTTCTTTTCTAAAGATTGTGGTTCCTAATTCCTCTTCCCCCTCAACGCCATTTAAAAATAGTAAAGGCAAAAACATTAAATTTAAATGTTCTCATTTGGGATTTTATGAAACTCACTGAATATACATATATGTATATATGTTTTATGTGTGTGTACATATGTGTATATAAAATATATGCGCATGTATGTATATGTGTGTATGTATACACATATACGTGTGTGTGTGTGTGTGTGTATACTATCAGGAGGCAGCCTTTTTGGCCATGTTATAAGAAATAAATGTAATTTGGTAAAGAGGTGAACATCCTCCCCTCCTCCCAAAACCCCCATTTGCTAGACTGGGGCTCTTCGCCTGCACTGAGCATTCAGCCTGGCCCCTTCTGGTGAGCTTGGCCCTTTGCTAAAGGAAGCCAACCTCTCTCTCCCTCTCTCTCTCTCTCTCTCTCTCACTCTCTTTCACCCCCCTCCATTATAATGTCGATCTCACCGGTTCCTTCCTTTTAAAAAAAATCTGCCAGCCAACCTTTTTCAAAATTTAATTTATTTTCAAGTAACATTTTTTCTCTTCTTCCTACCTTGCCTACTAGGGAAAAAAGAATTTTAAAAATCCTGTAACCAATATGCATAGTCATGTGAAATAATTTTCTACAGATAAAGTATCACTGCAAGAAGCCTCTTGCAGACCTCCTTAATCTTGGTATCTTCCTCTGAGATTACCTCTGTATCAGCTAGCCAGCTAGATGATATAGTATAGACAGATTAAATTACAGATATACATATTCATTCACTCATTCAATAAAAATTTATTAAGTGCCTGCTACATGCCAGACACTATGGGAAGCACTGGGGATACCAAAAGAAGTAAAAGACTGTCTCTGCCCTCAGGGGACTTGCAATCTAAAGGAAGAGCCAACATGCAAATAAATATATGCAAAGCAAGCCACATGCAGGATGAATAGGAGGTAATTAAAAGAGTAAAAGAACTAGAATTAAGAGGGGTTAAGAAAGGCTTTCTGAAACGTACGTTTCTTGTTTGCACATAGTTGTTTGCATACTGTCTCCCAGTCTCAGACTGTGAGCTACCTGAGAGCAGATACTATTTTTTGGCCTTTCTTTATCCCCAGCACTTTGTGACTGGCACACTTGGGTGCTTAACAAATGCCAGTTGAGCGACTGACATCACCCACGTCCAAGAAGGTAAGTCTCATTCCACGTCTTAAATCCATCACCTCTGGTGGGTGGGTAGCACAGTTAGTCATTGGTCTTATGGAATCATATGAACTTGATTTTGTCAGGTTTCTTATTTCCTTACTCCTAACCCACCCAATGTGTCTGGATTTTCTCTTTATCCATCTCATCTGCATGCACGGTACAGTAAATCTCTACCAACCATTATCTCTCCTGTTTTCTAGCTCCTATTCCTGCAGCAGCAAAGCCTACAAGTGCTATTGTGTATCCCTGACCAAGCACATGCATACCAACTTGTCATTATAGTCAAAGGAATGTGCATTGAACCATAAGTCAAGAGCTATTCTACGCTTCACCATTAAATTACTTTGTGACAAGGGACTATTTCTCTTCCCACTTTTTTCTTTCATAAAGTGAGGATGATATCGTACTATAACTTCCTTGACTCTTAGGAGGATTTTTTTTAAAAGGCACTTTCATTGTTATTATCTGTCAAGCATAAATAATCATGTCTTAAATAAAACATTTTTGAGTAGCTATGCATACCTCTCAGCGGGGGCACCTCATTATTTCTCCATTTTCTATGTCTCATCCAAGCAAAGAATTAACTCAGGGAATCAGAGGGGGAAAGTACTGTGTAATTGTGCAAATGAGTAAACAGAGGCTAAAAGGTTAGTAATTTTTATGTGGGTCATAGTCTGAGAGCACATAGAATTGAACTGTGTAGGCATTCCATGCCCTTCTCTAGATTCTGAAACTTCATTATATTTATTCTCAATGTAGGACAACAATTAGAAAGAGAAAATCTGTTCTGAAGAAAGCATGAATAATAATATAACAACAGTTCAATTCTAAGGTATTTCTTAAACGCCTTGCACTGTGTTAGGTATTGAGGGAGAGACAGAGACCTTACCCTTGTTCTCATGGAAGATACCATTTACTTAAAAGATGAAAATAATGATGATAACAATGATGATGATAGCTAATGTCTATATAGCACTTACTGTGTTCCAGGCGTGGTGCTAAGTGCTTTACAATTTTTATTTCATTTGATCCTCATAACACCCCTGTGAAGTAGGGACTATTATTATTTCCATTTTACAAATGGGAGAACTGAGGCAATGGAGTTGCCTTAATTGGGTTAAATGATTTACTCAAGGTCATACAGCTAGTGGGTAGCTGAGGCTAGATTTGAACACAGGTCTTCCTTTTTCCAGGCCCAGAGTTCTACCCAAATATAAACATGTATAGACACGAAAATGCAAATTAGAATATGTAAAGAACATAGGAGCATTCTCAGGAGGAAAAGATTCTTTCCAAATTGGAGAAGATGAAAAACAGGAAATGAGGAATCCAAGAGAAGACACTTTAGAGAAGGGAACATCTGTCTTGAAAAACGGTGGGTAGAATTTTAATAGGTGAAAATAAAACATGAGGGTAACTCTAGACAATAGTATGTGTCATGAGCAACAGCAAAGAGGTGACCTAACATATTTCATTATGGTTTATTTTTTAACATGAACATTTATTGAATATTCAACAATAAAGGGAATTATTTTTATTCATCAAGCACATGAAATAAATTGTGATTGAAATGACTTTGAAATTACCAACTAAATTTTACTTAAAATACAGACATTAAAAATGAGACAAAAATTCCTAATTCTTGCTGTAAGAGTAACCAGTCAAGTTTCATGACCTTTGTCTCTAACTACATAATGAGCAAATTTAAATTGACCTAAAGGTTTCTTCATCTTTGTATCCTAGAAAATGAGACATTGCTTTCTTGGTGTTATATACTTAAATCTCTCAGTCACATCGTTGTAATCAAGTGATGAAACCACTGCCAAAAACCACATGCAAAATCTAGCATGTCAAGGCACTGTTGGAATAGTATAATTGTTTTGTGGGTTTGTTTTCTTAATCTACTAAATTTGGAAAGGCTCTTTCGTACAACCAGTTTATAACAGGCAAGACCATAAGACATAGAACAGATTTGTAACAGGTCTAATCAATGTGCTGAACTGATCCTTATACAACTCAAACAGTTCTATGAGGTAGAAATATTAGGGGAACGTATTATGAACACAAGGGACAACCTGAACAAAGATGTGGCAATAGGAGATGGAATATTGAGTTTGAGGAACAGCAAATATGTCAGTAAGTGGGAGAATGTCCAAATACATAGCACATGATTAAACACAAAAATCTATGGTACAGAAGAGTTTATATGGTAAAAAAAACATCACTGTTAGGAAAGACTTTATGGAAGAAGTCAGACTGGACCCAGAAGCTCAAAAAAGATTTGGAAATGAGAAAGAAAGGAGTAACAAGGTGTGTCAAGTACAGATTAACATGTTGAAGAGACCAAGTGGCTAAAATGCAGGATATGTTAGAACATATTGAAAAAGAAAAGGGAGAAAAGGGGAGGTGGAGTGTGCCTAAATTATATAGCATCTTAAGTTTCAGAATAATGTAGAAAAAGAAATCCATTAAAGACCCTTAGGGGGAGAAATAAGGTATGTAAACTGAGAAGTTAATGCATTTAAAAAGAAAGGTAGACTAGGATTTGGTAACTGAGTTATGGAAAATGAAGCCTGAAAATTTGGTAGAGCAACAAAAAAAAACCCCACAACTTTTAGAGTCATTTTTATGAGAAAATAAGTTGTTTTGAACATTTTGAACTTGAAGTGTTAGCAGGGTATCTATGTAAAAATGTCTAGTAGGAACTAACAAATAATGTCAGAAAATTTTTCCTCAAAAAGAATATTTTTAAAACCCCTTATGCTTCGGGCAAGGAGTATGGGTTATTTCAGGTCTATGTGACATGCTGAGTTTGAGATGTTAATGGGACACCAGAGTAGAGATGAATTCCAGACAGTTGGAAATTTTGGAGTGGCACTCGGGATAGGTGTCTTGATATAGATATACATTTGTGAGTCATAGTCAGAAAGGTGATAGTTGAAGTCATGGGAATGAATGCCAAGAGTGAGAGTGTTGAGAGAGAGGAGAAGAGGGCTGATGATGGAGCTGTGAGGTTGCATATATTTAAAGGACGGGGAGAAGAGCCAGTAGAAGAAACAAAGTAGGACTTGTCAGGCAGACAGAGGAGAACTTAATGAGTGCAATATTATTGAAACCAGGAAGGAAAGAACTTCAAGAAAGAAGAGATGATCAACAGCATTGATGCTGTAGATGGGACAAGGAGGATGAGGACTAAGAAAATGCCATGAATTTAGTGATTAGGTCATTATTTACTTTTGAGAGGAAAGGTACACTAATTTGTTTAGTTAGGAAGAAGTGAGTGGGAGAGAGTGAATGCAGCATGCCTACCTTACTGTTTCTATATGTTCAGTGGCAAATGTTAGGAAAAAGTTGGGGTGTTAGCCTAATAAGACTGATTTTGGGGAGATAATGGAAATCTTAGCATGTTTACAGCCAGCAAGAAGCCCTGGAAAAAGAGAGACTCATTTCAATTCAGCAATCATTTATTAATATGAGCAAAGCACTATACAATATTAAAATGCAAAAAAGGAGATAATTGTTGTAGCAAGGATCCAAAGGAAATGGAAGAAATTGAAACTGAGACTCCCATATGTTAGAATTTGTCATGAGAAAGAGGGAAAGTGCTTTCTTCAAAGAATAGTGTGAAGAAAGAAGAATGGCAGGCAAAGCACAGAAAATGGTTGTAAAGAAAAAGAGTGTATAAGAGATGGCCTCGACCTCTGATACAGTAGAAATTGAGATAATTTGTTGATATTTGTATGGCTTTAGGAGAGTAATAATAATGGTAACTGCTATCTATATATCATTTTAAGGGTTGCAAAATATTTTACATATGTTGCTGCATAATCATAGACTTAGAGCTAGAAGAGATCAAGAAGACATCTCTGCCAATCCCCTCATTTTCCATCTAAGAAAACTGAGGGAGGCAGCTAGGTGGTGTAGCGAATAGAGCGCGGGCCCTGGACTCAGGAGGATCTGAGTTCAAATCCGGCCTCAGACACTTAACACAAAAAACTAGCCATGTGACCTTGGGCAAGTCACTTAACCCCAATTGCCCTACCCGCCCACATCCAAAAAGAAAAAGAAAGAAAATTGAGGGTCAGAGAGTCTGGAAATGAAGGTCAGAGAGTTGACTGAGGTCACATAGGTCTTACAGGACAGCAGCTATTCAAATTGCAAGGTGGTGGCCATATGAAATAAAAGACAAAGATGGATGTGAGAAATGTTGAGGTAGAAACAGTAAGACTTGACAACTGATGGGAAAATGCAATGAAGAAGAATAGAGAATTGAGGCTGATGCCGAGATTTTTACTCTGGATGCCTAGAAAAATGAAGTTTCCCTTGGCAGATGTTATGATGAGAAGTAGGTTCATAGTGAAAGATAATTATTTGTATGGAAGAAACCAATTTTGAAACACTTGTGTGACTTTTAGGTGGAAGTGTCAAGTGGGAGTTATTGACAAGATTATGCACTGAAAAGAGATGAGACCCAGATGTTCACATTTAGATAAAGATGGTAATAAAACACGTAGGAGTTTATATTATGACCAAGAGAGAAGAGAAGAAGGCACAGGAAAAAGTCATAAATCAATGAACAAGCATTTTTTAAAATGTCTACTGTGCTCAGGCACTGTATTAGGCACCGGGGATACAAAGTTTAAGGAGATTTTGTTCTACCCGAGGAAAACAGTGCTCATCTGTACAAAATAAATACTCTAAACCACAAAGAAGAGAATATCCAAGAGGCTAGTCAACAGTGTCGAATAATACAGAGAAGTCAAGAAGAATGGAGACTGAGAAGAGGCCACCAGATTTAGCAATTAAGATACTTTTCATAACTTTTGAGGAAGCAGTTCAGTTGAGGAGCAAGTTGAGAAGCCAAATTGCCAACAGCAGCAAATGGGACATAAAATGGTGATCCAACAATGAGACAGATAAGGACCACAAAAAGGAGAAAACCGAAGAGCTGTGTCACTAAAATTCAGGGAGAAGAGAATATCAAGGAAGAGTAGGTGATTAGCAGGGTCAAATACTGTAGGGATGTCAGGAAGATTAAGAACTGAGAAAAAAAATTGATTTTTTGTATTAACTATGCATATTTGTTACACTGTTTTTCTTTTTTTCCCAATGGAGAATGGAAATGGGCATGTCAACTGAAAAAAAAAATGCAATTAAAATTAAAAGGAAAAAATCATACCACAACAATAAGAGATTCTTGGTAACCCTGAAAGAATGGTTTCAGTTGAGAATTAGGGTGGGAATTCAGGTAACAAAGGGATTGAGAAGTGAGTATGAAGTAAGGAAATGAGGACACCAAAAGTAGATGACTTCTGCTAAAGTTTGAGAGAAATCTGGATATGTTTGTAGGCAGAGAAGAAGGAAACTTTGGATAAAGGGAAATGGAAGATCAGAGAGGGGAGACATATGTGGTGTTCCTCTAGTAGGATCTAAGAACCTTGAAGAGAGGAACTATTTTTTTTATTTTGTTTTGTTTTTGCTTCTCTAGCACCTAACCCTATGCTTGCACAAAGAAAATGTTTAATAAATGCTTGTTGTTTTGCTTTAATTGGGTCAAGGAGATAGACAACGGAGCAAACTTCAGAAAAGATAGGAGGGAATGGGATCAAAGGCATCCCGGGGGTTGGCCTTAACAAGGAGAAGATTGGCTTCTTATTCAGAGCCTGGAAGAAAGGAAAAAGGAATGGGGAATAGGAGAAGGAGAGGAGAGATTCTTGGGGTGGGGGAGAATGGAGCTCACAATACATGACCTTTATTTTCATGACAAATTATGAGTCAAAGTCCTGAAATGAGAGGGAATGGACAGCAGAAAGTGTGGGCAGCTGGAGAAGAGAAGAGCTTAGGGATCCACATTTTGAGGACTATGATCACCAATTAGTGATGAGGAAAAGATTTCCACACAACAGTGGGACCCCAAATGAAATGAAAGACATGAACAGGCAAAGGACCTGTGACTAGTATAGGGAATCCCAAAGTTAGCAAAGTCTCAACCAAAGCATTTTGACATTCCTTCTGCCCCTTACTTCCTTAGAGAGTTACCTAAAGTACTGAGTGATTAAGTGACCTGCCAACAGTTACACTCCATTATGTATCAGAGGCAAAACTTCAACTCTGATCTTCCTGGATTCAAGACTGGCTCTTTTTTAATTATGCCACACCACATTTCCTAAATGATAGATAACATCAATTTGTAATTGTCCTAATCAGCATAGTTTACAGCAAGATTTCATAAAACACATGTAGGCTCTGAGAAGGCAGATGGTAGAGAGTAACTCAAGGCTTAGGTTCAGAAAGAACGTGTAGCAACAGGACAAGATGATTAGAGGGCAAGTAGTGTAACGTTGACATAGTTATCCATATGGAAGAGGACAGTGTGAAGTTGACAAGATAATCTATAGGATCAAAACCGAGGAAGGAGAAAAATGAGACCAGAAAACAGGTGCAGAGATGGATGGAATGACCAGAGAACAGAATAAAGAAAAAGAGTAGACTTGGGAAGAGCAAGGGAAAGTCTTAAGGATAAGAATTTATGGTAAAAGAGAGAAAGTTGAGACTTCTTACTCTTGGAGACTAAATAGTTCTGGTCTAAGTGGAGGTAAGTTCAAGGCTATATCTATCCCTCAGTGAGACATTTTGCAGATGAAAAACGAAATGTTCACAGACATTGTGGCCTTCCTAACATCACACAGCTAAAAAGTAGCCTGAACTTGAACTCATGTTCTGACTTTTAAGCATGTTACATGTACAAAAATGGGGCATGTACTGAAACAACTATAACCATACACATAGAAAGAAATCCTCCTTTGCTGCATGTACAGAAATAACTATAATATGGATTATAATATGACAAGTTCATAGGAGAAGAACATATGAAAGTCAGTGTTGTGTAATAGAAAGAAGACTGGGATTTTAAGTTAGAAGATCTGTGTTAAAATCCTAGGTATGCTACTTACCCAGTGTAGATGCTTCATCAAGATACTAAACATTTTTGAGTCTCAGTTTTCTTGTCTATAAGAGGAGAGGGTTGAATGAAAATAGCTCCAATATTTTTATAGTTCCAAATCCTAGAAAAACATGGATATAAACTGAGTGCTTTGAGAATTCAGACGAGAGAGATGCTATTTCCTGCTGGAGTGAGTATCTGATATGGTTTTATAAAGAAAGTGGCATCTGAGCCAATAAATATTGATAGAATATGAATAAGTAGAAAAAGACTAGAATGGTGATAGGGTGAGGAGAAGAAGTGCATCCTAGCACCATAGACAGTGTAAGCAAAAGTACTCTAATCCATCTTACATTCAATAATCAATCAGTAAACATTTATTAGGTGCCTACTATGTGCCAGGCTGCCAAAATGGTTTTCCTAAAAGCTAGGCATATACATACACGCACACGCACACACATATGAATGTACATATGTATGTATGTATCACTCTCCCACTCAGGGGATGACTACTGCCTCTAGTGTAAATTTTTTTTTGGTTTGGCTTTTAAAACCCTTCACAATTTACCCTCAACTTACATTTTGTAACAGCAATGTTACTTGCAACTGCTGTGTTGGGGTGTAAGACTAATAACACTAGCACACAGGAGAGCTGCTAGCACAGGTTCTTTGATCTGCCTTTCTAAAGGAAAGCAACTCAAAAGGGGTCCACAATCTTACTTTAATCAAACATTTCATATATATATATATATGTATGTGTGTGTGTGTGTATGCATGTGTGTGTGTGTGTGTGTGTGTGTACATGTATATGTACATTTACTTAGTTTAGGGGAAAATGTCAGTACCCTGAACTTCAGAGAAAATTACAAACAGAAATTACAAACAGAAATTACAAGCAGAAATAATAGCATAAAGACCAACAGACGGGGCTTCTAACCAAAAGGTCAAATAGTACATACATCATGGATCAAGAGACAGATCCAACTGTCTGACCATTACATACATACGCAGTTACCAGAGAGAGAAGCACCAACATCTGGGTTTTCAAAGCCAGGGGGCTCCTTAACAGCTACCCAGAGTCTCATCTGGCTACATAACTCAAACACTCTTCCCACGAGTAAGGCCCAAAGCAAAATGCTAACCTCAGAGTATATATAGACTTCTTCAGGGTCAGAGGGCATCATAACTCTCATGACCCACTGCCTAATTACAAAGTAATAAAAGGTGTGGGCCTTCCTGAAAAACAAGCCTCCCCTAATCAAGCTTCTCTTGTTGGGCTCCAAGTGAGGCCTATTAATGGATGTGGAAGATCTTCAACTCATATTAACATTACACCTTTCCAGTCTTATTATTCATTACTATACTCCACACACCAGCCAAATTGACCTTTTCCAGTGTTTCCAACATATGATACTGCCACCTTTGCACCTTTGCAATCACTGTCCCTACTATCTGTAACACATTCTCTCTTCACTTCTCAAAAATCTCCTTGTTTCTATCAAAACTCTCCTCAAGTGCTACCTTCTACATGATGCCTTTCCTGATCTTCCCTCTTGTTAGTGCCTTCCTTCTCAAAAAATTGCTTTGTATTCATTGTGTATGTATAGTATATTTACATGTATATAAATATGTCTAGATAGATAATAGATAGATAGATGAATGGATGGATGGATGGATGGATGGATGCCCCTTGAAAGCAGAAAATATTTCATTCTTATTTTGGGTTCACAGAGAATAACAAGGTCTAACATATAGTAAATCCTTAAGAAATCCTCGTAAATTGATTGAATATAAGAAAAAAACAACACCAGTAGTTCAGTTTGTTTGAATCATAGAGTTTATGAATGGGATTAGTTTGAGATAAGGCTGGAAAAGATACATTGGATGTAAGTTATGGAGGGCCCTGAAGGCCAATCAATCAATGCTTGGCTAAGGAGTTTGGATTTTGTTTCATAGGAAGTTGTTAGTTATTATAGAGTTTTTACTCAGGACAAAGATATAATAACAGCTGTACTTTAAGGAGATTAATATGACAGTAGTATGTAGGATGGATTAGAGAAGCTGTGAGGAGAGACTGCATTTGAAGCCAATTAGGAATCCATAGCACTGGTCCAGAGGAGAGATGAGAAGGGTCTGAACTGGGGTGATGGCAGTGGGCATAAAAAGGAGAGCTCACATTCAGAGAGCTTTATTACCAAGGTAGAATTGACAGGACTTGGAAATTAATTAGATTCAGGAGATGAGGGAAAGAGAGGTATCCCGATGACTCCTAGGTTTCAAATCTGGAAGACTAATTCTCCCTAGCCGCTACTTTATCATCTTTTCACTTTCCTTATGATCATAAAATCTCCAAATTTCTTTACTCCTCCTTCTCCCAGAAAAATGGCTTGGGTCTTAGGAACTAAATTTAAAAACCTGATCATAGTCCCTGACTCAGGGGTTGCCAGTCAAGATAGTCTATTAAAATCTTCTGCTCAAGTCACCATCTTCTTATAAGATTGTCTTTTTTCCATACAGCATGTTTATACTTAAAAATACACATTTACGTTTTGCCTCTGATCTAGGGTCTCTATCAATCCATCTATAGAGATTTGGGGGAAGGAATTTCTGCTATACAGTTACTTTGGGTTCTTTACATGTTTTCTGGGGAAAAGGACAGCTGCCTGGATCTCTCCTTCCCACATATACCTGCAGGGATGCTGACCTCTAGAGTTTTATGGCAGTCATCTCCAATCTATGAATCAGAGAGGGGGCAGAACATGCCTTTTAAGTGGTTATGGAATCTAGGCTATATTAATAAAAAGCCTGTAAATTAAAATGTCAAAGGAATTAACATTGTGTTTGATAAATGACAAAACTAATAGGATGATTTTTTTTAAAGGACAGCAATTGAAATCAATTGAGCAGAACAAACCGTGGGTTTAAATCTGATCTTAAACTCAAGAAAACAGTGATCTACTAATGAAAGAACTAGTGCTTTAGGCATCCACACATAATTCTTGGGAAATGAACTTAACAATACCACAAGGGATTGTTTCAGAGGAGATAGAGGAGTAGAGTAAGATTACTAATAATAGCAGCTAGCATTGATATAGGTGTGAAAAATGCTTAACAAACCATCTCATATCTCACAAAAGCTTTGGAGAGGGGGTGCTATTATCCTCCCCATTTTACAGTTAAGGAAACTGGGACAGACAGAAGGTAAGTAACTTGTTCAGGATCACATAGCTAAT
>CM053583.1:235802838-235821494 GCA_028627135.1 Pseudochirops cupreus
AATCTGGAACAATTTTACAATTATATTGTAAAAATTTATTTTTTAAACTCTACTTTGTCATTTAGAAAGTACATCAAAAGTACAGTGAGGTCTATGAGTCGTCTTTGCAACTTTGAGCCTGAGCTAGATGAGAGATCTGTTCTAGAAGTTAAAATAAAATAATAAAAGTGATAAAATAAAATGTTCTTATTTATTTTTAATAAATATTAATAAAATATTTAAAAATTTTAATAATTTTTAAATATTGGATTTATATTTAATAAATAGAAATAAAATATTATTTTTAATAAAATAAAATTTTATTAAATAATAAAGTAAGAAAAGTAAATAATAGTAAAAATTTAAAAATAAATGAGGGTACCCAGTTGGAGGATTTTGAAAGTAACCCTGAACAAAGTGTAAAAACTCTGTGTGATATTTAACTCCAGCTACAAAATAAGAATTAGAGTTTTTAAAAGAAATGGAATTAAATGACGGACAATATGGTAGAGTCAGGAAGAGCTAGGCTATTGCCTCTGATCTGTATTGCTTGTGTGTCTGTGGAAAAGTCATTTTATCTTTCACTAACTCAAACAACAACCTGAGATTATAAATTGGATGTCTCTTTGTATTACGGGTGGGAATTTCCACACCCAGAACTCTTCCGTGCCTTCTGTTGAAATTATAAATCCAAACAGAAAAAAAAAATCCAAAGAAACCTTAAATTCATACTAAGCTGACAAAGTGTTAGCAGTGTTTTCATCATTACAAGCTGGAAAAAAGGAAAAAAAAATACCTCTGCTAGACATTCTAGTCTGAAGCTTGGGTCTGTGACTTTAGTGACTTAATCACCTTTTCATCTTATGGGGCCTAATTGGGTTTTGACATAGTGACACCTGGTTGACCTTGTTCCAGTACATCTCTTATTCAAATACAGCACACAGACAGAGAACTATAACCATAGAAGACTATCTCAATCTGCCTCTTTTAGAGAATTTCCTGGTTTGATATTTCATATGACTTGCTGATTTTTCTTTGAAGGCTGTCCTTGATGGCACTGGCCAGTCATGGTGCTGAACACACTTCTTAAAATGTGTCACAGCAGGTTGTGAAGCAAAGAGAGTCCTAGAAAAAGAAACGCTCTCAAGTGATTACCTGCAGACTGCACTGTTGCCAGAAACACTTTTCGGTATTTTCCTGAACAACAAACTGCATTGCCTTATGTTACCTTTCATGGCCAGTCTACCAAGTCTTAAATCACTGGCTGAAGTATCATCTCGGTCTATGAGGCCTGCAATCCTGTCTTATGACCTATGGAACACAAGGATGAAACATGATTAGAGTCTGTTGTCATTTTTGCTATAATTAACTGCCCATTCTGTCATTTATAGTCTAGCTGAGAACTCTTACTTGCAGCAGGAGGGCAGAAAATCTGACCTCCTTCAATCATGAGATACTAAATGTGGTACTGAAAAGACATGAGGGCATCCAATAAAACTCTCCCTTGAGCTCTTCAGCTTGCTATTCTAGCTTATCATTCTCGCTTGCTTTCACTGAGAACAATCCTAAGTGATTACATCCCCACGTTAAACTTGGTTTCTGTGAGCTAAAGATTGCTGTCATATTATTGCGACCCACTTCCACTTAATTGGTAAAATACATAGAAGCCGAAAATCAAACAGTTAATAACCAGCTATCATTATTGAATACCAACTGCGTATGGAGATGGAATGGAGGCTTACAGAAAGATGAGGCTCAAGGTAAAGAATAAGACATACCCTCATGGACATGGGAAAGTGTGGATTCATTTTGCTTGATTATTCTTATCTGTTGCAATGGATTTTTCCCCCTCCTTTTCAATGGGGGGGAAGGATGAGTGGTATAAGAATAATTTAAAAAAGAAGGAAAAAGGGGACAACAAAAAGATAAAGAAAATGCATAGAATGGAAACAAAAGGAAGTTCAGAAGGAAATACAGATTATCATGGAAGATTTGAAAATTAAAGATTGAATTTATAAAATATTATTAAAAAGCATGATATTCATTTTTATAAAATTTTGAATTCAAATTATTTTCTCCCTCCCTCCCCTTTCCTCTCCCCAAAATGGCAAGCAATCTGATATAGACTCTACATGTACTATCATATTAAATATATTTCAACAAAAAAGTATGATGTCCATAAAAAAGATTCATGGTTTCAAAATCAATAATTGTTTTCTTGTCTACTCAGTATATGAAAATGTTCTTTTTTTGTGTTTGTTAAGTGCAGATATTTTTAAAGTCAGAGGGGAAGATTAAGAAAGAAATATAAAAACAGTCTCTGCAAAGATTTTATGATCTGGGCTTGATAATGCTTAATGAAATTGTATCAAATAATAAATTTAACTATGTCTCAGAGGAAATTTTAAATTGACCCCAGCTCCATATTATCTCTTTTCTTATTTACCATCTCAATTCCTAATAACATGTTAGTGGTTTCAAAAGCTGGGATTGTGTTCTTCAGAAATGTGTGAGATGATGGATATGCTAGAAGAAAACATGGGCCAGCAACTCTAGTATTCTAGCAAATTCAGTTTAGCAGCAGATGGCAGCAACGGTGACATGCCAGCTATTTTCCTTTGCTATGCTTTCCAAGGCCTGAGCAGGATGGGTAGTGGGGGCAGATACAGGCCAAGTAAGAAATCAAAATATCCAGAAGTGCCAGGACCCAGGTTGGGGGCCAGGACCTCAAACAGGGGTGGCAATGTGTTCAAGAAATGCCAGATGGAGATAAAGAGTGAAAGAATGAGGAGGATTGAGTTGTGGGTCCATAGGGACCAAGGAGGCAGTGGTATTCATGGGATTACTAGGACAGTCTTCCTTTCCTCTCTCCCTTCTCCCATCTCTCCAAGGGATCCTGGGACACCATAGATTGGATAGATGCAGGATAACAAGGGGCTCATGGGCAGCTGAGGCTCCAACAGCTGACAGAAAACTGGGACCAATCAGATGCCAAGGTGGCTGGGAGGTTATCTGGACAGAGGAATCAATGGCAGCCGTGGCCATCAGGGTAGACCCTGGGAGCAGCTGGACCAGGGCATGGGTTCATTGTACTGGGGGAAGATGACAATGGATTAATCAGCAAATGCTCGTTAATGATCTACTATTGCCAGGAACTCTGTTAGTCACTGGGGATCCAAAGACAAAAATAAAAAAGTTCATTACCCTCAAGGAGCTTATACTTCATGAGAGAAACAATATGTATATATATTGTGTATATAAGATACAGACAAGATAAACATATCTAGATACATGAAGCAGTGAGATAGCTTGGTGGTCAAACACTGAGCCTGAAGGAAGACTTGAGTTGAGTTCAAATCCTGCTACAGTCATTTATCACCTGTGTGACTCTGGGCAAGTCACAACTTAGGTTTGCCTCAGGTTCTTCATCTATATTCTATAAAACGGAGATAATACCTACCTCCCAGGGTTGTTGTGAGGATCAAATGAGTTAGTAATTGTAAAGCACTTTGCATAATGCTCGGCACATAGTAAGAGCCATATAAATGTTAGCAATAATAATAATTATAATCTGCAAACCTTAAAGTGACACATACATGCTAACTATCATTATTAGTTTTTATAAAGTAATTTTATACTTATTTATAAAATATTTTATATTATATTTATTTATAAAAACAATTTTATATTTATATTACAAGGAAGCACTGGAATCCGAGGGAATCAGGACGTAATTTGTCTAAAAGGTGTTGCTTGTGCTAAGCTTTAAAGTAAACCAGGGATTGTGTGAGGCAAAGGTTAACAAAGGTAACAGTGTTAAGAGCAAAGATGGAAGATGGAGTACATTGTATGAGGAACAGTAAGAAGGCCAATTTGGCTGGACTGAAGATGGCATGAAAGAGAATAATATATAATAAGTATACAAGGTAGATTGGGGCCAAGTTCTGAAGAGCTTTAGATGTCAAAGAAAAACTCAGAAATATACAGAACAATGAACAAGGCAATTATGACAAAAGAAAGATTGTCTCTATTGGAATGAGTTGTTATTTGTCTCTTGCTTTCAAAGAGAACCAAAGACATCATGGGTGATGTCTTGATTTGTGCATGAATTGGATTTGAGGGAGAGTTGCACAAAGCCATCCACTTGGCTCACTCTTCTAGTCATTGAAATCCAGTGGCAAGAGAAAAATCAAGATGAGTGGCAATGGCCTGGAATACAGAGGAAGACCTTGGCATCTTTGATGTCTGAGCAAACTCTAAACGTTCCACAGAGTCTAATTCAGGCACCTTCGTAGCCGATGTAACAAATTGTTCTTATCTACCCTTACTGCCAGGGGAAGTCATCACAAGGGTAGACATCCCCTTATTCACCAACAGGTTTGAGGTTCATCAGTTACCCTCAGCTTGGTTTAGTCTGCTGCCAAGATGGTTCACTGGGGTGTGGCCATTGTGAATGCTACAGTTTCTTGGAGCCACGGGTGAGATTTGGGAGAAACATGGACAACAAAGGTAGATGAGTAGCCCTGAAAAGGGTTTAGCAGGCTCTTACACCAGAGGTGTTTGCCCTCCTGGAAAACCCCATACATCTCAATTAGAATGAGTATGAAGATATTGAAAAACGGGCAGAAAAATAAGGTGAAAAACCACAAAGGAGGACAGAATTCAATGTGCTGCTTAGTTCTTCAGGTGATTATTCTCACAGTTTGATTTTACAGATTAAAAAAAAAAATCCAAAGTATACTAAAGGTTCATTTCCTATACAGATCTTAGTCCCCTATGTGAATGGTGTGAATAGTCACTAGTGAATCTGTAACCCAAGAGATAAAGAAAGAAGAAATACATACTTATGTGAAAAAATATCATCTCATCTCATTTTATAATGGCAAAACCCTGGAAACAAAGGAGAAACCCATTGATTGGGGGAATGACTGAACAAATTTTGGTATATGAATGCAATGGAATACTACTGTATTATTAGAAATGAGGAAAAGGACTATTTCAGAGAAGCCTGGAAAGATTAACAATGAGACATATTTTTATATATGGCCAATTTGGAAATTTGTTTTGCTTAAATATTCCTATTTGTTATAAGAGTTTTCTTTTTCTTTTCAATAGTAGGTAGAAGTGGATAGAGAAAAAATAAAGGCATGTTCATGGAGAAAAATAAAGCAATTAAAACAAAAGATATATCATAAGTAAATGGGGAGATGTATAGTATTATGGTGTGTTCCTGCAAGTAAATCTAGGAACAAGAGAGGGAAATATGGTGGAGAGCATTTGAGAGAAGAACAAATAAAGGAGAAAAAGAAGCAATTTTGTCGTCAAAGTATAACACAAATCTCCTGGACAGAAAGGGGCCACAGATGAAGAACTCAAAAAGCCTATCACAGACCTGACAAGGTAGATTAGTATTGGGGAGCATCTATTTATCCCGAAATCTGCTGGAGTTCTCTCAGGAAAAAAAAATTGTGAAGCTAATAAATTCTTGACTTGCTTTAAATATAATTTTAACCTTAAAAATGTGGAAGAACCAACAAGGTAAAATTCAGTTCTAGATTTGATTCTTACTAATAAGAAATGAAAAAGAGAACCTTGCATAGGATGTGTGGATGGGGAAATGACCACTGCCTTCTAGAGATTATCATAGAAAAGGAGAGGAAAGCTTATGACAGTCTGACATACACTCTGAATTTTTGAAAAGCAGATTTCCAAGCGTTCAGAGGAAAGATACCAATGATCCCATGGACTAAAATCCTACTGGGTAAATCAGTGAAAGAGGGAGGGGAATTTTTCAAGAATGAAAATCTGAAGATGGGGAGATGTACCAAGAACTCAACAATTAACTTTGGTTTTAAAAGATACACATAGAAGATGGGCACACAGACAGGTAACATGAGATGACTAAGAACATGCCATAGTCTTATAAAAGTAGTGTCAGGAATGTTAAAGCTTAGACTGGGCCAAGGCTGGCAAGGAAGACTAAGGATGATGAGGTTTTTATTTTTTTTTCTTGCTTTCTTAGCTATGTTGGGGAAACAAGAAAGATCAAAGAAGGGATATGGCCACTGCTTGAGGTGAATGACACAATGACAATTGAGAAGGGGAAGCTGCCAAATTTTGCTTCTATTTTCTTTACCAAGGAAAATAATTTTTGGATTTAAAAAGACAGAGCAAAAATGACTAACAGGGAATTGATACCCAAGATGTGTAGGAAGATATATAAGATCACCTACCTGCCATCGATGGATTCAAGCCACCTGCCCCAGATGAAACATACTCTCAAACACCGAAAGAACTGTTTAGTAGGACCGTGGAATTATTGTTAGTAATTTTAAAAGATTTCAAGAAATGAAAGATTTACCACTTTCTTTTGAAAGGCAAATCTATTTTCCAAAAAAAGGGAAGAAATGGTATGCAAACTAGAGATCAATGAACCTTACTTTGATTTCTGGGAAAATTCTATACTGAATCATTAAAGAGAAGACTTGTGGACATCTAGAAAAGAAAACGGTTATTAAACACACAGAGACATAGACATACAGACACACAGACACACACACACACACACACACGCGCCCCATCAGCATGCCTTCATGAAGATAAGGTCTTCCCAGGTTAACCTGATGTTCTTCTCCCTCACCCCCACAAGGTTATTAACCTGATCCAAGGGCATGCTGTTATTACAATGAACCTAGACGTTAGTAAGGGATCTCATAAAGCATATCGCATTTTTCTTTTAGAAGAGAGAGATGAGTAGCAGACAATAGTACCTCCGGAAGGATTTGAAACGAGTTGAAGAGCAGGGCTCAAAGAATAATTCTTCATGTTTCGAAATCAGCTTGAGAGAAAGTGGTCAGTAGAACTTCAGGCATTTGTACTTGACCTTGAACTATTTAATATTACTGCTTGCACCTTTATTTGCTTGTTTATTTAATGTTCCATTGGCCATTGAGTCTCCCTCTCTTGCCCAGGTTGGAAGTGCTGCTGACACTCATAAGCTCTGTCCCAATACTGACCCATTTTAAAAATCTCTTCTATTTCTGATGGGGGCTGGGTTGCCCTTCTATAAGCAGACTGATGATTCCTGGCTTGAGGGGGCTCACCATATTGGTATTGGAGCCGGTTCAGACTTCTAAATGACCTTAGCCCTACTGCAGCTCAGAACTCCTGATACTAAGTGATCTAGTCAGTCAGCTAACATTTACTCAGCACCTATAATGTTCCAGGCACTGTGCTAAGCTCTGGGGATACACTGAAACCAAAACAAAAACCAGTCCCTGCTCTCAAGAAGATCATAGTCTAATGGAAGAGACAACATATAAGCCACTGTGTACAAAAAGGACATACAGGATTAATTGGGGGTAAATTTAGAGGGAAGACACTAAGACCAAGTAGGATTAGTAAAGGCTTCTTACAGAAGGTGGGACTTTAGTTGAGATGTGAAGGAGGCCAGGGAAACTAGGAGGTGGAGAAAAAGAAAGAAATTATTCCAAACCTGGGGGACAGTCAATAAAAAGCTGAGAGTCTGGAAATGGAGTGTCATGTGTGAGAAACAACAAAAAGGACAGTGTGGCTGGGTTATAGATTGTGTTGGGGAGAGTAAAGTAACACAAGACAGGAAAAGTAGGAAGGAAAGCTAGACAGAATTTTACATTTGATCATGAGCCTTCAGAGTTTATTGGCGTGTGTGTGTGTGTGTGTGTGTGTGTGTGTGTGTGTGTGTATGGAGGGAGGGAGGAGGGAGAAAGAGAGAGAGAGAAAAAGAGAGAGAGAGAAAAAGAGAGAGAGAGAGAGAGAGAAGGAGAGAGAGAGAGAGAGAGAGAGAGAGAGAGAGAGAGAGGGAGAGAGGTCAGTCCTTTGTTTTAGGAAGGTCAGTTTGACAACTGAATGGAGGATGGATTGGAATGTGGAGAGACTTGAGGCAGGGAGACTAACCAGAAGGATATTGGAATAGTCTGGTTGGAAGGTGAAGAGGGCCTGCACCAGAGTGAGTGCAGTGTTAGAGGAGGGGGGTGCTTTTATTAGAGATGCTACAAAGAAGAAATAACAAGTCTTAACTACTGATTGTATGCGAAAGAGAGTAAGGGGTCCAGTAGGACACCTAGGTTGCAAGCCTGGATGACTGGGAAAATGGTGGTTTTCTTGAGAGTAAAAAAGAAGCTGGGAAGAGGGGAAGGTTTTTTTTGGGGAGAAGGCAAAGTTAGCGAGTTCAATTTTGTATATGCTGAGTTTAGAGGTTTACAGTGGTAGTGTCAAACTCAGATAGAAAGGAATTCCTTTAGGTCCCATATTGACTTAGAAAACCACAAATTAACATTATCTATGTTGTATTATATTGTTGAAGCATCTGGTGGCTCAGTAGATAGAGCACTGGGCCTGGCTACAAGAAGGCCTGAATTCAAATCCAGCCTCAGATACTTCCTAGCTGTGTGACCCTGGGCAAGTCACTTAATCTCTGATTGCCTGACAAAAGGATTCACTGGAGAAGGAAATGGCAAACCACTCCAGTATCTTTGCCAAGAAAACCCCATAGACAATACTGGTGTGATGTGGTCCATGAAGTATTTTATTAATTTTGTTAGGCATTTCCCAATTACATTTTTAATCTGGTTTGAACAGCACTCCAGAATGTTGTGGAGTACATTCCTTTTTTTTTTTTAATTTCTTCTCTCTTTTTTAAAAAATTAATTTATTTATTTTCCTGTTTACATCATTCATTTCCACTAGATTTTGAGTTACAAATTTTCTCCCCATCTTTCTGTGGAGTGCATTCCTGACCCAGTGCCTGTCATTCTTTTCTTTTTCTGACCAACCTCTCTATTTTAGGAAAAATCATACACGCAGAAGCAAGAGTTAGAGAACTGTCCCAATATCCTCTTGTCCCACAAACAACATCTCTAGTCAAACGAGATTTGTTGCAGCATGAACCAGTTGGCTTTTTAAGACTAATTCCTTGTTTGTCTACTTAAATTCCTACTGGAAAACATCTTTACCAGAGCAGCTGGAATGATGGTGGGCTTACTCAGTGTTACTGCTTTTGGGGCAAGTTGGAGAAAAAAAATTATATTTTTCACTCAGTTTTTAAGAGCTGCATGTGTTTATTAGTTTGTCTCTAAAAAAAAACCATATGCCAGTGACTATCAAAGACTATGATCTATTTTCATTTGACCCAACTCACTGTCCCACTGTAATTTTCTGGACCAAAATGACACCCCATTCCCACTCTCCTTTGAGTGTTGCTTCACCTATTAGATTGAAAGCTCCCTGAGAGCAGGCACAGTTGTTGCTTCTCTGTGTGTCTCCAGAGCTCAGCATACTGCCTGGTACATAGTAAATAATAATAAACCCTTTTTGACTCATTCATCCATCCATCCACTCTTTTGCTACTATAACAGATGCTCCCATATATACTACATCTAGCGTAATGCTGGTTGGGGAGGGGTGGAGTGGATTGGCAGTTTTTCCGAGGTCAGATAATCAAATGTCCCATGAGACTACATTTCTTTTTAACTTTGGGCACATGATAAAAATGATCCCTTGAACTCTTTTCCTCGCTTTTCTCAGAGGAGATCCTGCAAGTCAGTCTTCTATTTAGCTGTAACTTCTTTGTGTCATTTAGCTTCATTTAGACAAAAAAATGTCTATTTGGACATATTTCAACTGCTTCTGTCGTGTGTCAAATTAGTGATCACTGGACAAATAGCTCCAACTAAGCTTGTCATTTAGTCATTTTTCAGTCATGCCCGATTCTTCATGACCTGACTTGGGGTTTTCTGGGCAGAGATAATGAAGTGGTTTGCAATGTCCTTCTCCAGTTCATTTTAAAGATGGAGAAATGGAGGTAAACAGGGTTAAATGACTTGCCCAGGGTCACATAGCTATTAAGTGTATGAGGCCAGATTTGAATTTATGAAGATGAGTTTTCCTGATTCCAGGCCCTCTCTCTCTCCACTGCACCACCTAGCTGCTCTAAATTCAACCTAGCAATGGTTATAGTAACATAAGTAGATGTTTTACAAATCATATGAGTCTTAGCATTAAATACTGCCACTGTGGAAGCAAAGGGATGTCGTATGGGCTGTTTTATATTTTTGTCCATATTATGGCATGCCATTGTCCAAAGAATTTACAACAATGCAACTTTCTGGGGGTGTGGCTTTTCTTCATTCAGCTAGCCTGTTCTTAAATCAAAAAAACATACATACAGACTTAAAATGGCCAGAATGTGGGATCTGCTGGCATAACATCTGAGAAGACAGGATTACCTGCGTGCATTGGTAGGGTCTCCAAGTAGGACTTTCATGGAACTACAATTCTATTTTTGATGCAATAAATAGGGAAGTAGATAAGTAAATTATGGTATATGAATGTGAGGAACTATTACTATAATATAAAGAGCAACAAATATGATTAATTCCAAAAAATGTGAGAAGACTAGTATGAAATGCAGCAGAGTAAAGAAAGTAGAGGCCAAAGTATAATAGATCTCTCAACTACAACAATGTAAATGTAGTCAACGTGGAGTGCAAAAAAACCAAACCAAAACAAAACAAACAAGCAAAACCCCAAAACAAAACAGAACAAAATAACTTGTCCAAAAGAGAAGTCAATGTTAGTACCATATTGTCAAGGTTAAAGGACATACGCTTCCTCTTTGTTAACAACTGATAAACAAACTGGGTGGAACATATTTCTTTTAGGTGGAATATAACTTCTAGAGGGATTTGTTGTCACCTGTCTCTTGTGCCAAATTTTTTAAAAGATACAATAAACATTTGGGTTAATACAAAATACTTCCTCCACCCCACAAAAAACTTTTTAAAATATAAATTTTGAATTATTTATACATTTTAAATCTTATAAAATAGTGTACTGTTTAATAAATTAGAATGTTATGCTTAATAAATTAACACATTACTATACCTCATTCAGAATAAACGAAAATGATTTTCACAAATCCAGTTAACTCTCCATTATTTGACAATTAGCTCTCCTGTTTTTTTGCTTGCTTTTTGTGTATTTAACTACCCATCAATTCTTTTACTTGAATAAATTGGGAAATTAAAAGGATAAGAAATAATAATTAGGTATTATTTCTATTCTCTCTTTTAAATAATTTGAAAGATTGGAATCTTATAGATTTCCACTTCCCTATGCTATTTCTACTCTTCTGACTTCCTGCTCTACCCTTCTCCTGTTTTAGTTTTTGAGGACCCTGACCTTCTCTGACAGGTCATCTGTAGCAGCCATTCCTCCACATGGGGAACCTCGCAGTCCTGCACCTTTTCTGGAACCTGGCATGTTGGAGGCATCTGGAATCTAGATTTCTTAAATCTATGCCCGAAATCTGCCGTGCTACAAACTTGTAATATTTTAGGTAATTGGTACTGCTCTCCCAAAAACTGAGGTGGGAAACCAATTGGGTGTATCTATCTATAATACCTCCCCTCCCTATAAAACATATAGCTATGTTCAGTTTCCCAGAATTACCTTGAGTAAGAGAGAGTGTCAAGAGAATGGAGAGTGTCAAGAACTTGGTATAATGATGCACCAGGTCCTATGTGTTCTGCCTCTCACAAAGCTTGTCATGGAATCCCTCCTCTTGCCTTGATCTGAAGTGCATGGAAATTAAGGAGCTCCAGTGACATCTCTGGTTGTGTCTCTTGCTTACCTTTTCCTGCCCTCCTTTGGAGATATTGGATCCTTCCCAGGTTTGGCAGTGGATATTGCCCTAGTTGTAGAGGAGTCAGATATTGTCACAGTTCAAGGCCTCAAGGTTGACCTTGTCTCCTTCCTTTACTGCTCTTGCCGCCTCCTCCATCCTCTCTTGGGTGGCTCTAATTAAGCCACAAAACCCACCCTTAAACACACCAAACAGAAGCTTTCACTAGTGATGGGCTCATCTAATTCTTTATTGAAGCCCCTTTAAGTCAGGGCAATTGACTCCAATACCTCTTTGTAGATATTTGAGAGTTAAACGTGCCATAGAAATTGATGGATCTCATAGATTTTTAGAGCTTAGATGAAGCTTTTAGACCATTTAGTGCAACTCTTTGATGTTAAAGATGAACAAATTGGTGTTCACCTTGCAAGAGGTCACACAGCTAATTAGTTATAAAGCTGGGCTTTGAACCTGAGACACCACAAAATGTCCTTTATTGGCCAATTGGAAGATTATGTAAAAATAGAAGATTATAATTTGCCATACTGAAGTCGCTATAATTCATACAAGAAGCAGCATGGCATTGAGAATAGAGAGTTGGCCTCAAGGGCAGGGAATTCTGGGTGCTAGTTCTGCCACTGACATATATTGGCTGTGTGACTTAGGGAAAGTCAATTAACCTCTCAGGGATCCAGGCAATTCTCTAATACTGTAATTTGTAGGGAAGTTTCTGACAAGCATTAGTAAAGGGAGGTTCCTCATCCCATGAAATCACAGAACAAAGGACAAAGAATTTCTTAAGGGTTTTTGTATGTATAAAGCACTCTGCTAAATGCTGGGGATATAAACAGCAAAGCAAGACAGCCTCTGCTCAAAAAAAAAAAAAAGACAGCCTCTGCTCTCAAGGAGTTCATGTTCTAATGGGAGGTAGGAGATAATTACATATGGGGGTTTAAGCTTTAAGACAGATGGTAAGGCCCAGGAGTCCTTAGGATGCAGCTGCAAAGCAGATGGTAATGCATTTTCTTTAATATAATTTCTATGACTGATATCATATCTGTTTCTGTGGTCAAACCATTTGACTGACTGCCAAGGACTTTGTTTCCCTGGTCTTTAGTAGCTGTGGCTTCTGAAGAAGTATAGTCTATAGCACCTGGAGGAGCAGTTGACAGGTTACCGCTCCATAAAAATTTCTCCTCAGGATGTCTGGTAGGAGGATTGGTAGTCTGGGGAGGAGGTCACTCCCAAATATAGGATCTCTGACAAATTTTGCTTTAAGTTTAACTATATTTTCTTTGCAAATGCATATAGAACTAGTTGTTAGAAAAAAGTTTTATTGTGAAGATTTTTTTTTAATGGGGAAAAAAACACTGAAGGTATTAAAAGGTTGGAATTTTCCTTTGATATCATTGTAACTATTCCCAGGGCTCTGTCTTTTGGTGGCCATTGGTGTTGATGATGATGGTTGTGATGGGCTCCCTTTCCATAAGAGTTGTTTCAACTGATAATGACTATGGGTACTAGATTAAAAGCAAGAATGGTAGTCTGGAGCATAATTCTGAAGGATCTTGGACTCTGGGTCTTGGTCTCCATGAAGGTCTGAGGGAGGAGGGTAGTAGTCAAGTCCATGGATGTGGTATGTTGCTCCTAGAACAGCCCATTTCCTATTTCACTCTCAGGATTCCTTGCCGCATATATACACTTAGAGCAGTCAAAGACACAGAATGAGGGAAGAATATAATGAAGATATAGGAAAACTGCTTTCTGTTGATGTCTTGTTTCTTCTGATTTATTTTATACTGAACCTCATCAGTCTTATCTTTCTTCTAAGAACCTGAAATTAACAGAGGGAGAAAAAGAAAAAAAAATATCGTTTTTGAATCACCTGCTGCCAGTTAAATAAAATGCAGAGTTTGAGTGAGTTTTCTAATAAAGTATTTCCTTTCAGTCTTCTAAGAAACTTGTCTAAATAGCCAGCAAAGGAATATTTAAAGCTCGTTTTCATACAGTTATGAAAGAGCTGTAAATGGCTGCATTCAGAGAACCATTTAAGCAGTGACTGATGAGAGTTTATGCATCTCAGGGGAGAAGGAAGGGGAAAAAATCTACACATTCACATATAAATATAGGATATCTGACAGAATACTGCTTTAAGTTGGGCTATATTTTCTTTGTAAATTAATATGGAACTGGTGGTTAGAGGGAACAGTTTTAATGGGGGGAAAAGTTGAAGGTATTGAAAGGCTGGAATTTTCTTTTGTGAATTCAGCCTTGTGGGGAAAAGCAGTGGAAAATTATGTTAATGTAAAATTAAGTTAACAATTTTTTAAAATGCAGAAAATCTCAACATATACAGACATACACATATACATGAGTTTCCAATTCAACTGGCTATGATTGATCAGAACGTTTAAAAACTCTCTCTCTTCTTTCCTTCTATCTATATTTCATTAGAACAGAAGGACTCATTGCATCTCTAATAACTATGTTCAATGACTTGAATTTACCCTACAGATCTGCTAATCAAATGGTCTTCCAACCCTAACTAAAAGAGCTCATATATTACAATACCGATACTCATTTAATCTGTCTGCCCCTCAAGAGAAGCTTTCCTTCTTTTCTTGAGAGAGAGAGACAGAGAGACAGAATGACAAAGAGAGAGACAGACAGTGACAGAGAGACAGACAGTGACAGAGAGACAGAGAGACAGAGTGACAGAGAGACAGAGAGACAGACACAGAAACAGAGAGAGAGAGAGAGAGAGAGAGAGAGAGAGAAAGAGAGAGAGAGAGAGAGAGAGAGAGAGAGAGAGAGAGAGAGAGAGAGAATGAGTCTGTGTGTGTGTGTGCATGCATGTGTGTACAGGTGCATGCATTGCCAGAGCTAGCTCAGTGTTTGGGAGGCTCCAAAGGAAAGTGTGGGAGAGAAGAGGTATTAGACTGACTACCAAACTGAAGGTCTATAGAGCCATTGTGCTAACCTCATTGTTGTATGCCTGTGAAATCTGGACAGTTTACCAGTGCCAGGAAACTGAATCACTTCCTTTTGAATTGTCTTAGAGAGATTCTGAAGATCACCTGGCATTATAAGGTACCAAACACTGAGATCCTTACTTGAACTAAACTGCCAAGCATTCAAACTCTGCTTCAGAGAGTGCAATTCCTATGGGCTGGCCACATTGTTTGAATGTAAAATGTATGCTTGCCAAAGAGACTTTTATGGAGAACTCACATGGGGCAAGTGTTACCATGGTGGTCAGAAGAAGGAATACAAGGACACTGTCAAAGTCTCACTTAAGAACTTTGGAACTGATTGTGTGACATGGGAGATACTGGCACAGGACAGCTCAGCATGGCATGCCCTCAGCAGGGAAGGTGCTGTGCTCTATGAGCAAAGAAAGAATTGAAGCAGCTCAAAGGAAACACAAGATGAACAAATTTAGAGCATCTGCCCCAAATGTTCACACAGACTATTTGTGACCAACCTGTGGTAGAGCATTCTGAGCTCATATTGGTCTGATCAGGAAAAGTTGGACACATTTGGTCCTCTTTGAGAATGAAGAACAACAACCAACCAACCAACCAACCAACCAACCAACCAACCAACCAACCATGAGCATGTGTAGAGCAGGGAAATGGGGGAGAGAAGAAGGAAAAAATTAGCAACCTGAGCTATAACTACTAATATTTTCCCCTGAGGTGAAGGAGCAATGATGCAATATAGAGGACACTCTGACCAAAAGAAGAGACAGAGAAAGGAGAGTATAACCCATCCTCCTGTAGGGTTTGGGTGGAAGAAGACTCCCATGAGAGGGTGACCACAATGATAGGACCCTAGTGGAGGGGCAAACATCTGCTGGTTCCTCACAGGGTGGCATACGAGTTGATGGAAGATCATGAGGTGGAACTGAAGGCAGTGGTCATTAGAGAAATGAAGTATTATTGTTAAAGAAGAAGTGCACCCCATTTGTAATGGGTTGGCCTGATTCAGGTCAGTCCTTTTTTAGCTTAGATCCAAAACTGGAATGAAATGAGACGTTTGTAATTCATTGAATAATTAACAAAAGGAGGTTTACTCCGTCATAGCAGAGGAAGGAAGGAATGTTATTCAAGATAAAGCATTGATTCAGCTGGACATAGCTTCCTAGTGTTGTTTATACTGCTAGTTTATTGCTTAAAGCCTCAGGGAGGCCTCCATCCTCCCCCTGCTTCCTGGCTGCTTTGTACCTAGGTGACCAGAGAGTTACATCAATGCTTAGCCTCAGTTCCCTGAGCCAATCAGATTTCAAGGACAATTTTAATGGGGAAAACGTTGAAGGTATGGGAGGCTTGGAATTTTCTTTTATGCATAAAGCTCTATGGGGAAGAGAAAGTGACAATTAGCATCAAATAAGTTATCAGATGGCAGAGAATGGTGGTGATGCAAAACTACCTGGGAGCCCAGAACAGCCTTAACTTATGAATTGCACAATGAGATGATTGACAGAGTTCCCCTGACAGGAGTAAGTGGAGCCCTAACTACCAATAAAATTAAAAAAAAATGAGGTACTTGAGAGATTGTTAGAGATAATTTGATACGAAGGTGCAGAGGTCTTGGGGAGACTAGCTTAAGTATCTTTTGGGTACTCTACTGTATTGGGACCTGCTCCAATATTTCATCTGCCTTTATCTACTCCCTGATCTTTACCTGCTCAATAGAGAATGGGAATAAGGAAAAAGAAGTCCCTCCTGAAGGCAAATTGAGTGTCCATCATTAGACCTGTCATCTCTTTAAGTGGTATGGAGTTTCTCTGTTACATTTTGGAAACTAAATTGCAACTAGATAATTATCAAATTTCTGACAGTTCTATTTGCTTGAATGTAAATAGGCAAGGATGAAAAAGGAGGGACTATTATCTGGAAGGGGGAAGATATATTGAGATTTTATAAACGAAGTGCAAACTGTGAAGGGAGTTTGAGCCATACATTTAATAGAAATAAGAGTTTATTAAAAATTAATAATATCCCTAAAAGAGAAAACAGCTGTTACTCTCTACTCCCTCCAATTCCCTTGAGACATAAGTCTTACAAAACTATGGAAATGAATGTGGGAAATAGGTTGCAATTTCCTCTTTTCCCTGGAAAGCATCAGAATAGACCATGTGGGACTTGAAAAGAAAACCACACACTGGGAAGGTAGCTGCTGTTCAGACATTTCGTTACTTCAGTCCTGTCTGACTCTTCATGACTCCATTTGGGGTTTTCTTGGCCAGGATACTGGAGTGGTTTGTCATTTCCTTCTTTAGCTCACTTTAGAGATGGGGAAAATGAGGCAAACAGCAAACACTGCTAGCAAGTGTCTCAGGTGGGATTTGAACTCATTAGGATGAGTCTTCTTGATTGCAAGCCCAGGGTTCCATCCACTGTACTACCTAGTTATCTCCTGGGAAGGTAAAAGGAAAGGATTTAGAAGTCAGAGTCCCAAGCTCTGGAGTGACTGACAGCTCTGCTTGCCATGCTCATCAGCACATTCTGGTCACTATTAATGAAATTATCCACACCATTAATTTAATGCTCCAGAGTTGTGCTGATACTAGAATAGGACAAAAAAATCAATGAAATATCTCTAGAATGCAAATGTGATATTGTGTGAATACTGACATGAATAATACATCCAGAGCTGGAAGAAACATTAAAATCATACATTCCAACCCCTTCATTTAAGAGATTAGGAAACTGAGGCCCAGAGAGTTTAAGTAACCTGCCCAAAGTTGCAATCAGTGGAAAAGATGAGTTTCAAACCCAGGATGCCTGTCTTCAAATCAAGTCTTCACCCCCCCCCCCCCCCCCCACTCCACAACTTTACTATCTTAGACGATTTAAGTGAATGCAAATTCAGCAGGAATGTAAGGGTTTCTCTCTCAGCTCTAGGCATTTTCTCTGATTATGCTCATGATAATTCTCTCCTTCCTTTTCTCTGCCTATTGCTTCCCTGGCTTCCTTTAAGTCTCAACCAAAATCTCCTCTTCCATAGGAAGTCTTTCCTAACCCCTCTGAATTCTAGTGCCTTCTCTCTGTTAATTATTTCCTATTTATCCTGTATTTAGCTTGTTTTTATATATTTGGTAGTTGTTTCTTCTATCAGATTGTGAGTTCTTTGAGGGCAGGGTCTGTTTTTGTCTCTTTTTGTATCCTTAGCACTTAGCACAATACATGGCTCATATTAAGCATTGTGGGGCATCCAGGTGACACAGTGGATATGAGCACCTGCCATCTGAGTTCAAATCCATTTTCAGAGACTTCCTAGACATGTCATCCTGGGCAAGTCACTCAACCCTGTTTGCCTCAGTTTCCTCATCTATAAAATTAGCAGGAGAAGGAAATGGCAAATCACTTCAGTATCTTTGCCAAGAAAGATCCAAATGGCATCATAAAGAGTCAGGAACACCTGAAACAACTGAACAAAAAATACTGATTGATTGAATTACAAAGTTCTCCTTATAGAAATAAAGAACAACTTAAACAGCTGAAGGAATATTCAGTTCTCATGGTTGGGCCATTCCAATAAAATAAAAAATTATACATCCAAAGTAAATTTACACTTTTAATGCTGTGCTAATCAAATTACCCAAGGAATACTTTATGGAACTTGATCAAAATAATAGTAAAATTAATTTGGAAAGGACAAAAGATATGGAATACTGAGGGAAATAATGAAGGGATGAAGAGAGAATAGCACTTTCACTCCTCAAACTACATTATCAAATGGCAGTCATCAAAACTCTCTAGTATTGATTTAAAAAATAGAGAGCCAGATTAATGGAACTGATTAGACAAGAAAGAATCAGAAACAATGGAAAAAGTTCAGTGTTTGATAAAGCATGAAGCATAAATTATCTAGGAAAAAACTACATATTTGTATTTAGAAAACCTAACAGAAATTTGGCTTAGACCAACACCTCACACCACATTCCACATTAAATTCTACATGGATAAGTAACTTTAAGATTAATATTCAGACAGTGAAAAAAAGTTAG
>CM053583.1:235821994-235838675 GCA_028627135.1 Pseudochirops cupreus
ATATATATATATATATATATATACATACATACATATATATGGATACATACGTACACATTTTTTCCTTCGATAGAACGTTAGGTCCTTAGGATAGGGCGCGTTTCATCTTCACGTAGCCAGTTCTCAGCACGGTGCCTAATAGAGAGCAGAGGTCTAAGGAATGCTTGTTGATTGATTGTCGGTACGCTGTGAGCCAACTCCTCTAGTTTAGAAAGCATATGAGCTCTATTTTGGTTGTAAGGAGATAAGGAGAAGGCTTGGCTTTTCACTTGTACTGTATCATATGACATGAGATCATAAATGTGGAGTTAGAAGGGATGTTAGAGATGATTGGATGGAGGATCACAGATCTAGAATTGGCAAGGGGCCTTAGAAGCCATTTAGTCACGCTCCCTCATTTATAAAAAACTGAGTGCAAGAGAGGTGAGATGAACTGCCTAGGGTCACACAGAGAGTAAACAGAAGAACCAGGATTTGTACTCAGGATTTATAATTCCAAAGCTAATGTCCTTTCCACTATTGCATTAGACTACTAATTGGCAAAATATTTGGAACTCTCCAGAATTTGTACTTTCTGTGATTTGTAGAAAATTAAAAGACTGTTCAATAGATGGCTATTTTTATACTGCAGGTGTTGCCTCCAAGTCTAAAGATACTGTATATCAGTGGTTCTCAACCTTCCTAATGCTGCGACCCTTTAATACAGTTCCTCATGTTGTAGTGACCCCCAACCATAAAATTATTTTTGTTGCTACTTCATAACTGTAATTTTGCTACTGTTATGAATTGTAACGTAAATATCTGACATGCAGGATGTATTTTCATTGTTACAAATTGAACATAACCCACAGGTTGAGAACTGCTGCTGTATATGATCCAAATCTACCATTAGATATAAGATCTGTACCAAAACCACGTAGAATGTAGATAAAGAGAATGAACCTCATGATTCAGATGTTAACAGTTAGGCTCAATATGACAAGGTAGGAATTAACTACAAAGGATCTCTGAAGAAGATACTATATGCATCCAGAGAAAGAACCTATAGATAGAATTATGTATAGAATGATTTTATACATATATGCATATTTGCATCTAATGGCAGACATCTGGGGAGGCAGAGGGGGAAGAAAAAAGGGAAAAATAAAAAGTTATATGATAACTTTCATATATATGTGTGTGTGTGTGTATATATATATATATATATATATATATATATATATAGAATAGCAGTTTCATGTGCAATAATTTAAAACAAATTTTTTTACTATATTATGGAAATGTTTGTTTTATTTCATAATTTTATTTCATAAAATTTAATTTCTAGAATAAAGAAAAATTTAAAAAGAAAAAAGAAAGATAATTTAAACAGAGAAAAGAAATGTGGTGTTTACCTTTTTTATATAATTCCTCTGTCCTCAGCTAGGCAGGGGGAAGATGACTAACTGCCTTTGGAATTAGAGTTGTTATTCAGTTGTTTCAGTCATATCTGATTCTTTATGACCCCATCTGGAGTTTTCTTGGCAAGGATACTAGAGTAGTTTGCCATTTCCTTCTCCAGCTCACTTTACAGATGAGGAAACTGAGGCAAAGAGGGTTAAGTGATTTACTCAGGATCACACTGCTAGTGTCTAAGGTCAAATATGAACTCTGGTCTTCCTGACTCCAGGTCCCTCAGTCTATCCACTGTGTCACCTAACTGTCCTAACTGGAATTAAAGTACTTGGGTCTAAATCGCTTTTGTGTGACCTAGGATAAATCATTTAACCTCAATGATTTCTGAGGTTCCTTCTAGCTCCAAATCTGTCAACCCATGATCAACATTTTATAATTCAAGCAGTTCTCAGTGAATTTGTTTGTGATCTTAACTTTTCTAAAAAGCAACCTGAACTTTTGCCTTCTAGACTAAAAGAATGGAATCTCCTGTAAGAGGGCACCAAAATATGTTCAAATATGATTTTTTTATTTTTAAAATAATATGTTTGGTTAATGATGTATGTGTCTTGCAATAATCACTTCTGAGGCAGATAGAGGGAAAGTCTCCTCCACTCTAAATTAATATATCCTTTATTACATCATCATAGAATATATACCTAAAGAATGTTTATCTGAACTATGCACAATTTATTAACTGGAGGTGGAATGTATCTGGTTGCTCCTAAGAGTTTGGAACTAACCTATGTGAACCTCCTTACCCCCTTTTATCAGAAGAGAGCAAAAGAAAGGCCCATTGCATATTCATGAGGTGAGGAGAAGAAAGAGTTTTTACTAATGGCTACGGAGAGGTTTTGCTCTAGGCTTTCCCATGAAGAGATGGTCATAGGAATTTCTTTTCCTTGTCGTTGAAGGGAGGAGTCATGACCACGAGAGTGAAGAAATAAGATATCTAATCTATACCAGTCCGATGTGCTGGTAAATGTTTAACAACTGTCTCTCTTGGTGGGGGGCAGAGGAGGAGGTGGATGTACACATGACACATTTTTAAATTTAATCTGTATTATTAAGATTTTCTCTTTCACTTTCTTAAGTCTAGACAGTTAATAAAATAATAAATCAAATTCTGATATGTATCCTTTGCTGATTTCCAAGGTGTAAATCCTCTCAAGCCAATTCAAACTGGGTCCAGCATGTCCATGCCTACATGGAGACATTACATCTAAAAAACATCCAAAAGGAGATGGGCTGTATTGTAATGAGTCAGGGAAGTAAGTCATCTTGGACGTAGACTTTGTCTTTCACTGAATCCTTTAGACCTGGTACCATCTAGGAGCATCTTCAAGTGACACAGAGCCAGGGCTCTCAACACCACTCATGAGCTTGGAAGAGCTTCAATTGTCAAGTACTCTTGGGGGCAAGTTGAAAGATGTCACCTTTCAGGAATGTGACTGATGCTGTCGTTACTTTGATACTCAGTTCTATTATTAATAAATATATGCTTTTTCAAAGCTATCATTTACTCAGGTCTGTTAGGATAGTGAACAATTGAAAACCTAAGCCTAACTTACCATAAGTTCCAAGTTTTCAGATTTTGAATGGGCCAAAAAAAGAAAGATTTATAAGACATCATTGGAAGTCTTCATGACTCAAACCCAATTTTGTGTGAGATTATAATGAGGATAGGAGAAGGACCCAATGACGTATATAAATTGTCTGAAATTTCCCTTGTGAATAAGCTCTAGAAAACTCCACTCTTATGTTCTAGAATGTATGGTGGCAGAAGCAAGAAGAGGGAAAGGGAGCAGAAGTCAGAATTGTATGTAGCTAAAGATAACAAATAGTTAAGGATTAGGTTTAGATCTCTGAGTTGGGAAAACCAGGAAGATGAATCAGTAAGACTGGGCAAGTTGTGGTTATGGTTTAGCTAGAAGTTTAGAAATTAGAAAAAAAGAAAGTCCCAAGGGCAAGAGCAGGAACCAAGATGGTGAAGGAAGACTGCAGGCAATACTTTGTTATTGTTGTCGGTCAGTTGTTTCAGTCACGTCCAACTCTTTGTGACCCTATTTGGGGCTTTCTTGGTAAAGATACAGAAGTATTTTGCCATTTTTTTCTCTAGCTCATTTTACAGATGAGGGAACTGAGGCAAATAGGGTTAAGTGACTTGCCCAGGGTTACAAGGCTAGTAAGGGTCTGAGGCCAGATTTGAACTCAGATAGAACACTCCAGACCCAGTGTTCTATCCACTGTTCCACCTAATCACCTCATATTAGGTGCTTAATAAGTGTTTATTGACTGATTAGGTAATTATGGGGACCACTGAGTCATCTAGCTGAGGATAATCTATCATAAGGGGCAGTTAAGTAGTGCAGTAGAATGTCGGACCTGGAGTCAGGAAGATCTGAGTTCAAATCTATCATACAACACATTTAGTGGAACTAGCAACCAGCCTGGTTCTGCCATTGGCCTTGCCTCTCTTGACCATGTTTCGGTGCCAAGCTAAATGAGAGCTGACTACTCTTGTTTGCTGCCACTTCTCTGTGTTCCCCCAGACCAAAAGTCCCTTTTGCTCCTTGCAGAATGGGAAGGGAGAGCTGCAGAGAAAATGGCATTAGATCAGGCCTGTTTTAAAGGAGAATTCTACCGAGGTATGTCCTCTGAGGCCCCATCCAGCTCCAAGAGTATGTGATCCTGTGCTTTGGACTAGTGCCAAGGAACCACTAAACTGTCCAAGAAGCTGACTTAGATCAACAAAAACCTACCTCAAATGTCTTTCAATTTGAAAAGACCTTGAAGGCAGGTATTTGGTCTTATAGCATTTGTCTTTGTATGCTGGTCAACTAAACAACATAGGAGAGCACTTTACACATGGTAGACTTTTAATAAATCTATTTGAACTTAATTTAATTTAGCAAAAGCTGTTTTAAGAATTTTTTTTAAAGGGAGAAGCATAAAAGTCAAATGATTGCTACAGGTCAAGAAATTGGGCCCCATCAACTCTCAGCCGTAAATCCTGACATGTTACAGAAAGCTATCTGACCTAGAGCTTGTAATTGTTGTTGTTGTCTCGCAAGAACCTTCTCTCTTGGGCTTCTTGTTGAATTAAAAAGGATGAAGAAGGAAAAGAGAAGTGAGGAAATAGCCAAAAAGTGCTAATTATCTCTGTGGGGAGCACACTAATAAAGCAAAGGGAGTCAGAAAACCAGGTTTTTAGTGCTTTTAGTCTGGGCCTCATGGTAACCTCCTCAGCTGGCTCTCCACACTCTAATTGTTTTGTCAGCACTGTGACCTGTGATTTGAGCTTCAAGGAAGAACTACTGTAATCTACACTTTTCCCTGAGGAATAATGTACTTGTCCAGGTAAGTTAATTCTGAACTTTTTTGAACCATTATGGTCCCATAAAAATATGCCCCCAAAGTGTTCATTTGGCTTGGTGCTCTTTTAATGCTGAATTTTCAGTTTTATTCCCTGAGAACTTTGTTATTGTAGGACTATAAATTGTCTAGAAAAGTAAGAGAAGGAGAAGATTGTAGATCTTGTAGAGTTGGTATATCTATAGTTGCTCAATAAATGCTTGCTGAATGAATGAGTTTATGGATCAAAGAATGAGTAAGTGAATAAATGAATGAATGTGTAAGAGGGAGTGCCCCAGGGAGACAAGCAAAATTGGGAGATTTAAAGTGGTTAAAAGACAAAGACATTGGTGGCAGCTAGGTAGTGCAGTAGATAGAGCACTGGCCCTGGATCAGGAGGACCTCGAATATTTACTGGCTGTGTGACCTTGGGCAAGTCATTTAACGATGATTGCTTTTCTTCCCCCCATCTTCCTCCCAACAAACAAATTGAAATGTAACAGAAATTTGGATGTAAAACAGACATTCCTATTCTAGAAAGGGAGAGAAGCTCATACGTCTTGATTGTATATAAGTCAACAGAGGCAATAACTTGCCTCCAGAGCCTCATTCTTTTGTCCCTACCCTATCATCTATGTAATATTCCCAAAGGATCGTGGAAGGTGAAACAGACTGAATTGAAACCAATCCCCCTTAAGCAAAATGGAGAGGTTTTCTAAGGAAGGGAACTTTTGAGCCAGGAAGGATGTGTCAGATAGGAAAGGCAAGACTTCCCCCATCTTCTGCCTGGAGGAGAGAAACCATCTTAAAAGCCAAGTTGCTGAGTGAACCAGAGGGTAGAAATTTCTGCTGATCCTAAGATAAAGGTTATAGTTGGAAGAGCTTTTGTTGCACTCCACTTGGAGAGAGTGAAAAATCACCCAGTCAAGCCTGTGGATAAAGCCAGAGCAAGTCTACAGCTGCCCATTGAAGAGTGAGTCCAGGAGGCCAGTCAGTCAGCCAACTAGCATTTATTAAGTTATTCACTATATGCCAAGTATTGTGTTATGAAATGGGCATAGAAAGAAAGGCAAAGCAATCATTCAGTAGACATGTCCTGAGAAGAGCCTAACAGCTGAGCAATGTACCTGGTCATGCCTGACAGCCAAGATCCAGCATCCGCCCAACCAAATCTAGTAGCTTCAGAGCCTAGTAAGGAGCCAGCATAGCCCCCAAGTGACGTTTTTGGCTAAGGCCAACAACAGATCTTCCCAACCAGCTGAGATACTGCATCTTAGGAGCAAAAGCCTGACCTCCCTTCTTGGATTCTAGGTGTATTTATAGGAGACTGCGCTCCTGGGGTTGGGAACATGCTTTGTAACTACTCTTCTTGGTGGTTCACAAAGAGCACTGTAGTAATTGTTGGGGACTCTTCTCTTGCTACCATTCAGCTAGCTCCAATCCTATTGGACTAGAGGCCTTCAGACCTGCCTCTTTACCTCACAAGACCTTCCCCTAAACTTCTAAACATCCATCTTGAGATAGACACTCACCACCACCACCCCTACAATCCCCAAGAACAGGAAAGAGCAAGCCAAAAAAGGAGGGCCAAACCTAGACTCAGTTTGCACAGATAGGACATGTGCTTTCAGTGCTCACAGCTCCATGAAGGCTGGAGTAGGAAGTTAGCGTAAACTGTTTCTTTCCTTAATCCCCTCTTGGGAAACAGCTTGATATAGTCCTAACAGGATTTTCAGCTGGAAAATAAGAAAAAAGGTGAGGGTACATTTGTTTCCTCCGAGTCATTAGGTTTTTTAGCTTCACAGTCACTAAGGAGCTTGTCATCATTTCAAAGTGTAAGTCCTTTGCCCTGAGTCACACATAGCTGGAAAAAGGTGCCTAAGTTCCCACATGGTTGACTGGAAATAGTAAAATGGCATCCCTGAGCATATTTTATAGGATGGCCCCTAAAGACCAGGTGCTTAACAAATTCTATTTGCTTGATTGGGAGGAAAAGAAAAGAAATGTTATCACAAGACTTGATAGAGGAAAAAACAAACAATTATCATCTTAAATGGAAATAAGAGGAACTAGCTAATAAAATGGTGGAGGTTGTCATAATGGAACAGAAAGGGGAAACCCAATCATCTGCTGAATCCAAAAAAACACATAAAGATTTGAAAGGAAGGAATGAGATTTAATTTATGCCTCTACTGAATAAAAAAACAACAACCAAGCATCACTCAGGATCACAGCAACAGTGCAAATATATATGGTTGAAAAAGACAAACAGGAAAACAGTATTATGTAAAGGCACCGTAGACAAGGTCTAATTTCTTTGGCTCATTGTCTGCCACTCTGGAGTTGATCCAGGAGAATCTCCTAACATATTTATAGCCCATGGAACGAGGTCTTCTAAATCCCTCTGGACTAACACAGATTGGATTTGATCCTGGTGGCTGACCCCCAATGATAATTTTCTCTCTCGCTCATTGCCACTTGTTGGAATCATTCCAGGAAAATCTCCTTTTTATACTCACGGTGTGACCCATGTTCAGGTCTCCTGAAGTATGGGTAATGGGATCTCCAGCTTCTGTACAAGAACTGAAGGTCCCAAATTCGTATCAGATATAGGCCAGCTTTTATCTTCACCCAAAGAACATTCACAGGACTCAGTATCTCATAAAAAAAGTACAGAAACACATGATGTGCCCAAATAAACAGTCAGTTCCTAATAAAAGGAAAATGAGTTTGTATTACCACTGGGATTACGATTTGATAAACCAATAAATTCTCCTTTTCCACAGTCATTTATAGCTACCCCCTTGTCTACCAACACTGTCCTTTGGTCTAGACTTTTCTCCCAAGATTAATATACTTCGGAGGATGATGAACCAACAATCCCCTTTCTGTTGGATCTGTACTGTCAAAGTAATTCTTTGGTTCCACTCTCCAGAAAAGGGTATCCTCCCCTTTGTCCAAGAAGCATGTTGAATAAGGAAAATTACTTTTTCTTTGAAACCTCAAGATTCAAAATTCTTAAACTTAATTTGAAATTTCCCATGAGGTGACCCATAAAGCGGGAACTCTCCTTTTGGGCTGAGTAGGTGTGCACATATCTGCTTCTTTTATATGCTTCTGTAAGATATCTCTCAGTGTTTCCAGCTTTTACTGTCTTGATCTAGGAAAGCCTACCCTCATATGTGCAATTTAACACATGCTTAGGAAGGGAAAGAGAAAAGAAGAAGTTGACTAGGGGACTTCTGATATAAGAACTTCCCTCTCAGGCTACCTGGACAAGCACACGCACCTCTCAATATGTGTCTCTATCAGGGACCATAGATAGCATCATCATCATCTGCTCCTGGGGTGAGGAAACTAACTGAATGGGCACAGATTTTCTGTTGGGCCGAGTGCAGCTCCGTAGCTAACTCTGCCAGATGTTTCTGCCACAAGTTCACATTAACTCTTCCTGGAATGGAAAGGGAAGAAAAAATTGTCTTGCTCACATTTTGCTTGACTCTAGAAGATACAAATGAAATTGCATGGAGAAAGTTCTGAAAGAGAGTGAGAGAAACAGGGAGAGCTCAGCTGTGCACTCACTTTTAGAGACCAAGCAGTCATTTTCTCTAATAAGAATCTATTCCCCTGAATTTTAGTAAATCAATTATCTTTAGTTCTCAGTGTTCTATCAGCAAGGTAACACTGAGCATGCCTAGTTTTTCATTAAAAAAAGATGCCATTAAATGCCTCCAAATAAAGAGTAATGTCCTATAATCCTATAACGTTGATTTGAGAACTCACCAAATTGATCTGTGACTCCTCTGATAACCCCTCTTACAGTTTTCACCCAATAACACATTTGTTTCCCTAATTTTCTCCCCCATCCCCAGAAGTAACTGATGATGATTTATGCTAGAAGCATTTGGGGAGATGCAAGTACTTGTAAATAACCACGAGATGGAGGGGAAGGGCAACGGAGTAGTCATAGATAATATTCCAAAGCTTCCCTGTCTTGTGTAGAGGAGGGAGAATTCCAGTTTCTCTAAGCAATGTGATATCAGAATCTAGTCTTTTTAGTCAGAGATGGGAGATTTCTTTGGCAGTACCACTTTTGAGAATTGCCTTTTGGGTAATTTAAAGTTTAAGAGCTCCCGAATTGTAGGGTTTGGAAACTAGATCTTCTAGAGAGTAGAGGGCATTTAGTGATGAGGTACATTACTTAGAAAAAGAAAAAGATTGTCCACATTCTTCCTACATAGTATCCTACTTGGAAAGTAAAGCCAGTATAGGATCTACAGTAAAGGGGATTCATTATTCAACAGTACTCAAAGTAGAGTTGCCTGAAAAGCTAAAAACCTCTTGAAGGTCAATTTTTCCTCTGAGTGTGAGGTCCAGTTTCCAATAAACCTTAACCTACAAACTCATTTTGGGAGGATACCTGAGAGTCAGCTATGCCTCTGAGGATATAAGCACCAAATTTCAAATGCAGGAGAAAAAAAATAGATAGGATGAGAGCTATTTTCAATTTAAGTTTATTTCTAGGTATCCTGACATATGGTGTTCATTATAATACCATTTTTAAAGTGTTATTGTCCCATGGAATTTATCAGCAAAACATGAAGCAAATTTACAAACGAAGATTTGTAATTTTTAAAGAGAACATGTGACAAATTAAAATATTACATTGTATAAGGAAAGGAGAAAATTAAATTTGCTATAGAGTATCTCACATGGAGGAGCTAGGTGGCACAGAAAATAGAATACTGGCCCTGGAGTCAGGAGGGCCTCAGACACTTAACACTTACTGGCTATGTGACCATAGGGTGAGTCACTTAACCCCAATTGCCCTCAAAAAGGAAAAAAATTAAAAAAATTTTTTAATGGGATTATAAAGTTTCTCACAGTGTTCCATTGTATTTCATATTGCTTTTAATTATAAAATCTTTGTTGATACAAGTCACCTCCTATTTATTAAATATCTTCTCATATTGTAAATTTCAAATTATATGGATCTGAAAATATATTTTAAAACAGCCTTACAGATTTCATTGCAAAGATTTTCCTAAGACTTCATTTAAAATAAAACTTTCTATTGCATGTACTGTCATAGTTGATTAATGTACTGGTTAAGACTTCTTTTTTTCTTCTTTTTTCTTCTTTTTTAAATGGAATCATTCCCTGGGTACAGGAAGGGAGGGAAATATTTAGAAATGTAGGTGGTTTAAAAACAAAAGATAGGGAATAGACCTGTGATTTCACTGGTATAGGGACTCCTATGTAAAAAAATTACCTTGACTGACAAAAATTGACACCTTCTTTGCAACTTAAAGCTTTAAGGATGTGCCTGCAGCAGAGAGAAGTTAAAAGACTTGCCTAGGGTTGTATAGCCAGTCTGTAAAAAAGGTACAATATAAGCCTCTGAAATATTCTTTTCACCATGTACCCTCTCAAAGTGGCCTATGCCCTTTCTCCAAAGCAACATATATTAATAAAAAAAATTTAACAAAGTGAATTTTTAACAAACTTTTTAAACTATATTCAGTGATTACAGTAATATAAAATAAAACAACACGGAAAGGTTGCCTGAACAAGATTAATTGTCATGAACAATATTGGTTCAGGAGAATAGCTGTTAAAAAGCTTTCTTCCTTTCTGTAGAAAGGTAGGGGACTGTGAGTTTGGGACGTGATATAATTTGTCCAAGATAGTTCTCACCAGTAATTTGGTTTTACCTGTTTTTCTTCCTTGCCAAGGACAGTTAAGAAGAGCAGGTGGTGGGAGTTTGGGGGAAAAGGAAGACTGGTGTTGAAAGAAAAGCCACCCATAAAGTTTTAATAAAATAAAATGAAATGTTCTGTCTTTACAAAAAACAGAAATATAACAAACACACATTTGAGAACTCCTAGCCCCCATGAAATAAGAGGTCATTTTAAATATGATGTAAGGCCCTGTTGTAATTCCTGAAAGTAAAAGAAAAACTACTTCTTGGAGATAGCATTTTAAATTCACATACACAAAGATTTTGACCTACAATTTATAATGCAACTGTGCTATGAAACCCTATTACAGCAATCGTGTAATGATGATCTCAGAATGTAGGTCATTCCTACAATATGAAATCCTTGAAGGAAGAAAGATATATAGAGATCTATACTAAAAATGATAAAAATAACAAAGGTGTTTTTAAAAACATTTCATCCACGTCCAGTTTTTTTTTCCTTTTTATCATCTCTGTTCATCTTGTTCTCATGACAACCCTATGAGAAGCAGGGCATTATTATCCCTATTTTACAGATAAAGAAACTGAGGATCAGAGAGGCTAGGTCATTTGTCCATGATTACACATCTAGTGTCAAAAGCAGGATTCAGATCTATGTTTTTTCCTAAATCTATGGTTCCTGCCATTACAACAAGTTGTCGGGTTGTTTTTTTTAACATCGTTTTAATGTGCCTATTTGGAATGCTAAGTAGTCATTCTCATTCCAAACGTGGCTAAATAGGTAATTACCACATCCAAATGAAGAATTCCTAATTAGGAGCCTCAGGATGCTTTACTATATTTATCACTGCAATAAGGTAATGCTGGCCTCTATCTGACCCAGGAGAAAAACAAAGTACTGAAGGTCTATGACACAGGTCAGATCCAATTCAATTTTAAAATGTCTCTACAGGATGCAAGGGCTGTGCTAGGCTCTGAAGATAAACTGGAAATATTAATTAGTCCTTTCCCTCAAGAAGCTTCCAATATAAAGAAAGGAGAAGATAAGATGCAAATATCTGTGAAACAAGGAAGAATGGGGCCACTGCAAAGGAGAGATCCAGACAAGTCAGAAATATATGAAAAGGGAGGTTGAGGGTTAGTATCTTGTTAATTATTATTTTTAAATAACTTCTTATATATGGAATATATAAGAGTTAACTAAAGTGCAGTAATTAGAAAACCTTCCCTGAAAACAAAAGGTTGGGGAACAGGGTCAAGATGGCAGAGGAGCAGAAAGAAAAACAACTGAGCTCTTTCCCCAAATTCCTTCACATTCAAGAAAAAATTATTGAGTCATTTTTTTCTAGCCCAGGCCAGCATAGGGAGACAGCTGGAAAGGTCTATGAACATGTTGGAGGGAGTTTAGTGAATAATAGTCATGTGGAACAGTTCAATACAAGGATGGAAAAAAGGTTGAGACTTGTGCCCCAAGGTGAAAAGACATCCCAAACCTAAATGGAGTGATCTGACTTTCAGTAGGATACAGGAGCAGGGGCCATCTGGCAGTTCTGTTGCTCACTACCCAGTCTTGGTGACAGATTTAGTGTGGACTGAGGAGACCTGCAGCTGGAAGAATGGGGCTGGGGTAGGGAAAAGACATTCTAGGAGAAGTCCCTAGATGATATGCTGAAAAAGTTCAGGAATAAGCAGCACCTGTTTGGCCCTGAACCCAGTAGGAGAGCAGGAGATCCATTCTAATAGCAGGAGATCTGTTCTAATTTCCAATTCAGTCAGAAACCTGCAGTGGAATAATCGGGGCAGGAATCACAGGATAAAGGAGAGTCTAGAATTCTGTCAGTCAGAACCAGCAGAACTTTCCAACTGGCTAATACCAGTGGAGAACAACAGGAGCCTACTAAAACTATATCCAACACCTGCAGTTTCAACTCAGACCTAAAATCAGGTCAGAAAGTTGCCTAACTCAGACCAGGAAAGTAGCGATCAGATTTTGCCCTTTATCAGATCACACTGGAGGCATTGTAAGTTTACCAGTCTCTGATATCGTGGAATAAAAACATTCAATGCCCACCCCACCCACCCCACCTCCAAAAAAAAAGCAGCTACAGGAACAAAGAGGACACAAGATCAGCTCAGTTGTCACTCTAGAAGTACACAGAATCAGACCCTAATATAAAGTCTGAAGTCAGGAAGTAAACTGGGAGAATAAAGGGCAGGGTGGGGATGGGGGGATCCCACCTCAAAAGACTATTAAAGTAACAGGAATGGTCAACTCACAAACCCAGAAAAAAAGTTAATGATTCCAAGCAAAGACTCAAAGAAAAACATAACATGTGCATACATTCATAAAATTTCTGGAAAATAAGACAGGGAAAGAGGGTATTTTTAAAAGTATTTTAAATGATTTTATAAAAGAAATAAGAGATCTAGAGGGAAAATGTAGAAGAAATGAGAGAAGTAGAAGAAAGAATTGGAAAACTAATTAAATTTGGCACAAAACCTTGCTCAAGCACAATCTCTCTGAAAACTAGAATGGACCAAGTAGAAGCTAATGACTCTACATGGCAATGAGAGACATGAAAACAAAGTCAAGTGATAGAAAAACATAGAAGAAAATGTAAGGTATCTCATAGCAAAAAAATAACTGACCTAGACAACAGATTGAGGAGAGAAAAAAATTAAGAATCATTGAATTAGTGTATCTAAACACAATGAATGCTATGACAAAAAAAAAGAACTTAGAAATCACATTTAAAGGAATTTTAATGAAAACCTGCCCAAATGTCTTAAATTAAATCAGAGAGCAAAAGAATCCACCAGTCACTTCCTGAAAGAAATTCACAAATGAAATAGAAATATTATACCCAAAATCCAGAATTTTCAGTTCAAAGGATAAATGTGTCAAGAAGCCCAAAAGAAAGTACTCAAGTACTAAGAAGCCATATTCAAAATCATACATGGATTAGTGGCCACCATAATAGAGTATAAAAATTGAAATATGATATTCCAGATATTCCACAACCAAAAATAATTTAGGCAGCAAATCTGAGTATTATTCTACAAAAGGGAAAAAAGTGACTTTTAAAGAAATGTTCTAATCATTCTTGATAAAAAGGCTAGAGCTGAGTAGAAACATTTGAACATAAGAGTCAAGAGAAACATAAAAAAGTAAATTAAATCAAACAATCATAAGGGACTAAACAAGGGTAAATTGCTTACATTATAATATGGGGAGATTATACATATGATTCCTTAAATTCCATCATTGAAGAGAATGAAGAGCATAGGAGAATAGGATGGCAAAATACCCAATTAACTATCATATCTCAGAATGTGAATGGAATGAACTCACCTGAGAAACAAAAGAGAATAGCAGAATGGATTAGAAATCAGAATCCAATAATACATATTTTTTCCCATTGATTTGTTTATTTACTTTTAGTTTACAAGAGTTCCACAATTCCTTGAGTTTCAAATTTTCTCCCCTCCTTCCCCCCTCCCCTCATGGCGACATGCAATCAAATATAGGATCTGCAAATACATTCACATTGGACATTAGTCTGGTTGTATAGAAGCGTTGTAAGCAATGGAATGAACAATGGGAAAGAGGAAACAAAACCAAACATGAAAAAGAAAGAGAACAGGTAATTTGATTCAGTCTCCATTTAAAATCTGTTCTTTCTAGATCTTTCTCTGAATGTAGACATCTCCTTCTATCCTGAGTCTTTTAGAGTTGTCTTATAACCTTGCGTTGCTGAGAAGAGTCCAGTTTATCAAAGTTGGTCATCACACATATGTTATGTCTGTCATTGTGTACAAATTTCTCCTGGTTCAACTCTTCTCATTTAGCATCAGTTTGTATAAGCCTCTCTAGGTAAATATGAAGTCCATCTGCTCCTCATTTCTTATGGCACAATAGTATTCCATTACATTCATATACTACAACTTGTTTAGCCATTCCACAATTGATGGGCATAATATATTTTTAATAAGAAATATACTTGAAACATAAAGATTTATGCAGAGTTAAAATCAGAGAATAGAGCAAAATTTATTATGCTTCAAATAAAGTTAAAAGGTCAGGGGTAGAAAAGTTAGGTATGATAGAACCTGGAGATTATTAAATGGGAATAGAAAAGAGTTTACATATTGCTCAGATAAGCATAACTCTCTTACAAAAACTGATCAAGTATTAGGTCATAAAAACATCTCAAACAAATACAGAAAAGCAAAAATATTAAATGTATATTTACAGATCACAAATAATAAAATTATATTCAAGAAGAAATAATCAAAATTAATTTGTTGCTGTATAACAATTCTAAAGAGTGGGTCAAAGAACACATTATAGGAACGACTGATAATTTCACTAAAAATAACAAATAAAATAAGCTAACACATAAAATGTTTTGAGATGTAACCAAAGCAGTCCTTAGAGTAAAATTTATGTATCTAAACCATTTATAAATAAAAAGAAGGAAGTGCAGATGAATGAATTAGGTATGCAACTAAAAAAAATAACCCTAAAAACCCAATAAATTTTTAAAATCTCCATTTAAACATGAAAATATAAGTCCTGAAAAATCAAAGAAGAGATTAACAAAATTGAAAGCCTAAAAAAGATAAAACAAAACATTGAATTAATATATAAAACTCGAAGTTGCTTACAAATCAACAAGAAAGACAAGCCATGAGATATTATTTTTATCTTCTTTTGATGAATAAGTGTTTATTGATATCTTCTATTTCTTATATCATTGTAGTTATCCCCACTGTCCTTCCCCCTCCTTCTCCCAGAGCACCATCCCATATAATAGTTTTTTAAGAGGAAAAAAATCAGCACAACTAATCAATAAATTGAAAAAGTACAAAAATATGTACATGTGTAACATTTTTGGACCTCCTGCCTACACAAAGGGGAAGGAAGTTTGGGGGTGTCTTCTCGTATTTCTTCATATAAGTCATGCTTGGTCTTTAAAATTCTGTTAAATTAACTTTCTTTATTGTTGAAGCTACTGTGTGTATTATTTTCTTGGCTCTACTTATTTCACTGTCTTCATTAGTTCTTGTAGATGTTTCCAGGCTTCTCTGTATCCAACACATAGATTATTTCTTATAGCATAGTGATATTCCAGTACATTCATGTACCACACATAGTTGTTTAATCATTGCCCAATTGGTGAGCATATACTTTTCTTTGCTATCATAAAGAAGTGCTTCTATAATTCTTTTGGTATATATGGGGACTTTCTTTTTATTGAAGGCATCCTTGGGGCATAAGCCAAGTTATGGAGTTTCTGGTACAAAAAGTATAAATATCTTGGTCACTTTATTTGTGTATTTCAAATTGCTTTCCAAAACAGTTGTGCCATCAGCTTCACCAATGATTGTTGCGCTATCATTCCACAATCTCTCTAACACTGAGCACTTTTTGTCATCTTTGACAATTTGCAGGGTAGGAGGTGAAACTTCAAAGTCATTTTGATTTGCATTTCTCTTATTATTAGTGATTTGGAGCATTTTTTCACATGAATACTTTGCAGTTTTTCTTTGAGAATGTGTGTGTGTGTGTGTGTGTGTGTGTGTGTGTGTGTGTGTGTGTGTGTCTTGGATGTGGAACACTTATCAGAGAAATTTGATACAAATATTTTTTCTTAATTGACCACTTCCCTTCTTATCTTAGGTTTATCAATTTTTGTCTATATGGAAGCTTTTCAGTTTAATATAATCAAAGACATCTTTTCCAATTGCCTGCATTTCTTGTTCGGTGAAGAATATGTCTCTTACAAAGCAGAGTTACAGTAGCTTAAAAGAAACATGAGATATGAAAATTTAGATACATCTCCACTCCAAATGTTCATATGAGCTGTTTGTACCCAATCTGTGGTACAGCCTTTCAAGCTAGTATTGGTATGTTCCACCACAGTAAACACTATACCATGACTCCAACATAGTAATACCATTTCAGACCCCTATGAAAACAGAGGACAATAACCAACCAACCAACCAACCAACCAACCAACATATCTTACCCATAGTAGTGAAAGGTATATGATCTGCTTTTCTTCTAACTTTTTTTCACTGTCTGAATATTAATCTTAAAGTTACTTATCCATGTAGAATTTAATGTGGAATGTGGTGTGAGGTGTTGGTCTAAGCCAAATTTCTGTTAGGTTTTCTAAATACAAATAT
>CM053583.1:235839175-235854813 GCA_028627135.1 Pseudochirops cupreus
GGATTCTATTCCTACACTAGAAAGGCCATGTTGTCTTTACTGAATCTTCTGCTCAAATTTCAGGGATGGATCAACTCATGCAATATAGTTCATCTTCTCTCTTCTCTGGAGAGTGGGGAAAGAGGAAGGGGTTTGCTGTAGCTTGAGTGGTACATAGCTCAACCCAAGGGTATAAATCTCACTCCTGTCACTGGAACGATTCAAAGAAATAGAAATCATTGCATGACTTCAAAGTTATCCAGATTGAATGTGTTTTCAGTCAGGATATGGAGTATGTATAGGGGGTAGGGAAAAAGTACTAGGGAGTGGGGAATATGATGGCTTCTGGAACAAGGCTTCTGCTCACTGTAACATACATAGCAGAAAATTTGAAATGGCAGAAATAAGCACCTGCCTTATATTTTACTGACTTGCCTTTCTGGCAAGTTGGAGATACATCATGTTCTTATGATCTGGCTAGACTCCTATAGGAAACTTGGCCTTATTCCAATGATGGTACCATGCCCATGCCTTGAATGCCACCTAGATTGTAATTTTTTTCTGATGCTAAGTGTTTCTGGGAAAAGTAGGCACAGAACTGAAATATCTTGAGGGAGGGGCTGTCTTTCAATATGGAGGCTCCTAATACCACATTGGAAACTTATCTTTCCACCAGAAATAGTTTTGGAGGGTTTGAGTGTGGGACTAGATGAGTAAGGGATGTAGTTAGAGCAAAAAAAAAAAAGCAACAATAATCAGCTGATGCCTGTAAACCCTAGATATCATTATATGTCCTTGGTGGTTGAAATCTCTCTTTCTCCCTGCCCCTACATGCCAGGCCCTTTTTAATGGCATCATCACCTTTCATCCATTTTGTTCATTTGCATGTCCCCATGACCTATGAAATGTTCCAGGTACTCATTACCTAGTAAATCTAGCAGGGATTCCAACTCCTCTTGCTCAAACTGGCATTCTTCCAACTTCATGAACAGGTGCTTCTGGAGAAATGTCAATTTAAGCAAGAGAAGTTGAAATTCCTGAGGCATTTAATATGTCTTACAACTGTCACTGGATGGTGGCCATCTCTCTTCCTCCATCCAGCCCTAAGTCCCTGCCCCCCACACAAATATATACACAAAGGGAAAAAACCCTTAGATATATGACAATATTGCACTCTTCCATTCCACTCCCAACTGTGTTTATGAGTCAGAGCACTTCACCACCATGATTCAGCTACCTTTTTACCCTGGAATCTACCTCAGCTCCTGGAATCATTGTACCCTGGAGCACCCTTACTCAATGCACATGTCTTTCTCCCATAAGTGGTCTATTTTGGAGGATGGACCCAGGCTAGCCATATTTCATCTCCCTCTTAGGAAATATTTCTGACTTTTTGGAGCTTGCTGACATGCCTTCTCTTGGAGGCATTCTTTCTTCTCCCATCTACTTTTCAGTATCCTTTTATGGATTGTCTTCTTCCTTTAGAATACAAACTCCTTGAAAAGAGGAATTATTTTCTTTTTTGGTATCCTCAGTACTTAGCACAGTTCCTGACACATAGTCAGCCCTTAATAAATGTTTGTTGCTTTCTTGTCAATCTCTTCCTGCTTGGCCTCAGATCTGAGAAGGATAGGATCTATCTGAAGCTGGAATGGTGACTGAAGTATTCTTACTTTGGGATAAGAGGAGAGAGGTTTTAATTTAAATATTCCTTCATAGGCAGGTCAAAGTCATAGTATGAATGAACAAAGTTAGTGGCCAGGAGTACAAGACTGACATTTCAGATTGAAGGGGCCAGAGGGAGTAGCAGTATCTGAACTGGAAGCCAAGGTTAGGAGCAGGACTCAAAGGAGAGTGAGAGCCAGGAGGAATCATGGAAAATTAGAGTGATTTTAGAAGTAGCAGCCAGGTTAAAATCAGGGTATCAGGCAAATCCAATGGAGTTAAAATGAGGTGATGTCCAGGGTACAGGAGTAGAGTTAGACAGGAGGTAAACAGGATATTGAGCAAGATGAAGAATATTATAATCTGTGTCGATATTCAAGGGGCACCTATGTATTTTTAAACCCCACTATGTGTGTGCACCATTGCCCTTCTACTTTCCCTTGTATTTCCTTCAATTGGGGAGCTCCTTACTCTGTCAAATTCCACAGTATCCATGACAACCATTGAATCAAAGAGCTAGTATATTCTGTTCATAGGATCATTGATTAAGAGCTTGAAGGGACCTTGCAGATCATCTAGTTCAACCTCCCTCATTGTATTTCTGTTAAATGTGCATAACCATGTATCTGGGGATGAATATAATATCCAGGCCCACAAACTATGGTGGAACTAGACCCCAATAAAGTATTGTTAATTTTTGAATTAAGAATGGTGCCATATGGGCTTTATGTAGACTTTTTGGTATGAGACATGAGGGAAGCAATCTAACGGGCAATGCTTCAGTCTCTGCAAATCACTAAGAAGTATCCAAAATTGTGCTTGTGGACAAATGTGCCAAAAAGTACCCTGAATGATTTGCCAGACACTGCAAATATTTAGCTGGAGGGAGAGGGTAATGGAGTGTTGATGTGGGGACTTTTGAACAATTAGGTACCCTAAATCAGTTGATGAAATCATAAAGCTCTCAATCTTTGAGAAGCCCCATTTGCAGGATGTAAGGGGCAGATAATTAGAGACTATTAAATTTAATAGTGTGGTTCTTTCAGACTTCAGTGGTTCCATTTGCATATGAAAAGGTTAGGAAATCTTACTTGGGATGAAAGCTTTATAATTTCACCAAGTTAACTGGGTCACTTAATTATTCAAGAGTCCCCTGATCAACACTCCATTACATTCTCTATCAACAAGTTTAAAAAGTGTGGCTTCCTCTACTGGCTGACCTAGTCCAGAAAGCTTCAGCTGTTACTGCTTGGAGTCATTCCCCAGTGGTAATCAATCTCTAAGTCCTTTTTACTCTCCTCATCCCTGTGATATAGAATTCCATGCTACAAAACAGCAAATCCTTGTTTCCAACTCAGAATCACAGAATTTGAACCTTGCGAATGACCTTAGCAGTCATGTAGTAAATATATACCAACCCATAAATGAAGAAATCCCCTCTAAAACATGCCTAGCAAGTGGTTTTCCAGCTTCAGCTTTAAGATTTCCAAGGAGTAGGAACCCACCCCCTCTCTAGGCAAGGTACTGCACTTTTGTACAGTTAATCACTATCTGCTATCTGCTCTCTTATTCCCTTAAGTCTCAACATCATTTCCCTCAACCTGATCTTCTATTCCTTATCTGATTACCTCTTCCACTGTACTCACTGGAATTCATTCTATAATTATCAAATGTCTTGTCATTTTTTGCTTCTTTCTTTTGCACTTCCACCATCTTCTGGCACTCACTGAGATATATCTCCTCCCAGAAGACCCTACATCTCAGGTCTTCCTTTCCAGTACTGTTTGCATCCTTCTCTGACACCTCTTGAATCACTGCTCCCAGAGGTGGAGTTGTAATACACTTACCTCTCTGTCCCCCATTGCCACATACAGACTATACTCCCTTCACTACAATTACTCATTAACCTCTCTTTCTTTGAATCTTCAATCTGTCCACCCCAATTCAACCCAAAAGTTCACATGGACTATTTGTGCCTGACCTGTGGTAGAACATTCCGAGCTTGTATTGGTCTGATCAACTATAGTCAGACACATTATAACTTGACTCTGACATAGTAATGTCATTTTAGTCCTCTTTGAGGATGAAAGACAACAATTAACCAACAGACCAACCTACCAACCATCCAAATTTACTGAATAATTCAGATCCTAATGAGTATTTATCTACTGACATTGAGATCATTCTCCCTTCTTTCTCAGTGAGTCCAATGCCTGGTGCACAATATTTCTCATCACCCCAGCTCCTGACCTCCTAGGAGGGGATTTCAATATCAATGTTGATGGTCCTTTACATATCCTAATCTCTGTTTCCCAATCTGCTAATATCCCATAACCTATTCCTTCCAACTCAGCTATATATAGAGGTGGCCATACCCTTGATCACACACAAATATTTCATTTCCATAAGCAATAACAGAAATTTCTTTATCTGATCACAACTGAATATCATTCCATCTTTCTTTACACTTGTTATTCCTCCTAAACCTATTCTTTGTCCTCACCATGACTTGCAATCTCACTGCTCCTTTAGCTACGTCATCATTGCTGCTTTGACTACAGGTCCCTCTTCCAAATGGAGACCCCTACAATGAATGGGTTCAACTTTACACTATTCTTGACTCTCAATTCCATTGCTTGCTTATTTAATTACTGCTTTATCAACCCTCACTTTCAGATGACTACAAATTTATATATTATCCAATCTCACTGGCTTCACACTTAAAAGACAATCTTGTTACTCCTCCTCAACTGAATCTCTATTCCACTACACATGGAGATTGTTACAAATTTTGTCTTCTCTCAGACTTCTAGCTGTTCTTCCTATCCCTTATCTTCTTAGCTGAGGCCCTTGAATAATATTTTATAGAAAAAAGAGTTGAGATTATTCACTATGAATTCCCTCTTTCCTCTCCTCATCTCACAATTCTTCCTCATCTCACAATCCTTTGATTTTATCCCCAAGGTTTATGAGGGGGGTATTTTGCTTCTTTTTGAAAATGCTTTTGTTTTGATTTAATTGTGTCCTCTTGCTTACTTTTAAAGGGAAACACATTGGTGGTAGCTCATAAGTTATATTTTTAGAAGTGTGGACACAAAGATTGCCTTGAGCCTGGGATAGTCATCCTTGGGAGAACCCAGGTTGGGGAGTCAAGGTGAGTAGTGCAAGTATCTAGAAGGGTAGATGTGGAATCTGGAATTCAAAAAGGATAAATGCCTTGCTTGAGGTCATATAGGTAGTAAGTGTTTGGAGATGATTCAGATCCATAGCCTTTAACTAAATTCTTTGTATTACACAATTGCTTTTTATTTATTTATTTAGAAACTGATTTTATAAGTCACTGTCAAATAATATCATCAGAAGAATATCGGCATTAAAAAAAATCACTTCCATGCTGTTTATTTCTTAGTGGCATGAAGTATATCATCCAGCAAATGTACAATCAGAAAAGCACATGGGATGGTCATGAGAATGAAGAGTAATATATGGACAGACCTAGATGTAGGATTCTAGTAGATTGGGAAGTTCTTTTATTGGGGATTCACAGGATAACATGGAAAAAGATAATAATTTCACATAGAGCACAATCTACGCACTCCTGGATCAATTGATGTGGCAAAGGCTAGCAGACAAGGAAATTTTCTAAGGAAAAGTCAGGGTATTAATGTACTTTTCTGAAAATTTTTTCAAAAAATTAATCTTGGGTTCACTTCTACTTTATGTTTTATCCTTGTAAGTCTATAGCTAAAGTTTAACTTTTGTTTTTAAAATTTGCCAAATCTTGTTACAATAGCACATATTCTTTTATAAAAACAGACTGTTTAGGTTATCTTGTGTGGTCTCCCGTGAGAGACCTCTTCTCTTCCTAATAGTTAGCTGTCAAGAAAAGCAATGAGTATTCCCATGCTTCAGAAAATAGCATAACAAGGACAATTTGTGAAGTATTTTACCATTTAAAAATTCTTAAAAGAGGACAATTGGTGATAACCATAGGTCATTTTCATAGCCAGCACCTAATCATTTGTTTGGTTGTGTCTGACTTTTTGTGACCCCATGGACCATATAATTCATGAGGTTTTCTTGGCAAAGACACTGGAGTGGTTTGCCATTTTCTTCTTCAGTGGATTAAGGCAAACAGAGAAGTTAAGTGACTGGCTCAGGGTCACACAGCTGGTCTGAGGACAGATTTGAACTCAGTTCATCCTGACTCCAGGCTCTATCCAGTGAACCATCTAGCTTCCCTTTCCTGTTTTCCTTCAAAGACCAGCTCAAAGTGTTTCCTTCCGCAGCATCCTATTCTGATTCTGCCTAGTCGCCAGTGCTGGAAATTACTTTGTGTCTACTTTGAATCTATTCATATTTACTTTTCTGAGTACAAATGGATTCTCCCCATCACACATTAGATTCTTTTTTTTTGGAAGGGGAAAGGCACGGCAATTGGGGTTAAGTAACTTGCCCAAAGTCACACAGCTAGTAAGTGTTAAGTGTCTGAGGCTACATTTGAATTCAGGTCCTCCTGACTCCAGGGCGGGTATTCTATTTACTGTGCCACTGAACATAAGATTCTTGAGGTCAGGGATTATTTTGTTTTGATTTTGTAACTGTAGACTCTAGCACAGACTCTAGTACATAGTAGACAATCAATGCTTATCAAATGAATAAATGAATGAAGAAATTTTTTAAAACTTATGTCAGACTAAAATTAATTTCTTTTTGGCAGGGTTTCTATACTGATAGATTAGCATAATGCTGTAAATAGAGTTTATTTTTATTTTAGTAAGGCATTTTACCAAGTCTCAGACTATTTCTATGCACAAGATGGAGAGAGGTAAGGCAAATAGTAGAATGGTTAAAGGTATTAATTGTTGAATGGTTGGATGCAAAGTAAAGTCTTAATTGCTTAATGTCAACTTGGATGGACATCTCAGGGGGAGTACTTGGTTATATGTCGTTTAGCTTTTTATTATCAGTGACTTGGATAAAGGCATAAGTGGCAAACTTATCAGGTTTGCCAATGACCCAGAGTTAAGATAGCTAACACCTACCATGGCATGGTCAGGAGCAAGAAAGGTCATGGCAAGCTGCGACATTTGGCCAGATTTAATATGCTGAAATTTAATAGGCAGATACAAATTCTCAGGTTCACAGTGGGACCAAGTCTCTTAGATGGAGAAATATGGCTGCACAGCAGTTTTCTGGAATAAAAACAAACAACTCTCTAGGGATTTTAGTAAACCAAAAATGTAACGTGAGTCAAGAGTCTCTAATGAAGTCATATACTGAATTAAAGAGACACACAGTGTCTAGAACTAGGGAGGTCACTATCCTGGCATATGCTGCTATGGTTAGACCATACGTGGAATATTATATTCAGTTTTGTGCACTATATTTTTGTGGTAACACTGATAGACTGGAAATCATCCAGGATGATAATGGGTCTTACCATGCCATGAGTATTTGTTAAAGCTGGCTGAACTGAATATATTGATCCTGGAGAAGAGAAGACTTAGAGGGGACATAGCTGTCTTCAAAGAGTCTAATCTAGTGTTTTTTACGCTATAAATCTCCCTACTTCACCATCATGCAAATGGAAGGGGGCTTTTGAGCTGGGGAGTAAGAGAGTGGTATGATCCCAGCTGTGAGAGCAGAGACAGTCTGTTGTCAAGAGGAAGGAGAGAGATGCCAGGGTAGCAAGGGAGGAAGCAGACATTTGTCTTGCTAGGGTCAGCTGCAGAGACTACCTGGGCTAATTGTGCCCAGGTTGAGTGATCAAACAATTGAGATTGGGGAAAGCATCAACCCTCAAGAGCTCCAGTTTGCACCAGATCCTCCGCTCCACACACTGGACTAAGCTAACATTCTTTCAGTTTCTATGTCTTAATCTGATGATCAGCCCTGATGGAATCGTGAGCTAAACATCCTCTGGAAACCATGTTGCTTACCTTCCTTTGTCTCTAGGGGCACAACTAAGGAAAACCAAACCAGTGTGTTTCCTAAAACTCCTTCAGTTTCTGAACTATATTTAGGGAGCTTCCAGGGTCTAGGACAGTGGTGGGTTTATGGTTACTTAGTACATGTTTTATTATCCATTGGATTGTTTTTATTATGTACTGTGTATTTGCTGCATTGGCAAACCACCAAGGTTGAGGGTGGGAGTCACAAGTTCATTCATTCATTCATTTGTTTTTGCTGAACAAGATGAGGTAAATGGGTGTAAATGTCACTTAGTGGGTAAATGTCACTTAGTGGGTAAATGAAAGCTGTAATATGAAAGAGATTTTACTTGGTCTGCTTGTCTCCAAAGGAAAGAACTTTGCAACAGGTTCCATTTGCAAAGAGACCAATTCAGGCTTGACATAAGGAGAAATGTCCTAACAAAATAGAGATCCAAATTCCAAAAGTGGAATGGATGGCTTGGGACAAAATTGTTCCCTTATTCCTTCCCCCTCCCTCCACTGCTTTGATTGCCCCTGACCAGTTGGGCCCCCTTTCCTTTCTTCCTCTTCACCCCCATTATAGGTCTATAAGCAAAGACTAGATCATAGCTGTGCATGTCAAATTTCCTCAGGGTATTGCACTCAGGGAATTTTATTATTTTCAAGGTGAGCGCTTTTTGAAAGGACATTTTTATTTATCAAACAAACTAAAGAAAGTAAAATTTAAGCTTTAATGTTTTTAACAACTAAACTTAACTTTAATATATAAAAATAAAACTAAAACATCAAATAATAATTTTCTTTGCTTTTAGGAACTTATGAACTAGATGATTTTTTGTTTGCCCTTATATAAAAATCCTATTTTATACAGATTAAATTAGGTGTGCTAGGAAGCCTCTTTCACCTCTGAAATGTTTTGATTCAGTTATCCAGCTAGCCTTTATTCAGTACCTACTCTATATCAGGCACTTTGGAGTGAAATATCTTTCAAAAAAAATGTTAAATTCTGTTTACAGAGAATTAAATCGAAGCAGCAGTCCCCAAGTCACTTTGTCTCAGTGTGATCCTTTGTATAATATCTCTAAGAGCAAAGTGTTTTCAACAAGACCTTAGTGTTAAAGACAAGTAACTTAATGGTTTAACATTTAATAAATATTAATAAATATATATTTAATAAATAAAAATTTAATAAATATAAATAATAAAAAATGAGGATTGCTAATACTTCCAATTTGCATACAGAATATAGTGATTAAGTGATTCATCTGCTAAGGTATAAATTAGGATCCATGAGATTTTTCTTTCTCATTGTGGTGTTATCGTTGCTTCCCTGTGTGACCTTGGTTTCAAGGTCAAGTCTCTGCCTCATTTTCCTCCTCTGTAAAAACTTATCCAATCTATATCACACTACTGTAGAATTATATAAAAATATGTGTTTAATATCATAATATACTGGACAAATATGAAAAAATCATTATTGGTTTTCAAGAGTTGACATAAATCAAAGCCAAATATGCAAAAGACAAGTAACACTGGTACAATTCCCCATTTCAGCAATTTTAGAAAAGTAAATGACAACCTACCCTTTGTCAAGGATAATTGGATGATCTGGAATTTGCTTGCCAGGAACGCACTGTTAATTTGCAATTTACCCCTTGCTTTTAAAGTAAGTAAATCAATGGTTCATACTTTATAAGACAATTAAAAAGGAATAGTTTCTTAAGAGGCAGATTATGTTGGGAACATTACATTAAACTACCTTGTTTACTACTGTGTCATCACAGAGAGGATTAAATGAGTCAATTGGCTAAATGTTATAGTTTCTCCTTGATTTAGTTTTATTTTTGAAAGGGCTGTAGAAAGGCTTACTCATCGAATGAGATAATACACTATTATAGCACTTCACTAACCTTAAAATGTTATATAAATGCTTGCTATGAAAAAAAGAAACATATACCAAGGTTCAGAATCAAGAGTCACAGAGGCAGTGTGGTATAGTGGTTCCTTATGGCCTTTTCCATGTGCATCAGAGGCCTGAGGTGAAGGTACCAGTTTTGCAATACAACACAAAGGGCTTTTAGCAGATAATTCACAGAAAAAAAATCTGAATCAGTCTCATTGATAGGTAACTGACAAAATGGTATGAGAATAATAACACTATGAAATGCTATTTAGAATCTCAAGCCTTCTTTATTCTTTGGATGCCTTTAGGAATAAGATACCCCTATGTGAGACGAGACAGATAATGTCAGGGATGCCTACGCTATAGAGGAGAAATGGTAGTTTGTCTTGCTTCTGAATCTGATTGCAACTACCTGAGAAACTTGAAAGAAATCAAGGGGTATAATTCATCACAGGGGAGACAGCTAAGCAGCTAGATAGCATCTTAGATAGAATATGGGACTTTGAGTCACGAATACCCAAGTTCAAATTCTGCCTTACACATTTACTGGGTCAAGTCCCTTGACCCCTGGGTGAGTGAGTTTCCTCCTCTGTAAAATGAAGCTGGATAGCTTCAAACATGTTTCCCAGCTCCAGATCTATGATCCTATGAGATGGCTATGACGGGCAAACACCTGCCAGGTTTCTACTCTGAACACTGAAGGAGCATTCATTTAAAACCTTTCACAATCTATCTCTAGCTTCTCTTTAAAAAAAATTATTTTGTTGGTAGGTATTTTTTTAATATCACTGTCATTTTAAATGATAGTTAAAAATAAGCAAAATTTAAAAATGGTCTTGATGACATTATAAGAAAGAGAAAAGAAAGAAAAATAATTCCCTGAGGGGAAGATGTAGCAGGTCTGGCTTTAGTTGAGTGAGGCCAAAGCTTATTCACTTCAGACAGAAGAGTGGTCCATACTCTTCTGCCAATTAACTGTTATGAGTGCTAAAACACATGAAGACATTCTCCATACTCTTTCACCAAAAACCTGCTGCAGAAACTGGTAAAGGGGAGATTGAAAAGGAAAGAAAGGGAAAAAAAGACAACACCAACTCTATGGTAGCATATAAAAGCTACACACCTTCCACCTAGGGATCTTTTTTTTTAACCCAAATAGCTGAAATTTGTTAAATAAACAGATCATTTTGCTTGCAAGAGAGATAATGCAAAAGGAAGCCAGCTGAAGATATGTAATGTAGAAGCAAAACATGTAAATGTGTAAATACCTCCCATCTTAAATACAGTAATATAATATATAAACATATAAGGCCTGAGTGGTTTCTCTTACTAGAATTGGGCAAGATTTTCTTTTTTTTTTTTCTTTTTGCGGCAATTGGAGTTCATTGACTTGACTAAAGTTACACAACTAGTAAGTGTCTGAGATTGTATCTGAACTCAGGTTCTCCTGACTCCAAGGCTGATGTTCTCTCTATCCACCCAGCTACCCTGGGAATGATGCTTCTATGTGGCTCAGCAAGATGGATTCTCTGCCTTTTTTTCTTTCCCCAGGTTCTCATCTCCAATGTCAAAAGTCTCTGTTTCTCTGACCATCAAGTAAAAGTCTATTCAAATGCCTCCATAACATTCTTTGTTTCTCTTGAAATGCTCAGAGACTAGAATGCTGGGAGGTTCTGGGAACAATCAAGCATTCAGAGCGTCAGGGGAGATTTGTAGATCAGAATAAATATCATAATTCATTAAAATTGCTTAATATGCAATCAAAATGGAATCCTTAACAATGACCTGTATGTTGAAGTTATTACATATTCAAAAATAAAACAGTTGTATGTACAACCCTCTCTCTCTCTCTCTTCCTACTATGCAAACTGAAATGCTCATTTTATATGTTTGCTAAGTTCAGAATTTTTAAAAATAAATTCTTTTTAAAAAAACCTAAATATGTTAGAAAAATGTTTATTTTTGAAAGGAGGATTGCAATGGCTTACCTCTTCTCAGCTCATTTGGGCTTCCTTTAACAAAAGGCCACAATGACTTCATAACTTCTAACAGAGAAAAAGACAATGCTGGTCACCTTTCTATGGACTAAGAAAAAATGATCCTTATGGTGAAATGAAACCTCTGCTCTCCTGTCCTACTGGAAAAGAAGAGAAAAAGAAATCAAGGGGAAGCAACCTAGGAAAATCTGTGTCTTAAAAAGAAAATCTATGTCTTAAAATCCAATCAGCCAACATGTTAGTTACTAGTCTGGGTTCTTAAACTCCTCCTTCTTGGGTGGAGTCAGTTAATCACTCTCATCCCACTTAAAGCAACTAAGAAGAATATTTTATCATATCAGAAGATTAGACTTCTACTAATTGAATCAATCAACCAAAAGAATTTCAACTAGGAAGTATATTCAGATTGATTGAGGAGACTCAGTCACATCCTGTGGGACTCCTTTCAAATCGGCAAGCTAGTTTACATTTCTCTAATTAAAAATCTGCCCAGTTAATGGTGGAAGTAATCCCAACCAAGTCTTCCAGAGATAGTCTCCATCCCCTCATCATCCTTTTGACCATGGAATGACCATGTGAACTTAAGAAGGTGAGAGGTTTTAGACTTCCTATTGATGACCTAGCAGCTTCCTAGAATAGCAGCAACTGATGACAGTGATTGTATCAGGAGTTGGGAACATTAGACAAACTGCTGAAAGTTAGCTTCAGGATTGTACAAAGATTGTTGTTGGTGTTTGTCTTTTGTTTTCCAAGACCATGACATCTGAAAGATGATGCCAAGACTTGCAAGTGAATTGGATTTAAGTGAGGTAGGGCTGACACAAGTCATCAGCCTCACTTTCTTCTCTGGAGCCATCTGGGTCCGGTGGTGAGATATAGATCAGGATGACTGGAGATGGCCCCCACTGTACCAAGAATCCAACAGAAGGCTACACTTTATCTAAAGGGAAACACCTTGAGGACAATAGCAAAAGGGCTCTTAGAAGCTGTTAATTCCTTTGCCACATGTGGCAAAGTGGGCTTGAGACCCCTTTCCCCTGGAATTTTATGTATGGGTGGAAAGAATATTTTTACCAAATTTTCTTATTCTGCTACTTTAATTAATTTGATATTGAGTCATTTTAGCTGTGTCCAACTCTTTGTGTCCCCATTTTGGGGTTGTCTTAGCAAAGACACTGGCGTGGTTTGCCATTTCCTTCTCCAGCTCATTTTACAGATGAGGAAACTGAAGCAAACTGGGTTAAATGACTTGCCCAAGGTCACACAACTAGTAAGTGTCAGAGGCTAAATTTGAACTCACAAAGATGACTCTTCTTGACTCCAGGCCCAGCGCTATATGCACTATGCCACCTAGTTGCCTTTACTAAATACACCTTTCTAAAACCCAATTTGTTTGACTAATATCAGTTGCTAATCATTGGGGAAGGAAAGAACACTAATGAGAACTTATGAGCTATAGCATTAGGAAGATCACCCCAACCCCTCAAGGTTTTTTTCCTAGCACCTTGAAAGGAGGTGTAGCAGCTGCCTTCTGGGGACCCAGATTGCCAGTGAGAGTGGGAGTTGGCAGAGGAGCCCCAGAGCCAATACTCCATAAACAATATTGTTTCTTCTTCGTTTCAAGTTCTGGGATCCTGTTCTGCAGGTTCATTTTCAAAGGATAGGCCAATTTTAAATACCCTGTTAATAATAAAAACACTCTCCCCGCCCCCCTTCAATCCAGTCAAATGATTGCCATGTGACTCCTATTTCCAAAGACCTATTATTCTGGCTAAAGACAAGGGGAGGAGAAAGTAGGGTATTCTGTTCCTCACTGCAAACATTTAGAAAGTAACTAGGTGTCAATGTCATCAAGGTTAGCTGAGTAATCAGGCATCTTTCTTACCTTTTCCAGGGTAAGAAAGATAGAGGAAAAAGTGGAGATTATATTTTCTATTATCATAAACTATCTGACTTGGGGAGAAAAAATCCCAACACATGAAACTAAGCCTAAATATTGGCTGCTGCTGCTGAGCTAGACAAAATGCTAAGTTTTAGTTAAAGTAAGGACCTCAATATTTTCTGCTTCCTGCTGCCTTACAATTCACACTTTGCTCTTTCTAATTGTAATGTATCCTTAAATCTTAGAGGCCAAATTAAATTTCCAACATGACTTTATGATATGAAACAAACTTGTATGGCAAGATCAAAGCAGTCAATGATGTGCAACATTATGCAAAGCCTCTCATTTTCCCATGGACTAAGAGCATGGTGCACTTTCTAAGTTCAGTTCCGTCATTCTTGTGGGGCTGTTCTCTCTTGACTCTGGATAAGGGCTATATCGGCACTTCTAATATAAGCTGTTAGTTTCAAGGGGCTTTATAACTTGACCAAAATAATTTCCATCATGCTGGAACTGGCAAAAGCTGTCTCTTTTGAGATAGGAGGATTTTTTTTTTTAAAGAACAGGATTGGAATCTTGAAGGTACTGTTCTGTACTCCAAGAGCTTTAATTTTTTTTTTCCATTTTGTTAACTATGTATATGTTAGCTTCATATATTCTGGCATTGATGGAGAGTGATTATGAATTCAGCGCTCTGCCCCTTGAAAATATTGCACAAATGTTGAAGGAACAGCTACATATGTATCAAGCACCAGGGACCACTTCCCTTTAGAAGCCCTTTATCCCTCCTAACTTCCTTGCAAGGCTATCCTTAGACAAAATTGTGAAGTGGGGAAAATTTGCTTTTAAAACTCTCTTTCCAGCTGGGAGTGGTAATACACACCTGTAATTCCTACTGCTGATGTCTCTGAGTCTTGTGAATTGTTTGAGCGCAGGAGTTCTGAGTTGCAGTAGGGTTGAAGCTGATCTTGTGACTGCATTAAGTTCAGCATCAACACAGTAAGCTCCCAGGAGAGAAGGAAGGGGAATCAGGCTGCCCAAGGAAGGGAATCAAGCTAGGTAAGAAATAGTCACTATCACCTCCCATTAAGAGATGACCTTTCTCCTTGCCAAGGCAAACCCCTCAACATGAACCCTTGATCCCATTTTATCTAGTCTTCTCTAGCAGCTTCACTTTTTTTTTTTATCACTAATCTTTAATCTCTCCCTACTATTGTCCTTTTCCTTGCTAATAATATGTTCATGTCTCCCTTAAACTTAAAGAAAGAACAACAACCTAAAACACCCTTACTTGAGCTAACAACCCTTTTTTTTTTTTGTGCTTAAACTCTTTGAGAAAACCATCCTCAATTGAAACTTCCACTTCATTCCTTTTAGTCTCCTTTTGTATCCAGGGTTCCAAGCTTATTCACCTGAAACTGTTCTCTCCAAAGTTACCAATGATCTCTCACTTGCCAAATCCAATTAACTTTTCTCAGTCCTCATTCTTAGTAACTTTCCGCAGCCTTTGATCCTGTTGATCACCTTGCCCTGGATACTCTTTCCTCTCTTGATTTTCCTGCCACTACTTTTTCTTGGTTCTCCTGTCTTTCTGACTGGTCCTTCTCAGTCTCTTTTCCTAACTTCTCATCTAGGTCATGTTCACTAAATTTAGGTATTATCCAAGGGTCTGTTCTTGGCCCTCCTTTTTTTTTCTTTTTCTACATTATCTCCCTTGGAAATCTCATCAGCTCCTATGAATACAATTATTACCTATAAAGGTGATTTTCAGATCTATTTAATTTTTCTTCAGAGCTTCATTCTCATGTCACCAGTTGCTTTTGGAACATGTCAAACTGGACTTCAGACACATCATATCTAGAACAAATAATTTATTTCCCCCTAAATCTTCCCCTCTTTCAAAGTTCCCTATTCCTATTAAAGGCTCCACCATCCTTCATCATCATCTAGGCCAGTGGTTCTCAACCTGTGGGTTATGCTCAATTTAAATACATCCTGCATATCAGATATTTACATTACAATTCATAACAGTAGCAAAATTATAGTTATGAAGTAGCAACGAAAATAATTTTATGGTTGGGGGTCACCACAACATGAGGAACTGTGTTAAAGGGTCATGGCATTAGGAAGGTTGAGAACCACTGACTAGGCTCTCAACCTTGGTGTCATCCTTTACTTTCCACTTGCATTTGACCCACAAATGCAATCTATTGCCAAGTTTTCCCAATTCTATATTAACAACATTTCTCATTTATATCTCCTTCTCTCCTGACATT
>CM053583.1:235855313-235867718 GCA_028627135.1 Pseudochirops cupreus
ATAAAACCTCTGCAACGAGAAATAAGATGGTTTGAATGGGGCTTGGAATTTAGATGAAGGTAGATTTATAGGACTGAGTTTCATGATTCTTCAAAAGGTAATTATGATACCACCCTAAAGCCAAATATACTGAGTGAGCTCAGGGCTAGAATTCCAATCAGTTGATCCAGGAATTGAGTTTAGATCCTTTAGTCCTTTCATCAAGGAGCTCTCAGGGAGACTTTGGAGACTTTGCATTAATAAAATCTAAAGAAAAGAAGCATAAGAGAGCAGAATTCAAAATTCATCATGCCTAGATCAATTGACAAACTACTATTGAGACTACAGATTTATCACCAAACATTCCCAGTACACAAGCAATATACCGAGTCTGGGCTATGCAGTCAGCCTCTGTGCTGATTACTGGAGGGGTCCAAAAAAAAGACTCCCTGGCGTCAGTATGTTAGGGAAAAACGATTAACATAAACCGAATCAAATCATATTTTTATTGAATTGCTACTTGGTGCTGAATTGGGTCCTATGTGGGATAAAAAGAAGCCTCTGTAACCCCATGCCTTTAAAGAGCTTACAAGTTGGGGAGAGAATGCTAAACATATGGAAAGTTCTACAATGTGGCTTTAATAACAACTAATGTAAGCAGCTAGGTGGAGTAGTGGATGGAGTGTCAGGCCTGGAGTCAGAAAGAATTGATTTCAAATTTGGCCTCAGATACTTACTGTGACCCTGGTCAAGTCACTTGAGCCCTATTTGCCTCAGATCTTCATCTGTAAAAAGGGAACATGCTGGAGAAAGACGTGGCAAACCACTCCACCTTCTTTGCCAAGAAAATCCCAAAGACTTCCACAGGGGTTGCATATAGTCAGATATGATTAAATGACTGAACAACACAAACACAATCGGTATTACAGGAGTAGATACAAAATACATGGGGCAGCTGGGTCACAGTGGATAGAGCATGGGATTTGGAGTCAGGAAGACTTCTTTTCCTCTGTTCAAATCCAACCTCAGATAATTACTAGCCATGTGACTCTGGGCAAGTCACTTAACCCTGTTTGCCTATGGTTACTCATCTGTAAAACAGGCTGGAGAAGGAAATGGAAGGAAAACCACTCCAGTATCTCTGAGAAAACCAAACAAACCCAAATGGGGTCACAAAGAGTTGGTTGTGGCTGAAAAGATTCAACAACAGCAACAACAAATAAAGAACACATAAGTCACAAAGCAGGACCAATGAATGCATGGAATGTGTTGTGCGTCTATGAAAAAGTGTTAACTCAAACAATGAGGGCTGAGAGGACGTCAGTAAATGCTGGAATACTCAGAGAAGGGGGGACTTGAAGAAAGGATCAAAGAAGACATTGCAGATGATGGAAAGAAAATGATTCGAGACACAAAGGGAGGAATGAAAATGGGATATTAACGGACAGGGAAGGAATTAGCCCATTTGTTGTAAAGTCTCATAGGACTACAGAGAGTACTAGAAGAGAAAAGGAGATCACACGTCAAGTTCCCCAGTTTTATAAATAAGTAAACTGAAGTTTAAAGAAATAAAGTAATTTGCCAGTTAAAGACTGAAGAAGGTTGGAGCTCTCTCACTCTTACTAATTATGCCGTGCTCCTCATACAGGGCAGGGATCCACCTCCACCCTGAAAGAGAGAGTCACATGCCAATGGGCTCTGAGACAGGTGTTATAAGCACAAATGTTTGTTGATTGATTGAAGGAAGCGAGCTATTCAAGAGGTAGAGACAGGTGAGAAGAGCAGTCTAGGAATTAGAATGTGAAAACACAGAGATGGGAGCTGGTGTGTCTTGTGTGAGAAATAGCTAGTATACCATTTTAATTGGACCGTAGAGTAGTAGACATGAGGAATGAATAAGAAGACTGGAAAGACAGAAAAGGGTCAAGTTGTGAAGAGCTTTAAATACTAATCAGAGGAATTTATTTTTGATGCTAGAGGTAGGAGGGATCCCCTAGAGCTTACTGAGTAGAGGAATATCATCCTTAGATCTAGCCTTTAGTAACATCATTTTATTAATTGTATGGAGTATGGATTGGGGTGAGGAGAGATTTGAGGCAGAGAAACCATTTAGAAAACTGTTTCAGTAGTCCAGGAAAGAGGTGACATGGGTATGATGTTAGCTGTGCTAGTGGAGAGAAGAAAGCATATGCAGCAGAAGTGTAGAAATAAATGATAAGATTTAGCAACACCTTAGATATATGGGTCAAGTGACAGAGAGAAGTTAAGGATAACACTAAGATTGCCAAATGGAATGACCAAAAGGAGAGTGGAATCCTTGACAATAAGAGGGAAGTGTGAATAAGTGGTGGGTCTGATGGCAAAGACAGTAAATTCTATTTTGCATATATTGAGTTTGAGATAGCTATGGGACATACACTTTGAAATGACCAATAGGCACAGGAAAAGAGAATGGTAATATACTGCCATTCTCTTTTGTGTGTTTGTGTATATATGTATATGGAACTGCATATATGGATCATCAGCAAAGAGTTAATTGAATCAACAGGGACCGATTAAATCAGCAAGTTAGAAAGTATAGAGAGAAAAGAGTAGAGGGACTGGAGAAGGGTCTTAGGGATATACCCACACTTAGTGGGAATGGCATGCATGAAGACCTAGCAAAGGAGACTGAGGTGGGATCAGGCAGATGGGATGAGAACTAAGTGTCCTGAAAATCCAAAGAGGAAAAAGAATCAATGAGGAGAAGGTAGTTAAGAGTGTCACATACTGTAGAGAAATCAGGAAGGATGAATATTATGAAAAGGTCATTAGATTTGGAAATTAAGAAAGAGATCATTGGTGGCTTTAGACAGAGCAGTTTCGGTTGAACCTTGAGATAAAAAGCCATATTTCACAGTATTTAGAAGAAAATGAAAGAAAGAAAGAGCCCACAAGTGCAGATGCTTTTTCAAATTTAACTAAGGAGAGAGGAGATATAGAGCAATAGCTAGCAGGGACCTAGTATGGATTTTATTTTATTTTTTTACTTTTTTAAAGATGGGGGAGATGAGGTTGTTTTAAGCAGCTGGAAGGAAATAGTAAGTGAGGAGAGATTAAAACTAGAGTGAAGGCAAGAATGATAGTGTGAGAGATCTGCAAAGAGAAGATAGGAGATGGGTAAGGGCATAGATAGAAGGCAGAGGAAGGGCTAAGGCCACCTATTTATTAAAGAATAAAATAAGAAACAGTAGAGCATGATCCCAGAAGGATGTTGTAATGGTAATTTGAAGATCTTCTCTGCCCTCCTTGATAGGCTTAAGTGAATTTGGGGACCTTTCCTGATTTGAAAATGAACTCTGGCCCCTAACAGACTACATGTAGTCACCTGGAGCCTGTGATAGGAGGATTGTTTTTCAGGAAGGCACAACTTTTGTTACTTTGTAGTCAAGTGGGTCATCAGGGTTGTGATGTTCTCTGACCCAGGAGAAGGTTATATATATCCTGATGTGAGGTTTTTCTTTGGGGCTCACTTATGGGAAGAGTTGTGTGATTTGGCCAGATGAGAAGAGTCTGTTGAGTCCCCTGCTTTGAAAACCCAGATGTTGGTGCTTCTCTCTCTGGTGACTAACTAGGTATGGATGTAATAGTCAGACAGCTGGAAGCCCTGTCTATTGAATTTTGTTATTTTCTCTTGTAATTTCTGTTTGCATTCTCTGAAGTTCAGGGTGCTGACTTTTTCCCCTGAACTAGGTAAATGATATATGTTTGATTAATATTTTTAACCATTTTTGAGTTGCTTTCCTTTAGAAAAGCAGATCAAAGAACCTGTGCTAGCAGCCACCCTGGGTATGCTGGGGTGCTTGCTGCTACATATTTGAGATGAAGAGAAGGGAAAAAGAAGGACTTTTTAACAAATAGCCTCAATTGTTTTATAAAATAAGATCCTTAGATGAATAAATAAGGGGAGGGAGTGTCATGGGAAACTCAAGCTGAGAAGAGAAGGTGATCTGATGCTGCCAGAGTTGCTACAACAATAGCAAAAATGCTTCTATGAATGCTTGGGTATAAGGAGAATCTTTCTTCCTTTGTTTGATATCACTGGAACACCTGACCAATACGGAGGCCACTAGGTCAAAGGGTCTGAAGAGTTTAATAACATTTCCCTGCATTTCAAATTGTTTTGAACTAATTTATAAAGCTATCCAGAATGCATTAGCATTCCTGTCTTCTCAAAGCTCCTTGATTTGTGGATTCTGAATCTTAATGTGCACTTCTCACAGCACAAGTGACTTGGAGTACTTTCAGCTTAGAGTTGATGGTTTGACATTTTTCTTTAGAAAATTATTTTTTCATAGCCATTGACCTTTTACAACAGCTATTAGGGAATGGCCATTGGGCTTTTTTCTTTGCGTCAATTCTCTATAGTTTTTGGAAGGCAGACTTTTATCTGAGAATCCAAAGAAAGGCTTTCTTCTGTGTGATAGGCTCTTTTATTCTCATTGCAATGAATCTGTTCTTATAAAAGCTTTTTAAAAAAATAATTTAAGTCCTTGATTTTTGATCACCTTTTCCATTATCAAATCTCCCTCTAACAACAGATTTAGAAAATACTTTCTTCTGTTCTCTATTTTTTTAAATGATGTGACTATTTACATTTTAGATCACTTATTCATTTGGAATTTATCGTGTATCTGATGGTAAGATGCTTCCAAACAATTTTCCAGTTTTCCTAGAGGTTCTCCTTCTATTGCAGGGACGTCTCTAAAGCCATCACCATCTTGGTTCAGGTTCAATATTGGGACAAAATGAGACACTCTCACAAGTCACTGAATATTTTAAAAGGATGATTACGTTGCTCAGACAGCAAAGATATGCAACAAGGTGGCATTTTGCTTCTATAGATGCATGGGGTGAGGTGAGAGTTTCTCTCCACCAGGCTCCATCTGGAAATTAATCTGTTCAGTCAATAATGGATATAGCAACTTGCATAGTCTCAGACACCTACCAAGTCTGAGTGGCCTAGAATCCACATGGCTTCGGCCTTTAATTGGCCCCGGGTAAGAAGGTACATCAAAGAAGCGGAAGCCAACCAGGTTTCATGAGTCCGAGTTTTTATTTGCTATTGCAAACACCAAAGAAGCCTAGGCAAGCTGGGGCTGAAGGCAGTTGTGTGTGGGGGAAGCTGTATCAGGGTAAGGAAAACTGCATCAGGAAACTGCTGTGCTAACATACCTTCATTTCTATAGAGAAGGAAACAGGAAACAATCTGTGCCAAGTCACACAACTATTTAAAAACATTGTCTTCTTCACTCTTGAATAGGATGAAGAGGTGATTCTTTTTTGTAAGGCCACCTCTTACTTGATCATCTCCCCCATCTTTGGCAGCAGATTGTCCATGCTATCATCCTTAATCTCTTCCTTATTTTCATCTCCCCCAACACTGCAATTTCTCCTTCATCCTTAAACCTTCACTTGGTCCAACAATCCTTGCTAGTTATCATCCTTTATCTCTCTTCCCCTTCTTGGTTAAACTTGAGAAAGTCATCTACGTTAGGAAACCCCATTGCTCCTCCCATTCTGTTAAAATCTATTTTCCAGGTCAGTTGCTTTTCCAATGAGATATTTCACATTGTCTTCCATTTTTTCATTCTTTTGGTTTTGTTTTATTGTTTCTTGATTTATCACAAAGTCATTTGCTTCCATTTGCTCCATTCTAATTTTTAAGAAATTGTTTTCTTCAGTCAGCTTTTGGACCTCACTTTCCATTTGTCTGGTTCTGTTTTTAAGCCTCCTTCTCCTCGCTGGCTTTTCGGACCTCTTTTACCATTGACCTACTTTGTTTTTTCAGGCGTTATTTCCTTCAGTATTTTTTATATTTCTTTTACCTAGCTATGGACTCATTTTGCATATTGTTTTTTTACATTTCTCTTCCCAATTTTTCCTCTACCTCTCTTACTTGATTTTCAAAATTCTTTTTGAATGGCCTTAGGCCAATTCATATTTCTCTTGGAGGTTTTAGATAGTAAGAGCTTTGACTTTGTTATCTACTTCTGAGTGTGTTTTGATCTTCCTTGTCACCATAGTAACTTTCCATAGTCAGAGGTTTTATTTTTTTTCTGTTGTTTGCTCATATTCCCAGGCTATTAGTTAACTTTTAACTCTTTGTTAAAGTAGGGCTCTGCTTCCAGGGTAGAGGGTGCACTGTTCCAAACTTCAGGGGTTCTGTGCAGCTCTTTTCAGAGATACTTCTAAGGATCTGTAAGTTTTCAGGTCTTCCAAGGTAATATGGTCTAAGGCAGTGGTTCTCAACCTTCCTAATGCCATGACCCTTTAATACTTGTATGTAGGCGTATTTATATGTGGGTGGACCCACCTGGAGACAGATAGAGGAGCAGTGTCTCAGTTCCTAAGACCATCAGAAATATGTGTTTTCCAATGGTCTTAGGCGACTGCTATGAAAGGGTCGTTCAACTCCCAAAGGGGTTGCGACCCACAGGTTGAGAACCGCTGGTCTAAGGAGAGGTATTTACTACTCTCTTGGCCTGTTGTCTGGTCTGTGAGCAACCACAAGCATTCTTTTTTGCCCTGGAACTCTGAGGAGTGTCCCCCCTCCTCTGTGGCCACAAGCTCTGCTATGCTAGTGTTCCTCCTTGTACTGGCACTGCCACCCAGGACTGTGACCAAGATCTGAGAATGGGCAAAGCAACAGAGTCCTGCCTCAGTGCTAGCAAAAAGACCCCTGGAATCTCCTTCTGATCAGTGGTTTGACTCCCTTACCATCTGTTGACTGTGAGCTCTGCAAGTAGCTGCTGCAGCTGCCTTTGCTAATTCAGTCACTCCCAAGGCCTGCTCCTGGTTTGTTGGAGCTGGGGTTGTGCTGGCATGGACTGTACTGGACTGAGCTCCACACTCACCCAGGTGTGACAGATCTTTCTTGCTGACCTTCTAAGTTGTCTTTGGTGTCTATGGGCCGAGAAGTCTGAAAACCATCACAGCTGCCACTAATTCAGTTGCTGTAGGCCTGCTCCTGGTTTGCTGGTTTGCTGGGTCTATGCTGGCACGGCCTTCACTGGTGTGGTCTGCCCTGGATTGTGCTCCTCTCTTACACTGGTGCAACAGACCTTTTCTGCCTACCTCTCAAGTTGTTTTGGACTGGAAATTTGTTTCACTCCATCTTTTTGTGGGTTCTGCGGCTCTAGTCATTTTTTAAAGGGAGTTGGAGGGGTTTAGGGGAGAGCTCAGATAATTCCCTGCCTTCGCTCTGCCATCTTGACTCTGCCCCATTCTCCTTCTTTTTCTTTTACCTACAAACATGCCCATGTCTCCCCCATCCTGAAAAATCTCTCACTTGATCCTTCCATCTCTGCTAACTACTGTCCTATATCTCTCCTCCCTTTTGTAGCTGAATTCTTAGGAAAAGTCATCTATAATAGGTGCTTCACTTTCTTTCCTCTAGTTCTCTTCATAACTCCTTATAATCTGACTCTGACCCTTACCATTCCACTAATACTAACTTGCCAGATCCAGTGACCTTTTCTCAATCCTCATGGTCCTTGACTTCTCTACAGCTTTTTACACTGTTAATCACTCTCTCCTCCTTGACACTCTTCTTTCTAGGCTTTTAGGACACTACTCTTCTCCTGGTCGTCCTCCAACTTATCTAACCTCTTCTTCTCTGTCTCCTTTGCTAGCTCCTCCTCCAGATCACGCCCTCTAACCATAAATATAGCTCAGGGTTCTGTTCTGGATCCCTTTCTCTTTTCCTTCTATACTACTTCACTTACTTTACTATCTTAGCAGCTTCCATGGATTTAATTGTCTCTTTGGTAATAATTCTCAAACCTGCCTTTCCTGCCCCAAACTCCCTGCTGACCACTAATCTTATATCTCCAACCACCTTTCAAACATCTTGAGCTGAATGTCCAGCAGACATCTTAAACTCAAAATGTCCAAAACAGAACTCATTATCTTTCCCCCAGTCCTCCCCTCAACCCCACACTTTTCTATTACTGTAAAGGGCAACACCATCCTCCCAGTCCCTCAGGCTCACAACCTCTGAGTTGCCCTGGATTCCTCACTCTCTCTCCAACTCCCACATCTAATCTGTTGCCAACACCTGCTGATTTTACCTTTGCAACATCTCTGGCATACTCCTTTTTTTCTCTGATACTGCCACCACTCCAATGCAGATCTTTATTATCTCATGCCTTGATTATTGCAATAGCCTACTAATTGGTTTGCATGCTTCAAATATCTCACCATTCCAATCCATCCTTTATTTATCTACTAAAGTGGTTTGTTTAAAACATGGGTTTGATCATTTCAGTCTCCCATCTTCCCTTCAACCTGCCCTCCCCCAATTCACACATTCCAGTGGTTTCCTATTGCCTCCATTAGCAAATAGAAAGTGCTCTGTTTGACATTGAAAGCTCTTCATAAACTAGTCCTCACCTAACTGTCCAGTTTTCTTAATACCTTACTCTCCTACAGATACTTCCATGTAGTGACACTGACCTTCTGCTCATTCAGGGGACATTCCATCTCTCAGTCCCAGGTTCTTTCCAGCTGTCCTTCATGCCTCTTCTGCTCAGACCACTGAACTCCCTGGATTCCTTTAAGTCTGAATTAAAAACCTACCTTCTACAGGAAGCCTTCCTCGACCCCTCTTAATTCCACTGCCTTCCCTCTCTTAATTACTTCCTTTTCAGCCTGTATAGAGCTTGCTTTGTACATATTTCTTTGCATATTGTCTCTCTCATTAGAATGTAGGTTCCTTGTGGCCAGGGGCTGTCATTGGTCTCTTTTTGTATCCTCAGCATTTAGCACAGTGCCTGGCATTTAACAAATAGTTATGGATTGATTGATTCTTAAACATCTGTAAAATGTCTCCTGATCTCATCAGTCAAATAAAAATACCCTCTCTTTAAAAAAAAATATTGTCTCGATCATATGTGCAGCATGTTTCATCATTAGTCCTCTGGAATCCTAGTTAAACATTGCACTAAGTGTTCAGCACACTAATATTCCGACACATTTATATAACATTACTTGTTGATTCATTCTTCAGTTTGTGGGTAACCTCCTTAGCTTCATATCCTTTGTCCCTCAAAAATGATTTGTAGACATATTTGTGCATCCGTAGAGTTTATTTTGCTTAAGCCCAAACTCTCCCCTAATCTGCCCTCCCTCTAATTCTCCTGGCTTCCTCCTTTTTACTCCTATTGTATTGTTGAATAAAATATACTTCTGTACCCAGGTCTGTGTTTGTGTGTTCTTCCTTCTTTTGACCCATTCAGATGAATCCAAGTGTTCATTGTTCTCCCCCCTCCCTCTTCCTTGTTTATATGGATGTGTCCTTGTATACCCTGATTATGTGAGATAAATTCCTCTACTCTTCCTTGCCCTTCCTCCTCCCTACCTCAATATTCTTCCTCCCCTCTCTTTCCATTCTTTCCTTAAAATCATCAAAACATGATAGAATCACTCCCAGGCCTTCTCTAATTAGACTTTTCTATGGACTCTGATGATGGTAGGATTCAAAGATGATGCATGTATCCTCCTCTTCTCTTGTTTGAATGTAAGCAGTTTATCCTTTTTCAATCCTTTATCTTTATTCATTCATGTTTACCATTTTATGTTGCTTTGTAATCCTGTGTTTGAACTTCAACATTTTTATGCATTTCTGGCCTTTTCATAAAAAAATGTTTGGAAATCCTCTGTTTTGTTAAAGATCTATTTTTCCCCCCCTGTTTAGCATTATACTCAGTTTTACTGAGTAAGTATTTTTAGCTGTAAACTCATATCCTTTGCATTCTGGAATATTGTATTCCATGCTCTGTTCTCCTTTATATGGTGGCTGCTAACTCATGTGTGATCTTTATCATGTGTGGCTCCTTGGTACTTGAATTCTGTCTTTCTGGATGCTTGTAGTATTTTTTTTCCCCCTTTAATCTGGAAGCTCTAGATTGGGGGAATTTTCTTTTGGGGGTTTCTTTTAGGAGATGATCAGTGGATTCTTTCTATTTCTACTTTGTCCTCTGGTTCTAAGAGGTACAGATGGTTTCCTTTTAAAATTTCTTGAAATAAGATTTCTAGGTTCTTTTTTTTGGATCATGATGTTCAACTAGTCTAATGATTCTTAATTATTTATTAATTATTAAATAATTAATTATTTTCTTCTTGATATGTTTTCTAGGTGAGTTGTTTTTGCTTGGAGATACCTTATATTTTCCCCCATTTTTTAAACCTTTTGACTTTACTTTAACATTTCTTATTGCCTCAGGGAGTCATTGGAGACACGGTCCATTCAGATTTTTAGGGAGTTTGTTGCTTGTGCAGGTTTTTGTACCTCTTATGCCAACCTGTTAATTCCCCTTCCAGTTCTTTCCTCCACAGTTGTTATTTCTTTTCCAACATTTTTTTTCCTCAAGCACTTTCATTCCATTTATAAAAACATTTTCAAACTCTTTGAAAACTCTCCATCTCTTCCAGAAATTCTAGTTGAGTTTTTGCCCAAGCTGTGTTTTTCTCTGAGGCATAGCTCATAGTTATTTTGAAGTCATTTTCTTCTGTGTTCTTGTGTCTTGAGAGTCCCTGCCACCACAGTGGCTCATTATGATGGGAATTTTTTTTGTCTGCCTTATGCTTCCAGGCTACTCCCTGACTTCGGATTTGATTTGATGTTTGGGCTGGGCTCTGCCTCTGAGGAGGAAGGACAAGGTAGAGGAAAGGTCTGGGCTAAACTTGTTGTTGCTTTCCTGGAATATTGAGTTGCATTATTCAGTATCTCAGGGGCAGTCTGGGAACCAGTATACTTTTGGTGTTTCCAAAGTTATCTGATGCAGGGCAAAGTCTGTTTTCTGCCCCTCTGGTCTGAGGTCTGAAAGTCATTACTTGGGTTTGGGTCTGTGCTAGAGTAGACTGCTGCTGGATTCTTCCTTTGTCAGTCAGCAAAAAAACTTCTATTGGTTCAATAGAAGAATCATTGCTCCTTTCTGGTCTGGGATTCCTACCATAGTTATTCCCCTGCAGGTTGGGCTAGAACCGGGGGTGGGGAAGCTGCAGCCTTGAGCCTTTTGACTGAATCCAAATCTCAGAAAGTCTTTTTTTTTTAATGTATTTCTTCTATGAAGTTTGGATTCAATCAAAGAGCCACACTTGAGGATCTAGAAGGCCATACATGTCCTGGAGGCTTAAAGTTTCTCACCCCTGGACTAGATGCTGGCTCTGTCAGTCGATTAGTCAGTAAACATTTATTAAGTGCTATGTTCCAGACAAAGTGCTAAGCAATGGAGAAAAAGTCCCTGTCCTCATATTCTGCTGGGGATAACAAACATAAAACTGACGCATTCTCTATAGAACATGTACAAAGTAGATAGAAAGTAATCTCAGAGGAAAAGTAATGATTGATGAAATCAGGACAGGTCTTCTTCTTCTGGTTGAGAAAAACCAAAACTCTTCATCCCATTTGGGACTCTTATCCCAATGGGACAAGAGTTATTGTCCCATTTGTTCCACCAACTGTTAAGTATAATCTGGCTTCCACCCAAGACAAGGGCATTTTGTATTTCCCTACTAGAGTAAAGGGATACGTGGCTGCTGAATGGTGGAGGAAGTAATGCTAATGGTGCTGTTGACCTGTGTAAGGAATTTATTGGGTAGGTCACAAATGCTCTTGGGAGAGACATGTAGTCCGAGGACATTCCAGAGGAAAGAAAAAGAAAGAATTTGAAAAAAAATGGTATGTATGGGAAGCCAGTCAAATCATGTTTCTGGTCTTGCTTGAATTTTTTTTTTTTTGCTTTTTGGAGGTAGGACAATTGAGGTTAATTGATCTGCCCAGGGTCATATAGTTAGTTTTTTGTGTTAAGTGTCTGAGGTCGGATTTGAACTCAGGTCCTCCTGACTCCAGGACCAGAGCTCTATTCACTGCACCATCTAGCCGTCCTGACTTGCTTGAAATTCTAGAGACTTGAGAATGGACTTTCTGCGGGTAAGATTCTTTTATCTATCATACTTCTAGTTGAGATCTTATCCTGCCCCCAACTCAAGAGGTCATTAATTTTCTTTAGTATATCTTAATCTGTGTAACTCTCTGACGTCTGTTTGCTCTTTCACTAGGACAAATGGCTTTACTTACTATTTGAAATTATTCAGTATTTTTTTTTTAGACTAAAGCAATTGATATTTTTATTAAATTATATCTGCTGATTGACAAAATTATAAAAACATTAAGACATACCATAAACAGAATTATTCTGAGGTAAACAGCATGGCCTGAGCCACAGGATTGTCATAACTTGTAAATTTAATAGAGGACACAGATTAAAATCTCGACTTTTAAGTCTCCTAAAGAAACTTAGAAGAAAGTCAGGCCCATTTCAATGTTGTGTGAATTCTTTTTTTTTTTTTTTAATTTTTTTTTATTTACTTATTTACTTTTAA
>CM053583.1:235867818-235904444 GCA_028627135.1 Pseudochirops cupreus
AAGATTCAGTTCCACAATCACTTGAGTTTCAGATTTTCTCCCCTCCCTCCCCCCCCCCTCCATGGTGGCGTGCAATCATGTATAGGATCTGCAAATACTTTCACATTGTACAATAGTTTGGTCATATTGAAGGGTTGTAACCAATGAGTGATCACTGGGAAAAGAAAAAAAAAGAAATTATTCAAGATGAATAAATAAATTATTGTAATTTGTTATGGTCTTCTCTGTAATCATTGTTTCATGAGAGGAGACCCAAGACAGTATATATGAGCTTAGGGATGCCCACCCCCCCTTAAGAGTAATTTTGCTTCTTAATTCAGATTCATATCCTTAGACCAAAGATAGATATAATTCTAGCCCAATAAGCCTCTTTAACACTTTTGCTTGAAAAAGCTACCAGCCTTGGGGTACTCCTGAGGCCTATCTGTTGCTCTCTCACAATTATTATGCTGGGAATATAGAAATGAGCTTTGGTTCTCCTTTCCATAGAGGCAGATCAGAACTCAGTTCATATTTATCTGTGGAACTGATAAGCTGGACCTATCATCTATCTATCTATCTACCTGTCTGTCTATCTATCTATCTATCTATCTATCTATCTATCTACCTATCTATCTGTCTATTTTTAAAAAAACCAACTCAATAATCTTACATTTGGCCATATATCACATACACAATCTTGGGCAAGTCTTGTAAATTCCCTAGAACAAAGCTTCCTGGTATCTAAAATAAGAGAATCAGAGTAAATGCTCATTAAAATTCTTCATGGCACTGTCAGCGACTTTTGAGATCTATTTACTTTGCAATGAACTACAGATAAGGGGGCCCTTAATAAATTTTTTATTTGGGAACTCAAGATTTAATTGAGTTTATTACTAGGAGGTATTCAGATTCAAAGAAGAAAAGCTGTATTGTGCCGTAGAAAGAATACTGGTTTGGAAGACAGAGGAAACAGGCTTGAATCCTGGCTCTATTACTCATTACTCGTGGGACTTTGGGTAAGTCATTTTACCTTTTAGATCCTCAGTTTCCTCATCTGTAAAATGATGAATTAGATAAAATGTCTCCCGAGGTTCTTTCCACCTATTGGTCCCTGATCCTAAAAATATGCAATGGTTTGCAAAGGACAGATAGGTTTCTAAGGCAGACTCCTGAAGTGTTCTGACGTTAGTTCCACTAGGTCATAAAAACTGTTAAACTGTGGACTGTTTCCCTGCTGGGGTTGGCAGCCCTTATCTATATAAGGCGAAGGCCGTTTAACATATTTTAAGTAAAATGAAATATGTGTCATTTGTCATGGCTGTGCAGTATGTACTTTTGGCAAATAGACCCTGATGGGTTTTAACTCTAGGGAATATTTGCTTTATAGGAGCTGTAAAAATGGTTATTTTCCTATTTCATTTTTTTCAAGCAGTTCTTAGCCATGCATGTTTAATGCAAAAAGGCTGTCACCCATCTAGTTATAGCTGCCTGAGAAAGGCAAAAGAGTTGTAAAAGCATAGCAGTTATAGAGCATAAATAAACAGCTCTTATTGCTTAATTACAAAAATATAGCCTCTAATAAAATATGGGCTGTGACCCAATACAAATAATCCCATTGTAAGCAAGAACAGTCAATGGTGGTTGTAGAATCAAATGACTAAGTGTTTCTTTTAAGATGTTTCTAATTTTTTTTAAGTGCTTAAAAGTATCAAAGCAAATCTTTCGAGCATCTTGTAGAATAAGGAGCAGGTCATTTGTTTGCTAAAAACTTTGACATTATTCAGCATGAATGGAAAAGAATGGAATGTAATTTTTAAAATGTTCATTAATAAACAGGAGTGGAAATGGCCTGTTCTATAAAGCTAGAGGGGATCACATGCTTGATGGAGCCTTTGATTTTTATTAATAAGTATAATAACAGTTATAAACATGACTCTTTATGTTGCTTTCTTCTTTCAGGATTTTTCTTAATTAAAATGGACTTGATTGATCCATGTCAGTAGAGCCAATTAATATTGATGAACACAAATGTTTTCATATACGAAGAGAAGAAGTCTTAGCATTTGGTGGTATCCCTAGGTCTTTCCAAGCTGTAATTATTGTCTTCTTCCAATTCTGAATCTCAAGAAAAATGATCAGCTTCTAGGTATCTTTGTAAATTGAGCCTAGGAAAATCATAGATACTGAGATTTCATTGAATACCAGTTGGTATCATGGATGAATGTCCCCCACTCATCCTCCCATTTTGGAATACTGCTACTTTAATAGTAAGTCTCAAAGAGAATTGAGGTCACTGAGAAACTAAAACCAAGTTGAAAATGGTTGATTGAGCATATATTGGGACATCTTTAGGTGATTCGCTTCCCCTTCAATTATACAAGTAATTCAGGCAAAGCCAAAGTGTTCTGCCTGAATTATTCAGGTAATTGAACTTATTGAGCTACGATTAGAAGAAGAAAAATCAACAAAGAAAAACTTTGATCTTGCTATTTTTGATGATTAGAGTAGTAGTTTGAGAACAAATAGCTCTAGATACATGTACTCAAAAAAGGAGGGGGTTCTAGTGGAGCTTGTTCAGTGAGCAATTTTTTGAGTCTCCCAATTAACTGCATGAGATTACAATGTGTAGATTCTTGGTCTGAAATGCAAGTCCCATAAAGGGACACACAATGGTGGTACCTTATGGAGAGAAGAAAAGGATATTCTGTGAATGGTTTGCAATGATTAGAGCTTCCTCTAAGGGAATTGGTGATTGAGTCAGGTTATGTGGAGACTTGTCAGAAGTCAGCCTTCCCCTATCATCCATGAAATAAGATCAGCCCACTTTTTTCTTTTTTCCTGTCTTGGACTTTCAGAGCAGTAGCCATCAGATTTGGATTAAAGAGATCCCTACCTTCCTTCCCAAAGGGGCAGAAAAAAGAAAAGCTAGACAAAGGATAGATGCTTGTTCAGGTGGCCAGAGGTTCTTGAATCTTAGGGTCCAGAACTTCTTCTGCCTGTCTCTTTTCTTTTTTCTTTTCTTTTCTGTTCTTTTCCTTTCTTTTCTTTCCTCCCTCTTTCTTTCTTTCTTTCTTTCTTTCTTTCTTTCTTTCTTTCTTTCTTTCTTTCTTTCTTTCTTTCTTTCTTTCTTTCTTTCTTTCTTATTATTATTCTGCTTGGGATCCATGTCAGTAGACCCAAGTCCATGGCTAGAAATTCTTCATGCATGGTCTAAGAAGTCTGGAAGGTCTCTGCCACAAAGGTTAGCTTCCTAACAAGGAAATAAAACTGTCCTCAAGATTTAATTGATCCAGAAGAAGAAGACTTAAACCACTGAAGAAGTTTACTGATTGCCTAAGGTAACTAGATGGTGCAGTAGATCAGAGTACTGCACCTGGAGTTCAGATCTAGCCTAAGTTCAGATCTAGCCTCAGACACTTACCAACTGTGTGACTCTCAGCAAATCACTTGCTTGCTTTAGTTCCTCATCTTCAAAATGAGCTGGAGAAGGAAGTGGCAAACCATTCTGGTATCTTTGGCAAGAAAACCATGAATGGGGTCACAGAGAATTGGACACGACTGAAATGTCTGAACAACATTACAATAACAAAGGTATAAAAAGCTTGTAGCAGTAGATGGAGTTCCTCAGGCATATGAGACTTTCCATTGCTGTTCAAGTCAACATACCCCTCTAACTGGGCATGCCAGCCTGGCAAATGTGATAGAGCGGGGAGCTATGAAGCAATGCTACATCTTTGCAGAATATGCTTTCCATGCTGTTGTTAAGCAAATTTTCTTTTTTGGTTCAATTGCATATGACATATATGAGCAACTTATTATTTCTTTCCAATCCTGAACCTGAACTATTGGATGGTTCTGAGTCAAACCTGGCCCAGAGTAACTAATCCCAAATTTGGGAATTCCAAAGAGGATAAGAGTTTCTGAGTTCAATCATTTGGGAATCAACCTCCTGGATTAAGGATATTTTCTCAACCTGGTAATTCTTGGAGAAGAAAGTACACCAATTAAAAATCTGAAATTTAAGGGCTAAAATTTTGCCATGGGGGTAGGGAAAAGTGTTCTAGAGATCTGGACTTTGTTAATCTCAATATTGTTGCAAATCACTCAGTTAGTACAAGTCCAATGTGAAGGGAAATAATTTGATCAGCAGTTCCTCAAATTAAGTCTACTTTCTGAGAGGTCTAATGAGTATAGTGGGTTGTTTGAATATTTCAAGTTTCTGTATTTGTCTATGGGTTCCTGTGAATTTTTTCTTTGTTATCTTATTCATTTTCTATAGTGGGTGAAATAAAGACTGTGTCATGTCTGACAACCATAGTCAAACTATGTAATTCACTGTATGAGAGTGGTAGCCCTACTACACACGTTTGGAGAGGCCTAGACACAAGTTATACCTGAGTTTTACATTGGAGATTTCCCCAGAGTAAAATTTCAATATGATGGCAATGGGCCAAAGGGAAAATTGATCCCTTGGGAATCACACTAAATACCCACCAGCCCAGAGTCCTAGAGCGACCCAGAGTCATAATTTACAAGCAATAAAACCTTTTCCAATGTCCAGACAGATTGTAGACTATTTATTCTAATAGTGATTCAGAAGTGATTTTTGTTTTTTAGAAAAAGGGAGCTTAAATATTTCTACTTGTCTCTTTAAACCAAGACTCTACGTAGAACTGGTAGATTAGAATCTGGTGAAGGACACAATCCCAGGGATTCTCCCTGTCATATTCTCTCAAGCCACCCACATTCCTTAATGACTTCGCAGTTGGTACACACACACACACGCACACACACACACATGCACACACAGCAACTGATGAACATGTGTCAGATAACCATAGCCCCTTAAGTTTCTTTTTTTCCCTTCTTTCTACTCATGTTCATATTTGACAGGGGGAAGGAGGAAACAAGTCTTTGCTCCCGAATCTTGTAATCTTTTGCAGTATCTGAGAATCTTGTGTTCCCATCTCAGAGCTCCAAAAGTACTTTATTTTCTAGTGGATGTATTGAAATGTGGATCTAACAGCAATTCAGGTATCTTCAGGAAGTGACACATGTTAGACCCTAAATGTTGTCCTATGCATGTTCTCCACATTTATTTTCTTGGACTTTTGGGGTGAGAGGGAGAGAGTAGTTAGTCCTAGGAATGTTACTATGAAATTAGTTCACAACCCAGTGCTTAAAAACATTTAAGGATGCTAGAGGTAGAAGCAGCCTTGGACACTATTTAGTCTAGCACTCACTTTTTAGATTAAAAAAAATTTATATGATTTTTAAGTGCTTTGCCATAAACCACGAAGTTAGTAGAACAGCCAGGATTACCACCAAGAACTCCTGGCTCATAGAGCCAGTTCCCTTTCCATTATAGCCGGCTCATTGGCTCTCAAGTTTTGGGGCATACCCTTCCTTTATTTCTATCTAATTAGGAAAATTTTCACTCCCTAAATTTCTAGCCAACCAAAATGAGTGTGGATCTAGGATATATCACTAAATGAAGTGATTACATTCAAATGATGGTATGATACATGGATTTTATTAAAGATTACCCTAGTTCCCCTGAATGTTTCTGAGGAATTATGCACAGGGAGGTCAGTTAGATTTTTTTGCTGGATAAAATACAGCTCAAAATCAGTAGCCTTATTGCTGGCATATGCACAATTAAGGTAGGGATTTGTACTCTACCAGTTTCACCTAACTTTATTCGTATATTAATCAAATGGGACATTAGGATCAAGACCTACCTTCGTTTCCAGATTCCACAAAACTCCTATGGAGTTATAAGGGGTTTTTTTTAGAGCAAGGTATCAGAATCTTTGAAATAAGTTTGAGGGAAAGAACAACAAAATCAGGGACTGAACAGAAGTTACAAGAAATTTTCTAATTCCAGGTCAGATAGTTGTTTGGGATTGTGGATGGCAAATCAATGCCAAAAAAGCGATATTCAAAGTGTAACTGCATCTTCAATACTCTGTCCTATAGAGATCTTAAGAACCATTGTTGCATGTTTAAAAGGGAATAAAATCTTGGGAGAGTGGCATTTAACTGCTATGGTATAGCTGGAGAAAGACTATGTGAAATTCAGAGAGAAATGACTAAGAGAATTTCTTTCCTAAAAGACTGACATGTTAATGGTCATCTTTGAGAAAGACCGAAAGAGACATTTCCTAAGAGAATGGAATTTAACTCTTATGCAGAAGAATTCTTGAGAGCCTTTGATTGGTATCCTGAGGTCTGAATGGTGGAACTATGTTTCCAGAGTTGAGAAGTCAACAGTTTCCACTGATGACCAGAGGAAACTCTAGCTATGATATTTTCCAACTTGATTCATTGCTGAAATATACTGTTTGTCACACTGTTAGTACATTGTATGGTCAGGATAGTTACTTAAACCTGTAAGACTGGACTGGGGGATGAGGAAAAGAGAGAAGGGAAAATGTATGAAAGAGGCTTATCTGGTTTATTTTATGAGAAGTGATGGGAGTTCAGAGTTAATTGAATAATTTATGAGAGAAATTGTGTATTTTCATTAATTTATGAGGAAATATCAGAACACACTCCTTAGAGTCTGGGATGAAAATTAATAAGGTGATGAGTCAAGAAGAAAGGTTATGAGTGGGAATTGATCATAGTTATGGACTAGTGAGTTGCACCACAGAGCCCACCTAACACAGAAGCTACATGTGGTGGGTAGAAGTCTCTAAAACTCTTTATCAAAAGAATAGATGGTATTAGCCTGAGATATATTGCTAGATTTGGTAGTTCTGTGGCTAGGTTTGGTAGCTTATAGCCTTGCTTGTGCACTGTACAATACTCTATAAGATTGATTTTGTAAGGGAAGACTTTCTACGCACTGCACCATAGTGGATAGGCTCAGAGAACAGCAGATAGTCCTAAAGAAATGAACCCCATTAGATGGTAGCAGAGAGTAGCTTGGTGACTGCCAAGAACAACAGAAATAATCGGAGGAGACAACGGGATGAATAATAAGCAGTTCCCAACAGAGACAACAAAACGTCCTGGGGAATGTGAAACTCAACAATGAGTAGCAGAGAGCAGTGCGATGACATCACCAGATGATTCTGGTAACATGCCTTTTTTAGCCAGAATTTTTGTAGCTGCTGGAGCACCGTCGCCACAAGGGTTCCTAATGTATCTGCAGTCCACAAATGTGCCCTGACCACATTGGTTCTTTGTGTGTATTTTCCATATATGTTTCCTGATTATTGATATTTTCTTCAAATGTGTGCCATATTCCCCACTGGTGAGTATGGGTGAGTGTAGCCCAAGTATATGTGGTGCATGTGGTCTTTTGTTATCACTTCATTTACTATTATATTTGAGTAAATGTTTTTGGTTTTGTTTTGTTTTTTTGGAGGGAGGAAAGCAAGGCAATTGGGCAATTTGGGCAATTGCCCAAAGTCACACAGCTAGTTAAGTATCAAGTGTCTGAGGCTGGATTTGAACTCAGGTCCTCCTGACTTCAGGGCTGGTGCTCTCTTCACTGTGCCACCTAGCTGTCCCCAATTTTTTTTAAACACAATGTGCCCTAAGTTTGGCTGGCAAAAGTATATGTATGGTGAAGGGGATCTTGTGAGCCACAGCTTTGAGTGGGTGCTGACCCACAGTGACTCAAAACTGGTTTAGCTTTCCAGGGGCACATTGTGAAGGAATGCACCCGACCACTTTATATGTTTTTGTAGAAGCAGAGCCAAAAAACATAAAGAGAGAAGAAAATTAGATCAATTCATTTCCCAGCTACATTTTTAATGAATTCGCAATAGTTTATGCAGTAGGAACCTTCCTGTATTCACCAAACAAAGGAAAGAAAGGAGGAAGTTTGAAAGAAATAAAGATAATCTCAAAAATCTAATTTTCCAGGAGAAATGGCAAAACAGAATTATCACTTATTGTTAGGGATTAACCTAGAGTATACCTTGGTGTTCTTGAAATGTAAAGGATTTTGATTTTAAAATGAGGCGTTAATTATATGGAAATTAATTCTGGTGCCTAGATGTTTGAAACTTTTATAGGGTGCTAATCCAGAGCACTGCCTACATTAGTTAAGTCTGGAGCTCTTTGATAGATTTGAGGTTATGTATACACAGAATATTGGGTTGGTTAATAGCTTCCATTAACACTAGAAGAAGTTTCACATTCTAATCCCCTCACAAATGGGAAAACAAATACAACTTGTTCCATTTAGTAAATCAAAGTAATTCAGGCATTTGCACTGGATTCCCCAAGAAAAGCAACTTCAGTTCCTTATTCTCTCAAATGCAGAAAGCTCTCAGTTGGCATTGCTGGGCTTTTCATTCCCATCAGGATTGTCCAGCATCTTTAACCTTTTTTCCAACATCTGCTTCCATTCATCTCTGAGCCTAAGAAGAGGAAACAAATCATACAGATAGTCAGTCCATTCATCTTGATGTCTCAGGGTCCAGAATGGTTTTCTTGAACCACCCATAGTTTTATCATGAAGGCCATAGACTGACTTCGACACCATGGCACAAACAATTTGGATTGTTTTCTTGTTAAAGTGCTTTTAAACAGTCATGTTCTTAAGTGGACAAAGAACTGAAGGAATTAAAAGGGAAGAATGATGATCAGGAAAAATATTGTTGGAAAAATGTCATTTTAGGAGCTCTCTCCAGGAAAAGTTAAATAAAAGCTGTTTTTATCCAAATTCAGTGTGGTAAAATAAAACTAAAGTTTGCTCATTTTTAAAGGGCAGGTGAGCAATGGATGAGAGTTTTCATTTCTTAAAAGGCTTTTGTCAAACACTCTTATCTAACAATTCTGAAACTGTTGGAAGCCTGTCTGTGCAGTCATCCTTGGCAATATCATTAGTATCTGACATCCAGTTACCTTTCGAATGCATGAAATTTAAGTGGACGAGGAGAGAAAGGATTGGGAAAATGATTCCTCACTATCTTCATTCTGTAATTTGGTTCCTGAGAAAAGACAAGTTCTCAATGGGTCAGATTGTGAAGGTGTCTTTCTATTGTAAAGACAGCAAGACCCCCTTAGTTCAAAACTGAATTGGCCTTTGGAGAGAGAAAGGAGGATATTTCTGCTGACCTTCAGATCTTATCCAACTTGGAACAGAGAACAGAAGATATTGCCCCTAACACTCACATGGGAGTAGCCAGCAAAAAGAAATACATGAAAAGTGAGCTGATATTTTTGCCCAATTTTCTTAGTCTGCTACTTCTTGAGAGTCTCCACTAAATACCTTTCTCCCTTGTTTTCACCTTTTTGATTAAACTTGTGTGTCATGGTTTGGGAGGAAAACCTCAGAGGTTACCTACCACCTGCCTCAATTCAAGTTGAACACAAATCTTTTTTATACAATTCTGAAAAAAATCACTTAAATACTAAATAAAGAAATCTAATGGGGGGAGAAACCCACTGTCTTCTGGAAAAGCCAATTCCACTTTTGGATGGTTCTAATCATTAGGAGATTTTTAGTTACATTGAGCTAAATCTGCTTCTTTCCAACTTTTATCCATTTCTTCTGGTTCTGCCTTCCAAGGGCAATCAGAACAAGTTGTATCCATCTTCAATACGACAGTCCTTCAAATACTTTGAAAGACTAGAATATACACCATAACTCTATTCTGTTTGAGAATAAACATCCTTCCTCACCTCCTCCTCTTTTTTTTTTAGTGCTTTTTTTTGTTGTTGCTGTTTTGGAGGGTGGGAATGCAGGGTAGTTGAGGTTAAGTGACTTGCCCAAGGTCACATGGCTAGTTTTTTGTGTTAAGTGTCTGAGGTCAGATTTGAACTCAGGTCCTTCTGATTCCAGGGCCAGTGTTCTATTCACTGCATCACCTAGCTGCCCCTTTTTAAAAGTTTTCTAAAAAAAATTAACTGATAGCTTTTTTTGCATTAATTTCATTTCTGAATAAACATCTTGCTCCATTTGGCAAGCTTTGCCATGTTATGGCAGGGTCAAAGGGTACATACAATTTAACAATTAAGAACACTAAAAAAAAATGAAAAGAAATCAAGCAAAGCTAACCAACACATCAGCTGAGACTGGTAGCATTTGCAGTACCCTACATCCAGGACTCCCAACTCTACAAAGATGGGATACTGTTTTTTAATATCTTCTCCAGGGACAAATGTAATCATTATAGTTATATAGCTTTCAGTTTCTTTTTTGGCGATTGTTCTTTCTCTTTACGTTTGCTGTAGACATTGGATATTGTATTCCTGGTTCTGTTTACTTCATGCTACATTAATTCAAATAAGTCTTTTCATGCTTCTTTAACTCATCATTTTTATAATACATTAATTTTATATTTCATTCATTTACCAAAATCTTGCTATTCCTCAATTGATGCTACCTAGTGGCTTTTTTTTAAATGAAGAAAGGTCTAGCTTTGCTTCCTTCCATATCTCTATAATCCCATTAGAAAAAAAAAAGTTCTTTTAACTAATATTCCTAATTAAGCAAAACAATTCTCCCATTGATCACATCCAAAAAAATGTGTCTCATTATGTACCCCAAATTCCTCACCTCTGTATCAGTATGTGGAGAGCATGCATCATCACTAGTCTTCTGGAATTGCGGTTGGTCATCATGCTAATGAGAGTTCTTAAGCCTTTCAAAATTGTTCATCTCTACAATGTTGTTGCTATTATATAAATTCTTCTCCTGGTGCCACTCACTTCACTCTACATCAATTCAAACAAATCTTTCCAGTTTCCTCTGAGATTGTTGCTTTCATGACTTCTTACAGCACAATAGTATTACAGTACATTCATATATGACACTGTTCAGCTCTTCATCCAATTGATAAGTATCTGGTTCTTTGCCACCACAAAAAGAGCTGCTATAAATATTTTTGTACCTAAGAGTCCTTTTCCTTTGATCTTTTTGAGGTATAGATCTTTCAGTGGTGTTGCTGGGTCAAAAAGTATAAACTACAGTTTAGAACCCTTTTGGGCATAGTTCCAAATCATTTCCCAGAATAGCTAGCCCAATTCATAGCTCTATCAACAATGCATTAATATACCTGTTTTCTTCCAGAACCTCCAATATCTGTCATTTTCATTTTTTTTGCCAACTCTACCAAGCTGATATGAGGTAGAAACTCAGAGGGGCTTTAATTTGCATTTCTCTAATTATTAGTGCTTTGGAATATTTTTTTTACAGTTGACTACCTCCACCTGTTTAAATATGTAGGTTCCTTCAAGCCTCTCCTCTCTGGCCACTCCTTTCTTGATCCTTCTGCTTGTTTGTACTCTCCCAAACTCCATTCTGAAATTAATTAATATTTTTACATTTACTTATCTGTGCAATTTGAGTACTCTCCCAGTATGATGTAAACTCCCTGAGGGAGAGATTGTTTTGTTTCTCGCCCTTGTATCCTCCTCACCTAGCACCGTGCCTTATACATAGGAGCTCTTTACTAAATTCTTCTTGACTTGACTTCAATAGAACCAATCCTCTTATGAAATTCTATTAAGACCCCTCACCATTCTGTTCACTCTCTTCTGGACACGCTCAAGTTTCTGAATGTTCTTCCTGAAATGTAGTGCCTTGTAATGGTCATTGTACTACTGAACATAGCTGCCTGTTTGACTGAGGCAGAGTAAAGCAGAATACTAGATCTGTAGTGTCAATGCAATATTTACAGCACCCATGATCACGATAAAGACCATGACTATAAAAATTCTCACATGATGCTCGATTGCAAACTATAACAAACTCTCCAAATAGCGGACAGAAGCAAAGAATTTATTTAGACACCAGAAAACCGAATTTCCAAACCAGTAAGCCATTTCCATCATAGAAGCAAAGAAGCTAATAAACCATAACAACACAGAGAGCCACAGTATCAACATTTACTCACGAACCTCTGTCTCCTTGCCTGAGTTCCTCTCTCCCCCACCATCTCTCTAGCTCTGACTCCCAGCTTCCTGTGGCTCTGTTCTATCCTTCAGCAAACTCCTCCCACCACAGGCTCCATGTGATTACATTCAGCCTATTAGGGGGCAGAGTTTACTTTCAAAGTAGGGAAGGTCTTCAAATTCCCCCTAGGCTTGTTAAGGGACAGGGAAGATCTTCAAAGTCCCTTTCCCATTACAAGATCCCATGCTTTTCTTTATGCACCTGAAATAACAAGCACTATTTTTGCCTGCCATGTTCTACTATTGACTCATATTGATGGCATAATTCAACAAAATCCTTGATCTTTTTCACACAAATGACTATAACCCGTTTATAACATTTTCCTATTGAACTAGCTTCCTCCTATAAACTTTCACTTACCACCATGCTTTTAGGGAATAAATTTATTATATAGCTGTGACTACATGTGAACTGCACACATAGGTGCTTAACAAATGAGCCTGATTTATAAATGTGTAGAAGGACAGAAGTATGCATTTATTAAGTTCTTACTACATGTCTGGTACTTTACAAATGTTATCTTATTTGAAACTCAAAATAATCCAGGGAGATAGGTACTATTATTATCCCCATTTTACAGCTGAGGAAACTAAGGCAGACAGAAGTTAAGTGACTTGACCAGGGTTATGAAGTCACATTTCAAATCAGGTCTCCCTAAATCCAGGCACACTGCTCTATCAATGAGCCATCCAGCTGCTTTATAAGTGTAGAAGTGGATATGGCTGCCAAAGAGCACTGCTGTAAATATAATTATTTATTGAGCTTTACTTAGCTATGTTATTCTCTGTTTTTAATCAATGAATATTATTTGTAATAGTTATTACATTTCTTTCTATATTTAATTTTAATTTTTCCATTTTGATATTGAAAACTGATCATTAATATTGCTACACATCTTAGTAGCTTGAATCTATTCCAGGTGTGTGACCAACACCCCTTTTCTATCTATGATCCTCAAGTACATGGATAAGGGTCTCTCTCATTTTTTCTTTTGTTCAAATGGTCCTGCCTCTTTGTGTTTTTTCATATTCACCAATTATTACAATGGGAATAAGGTTTTCTGCCATAGTGGCTGAAATACAAGGCAAAAGTCAGTTCTCTCCCTTATCTTCCAGGGCTGTCAAGTGCCTCCTTCGGGTTTACTAAAGCTAATACGCATCATCTATTGCTTGCTGCTGGGGGAATGATTTGAGTTTCCGGTAAGTGACTTAGGTAATCAAAGTAGAAGCCAGGACATAATAACTTCCCAATTGAAAGCTGAGTCAGGGGTGGCTAGTAACGTAAAAACAGACAAAGAAAGAAACATACACACAAACATATGTACAGATAGACAGCTGGATAAACAAAACAGCAAACAAATAAATGGCTGACTAGATAAATAAGTGGGTAATAATTAAATAAATGATTGAATAAATTATTAAAAAGATAAACGAAGGAATAAACAAATAAAAGAGATTTGGCAGCTACCTGAGAGATACTTTTGTGTGGACTAGGTATACCTGAGGACTTGGCCTATAAAAGAGGTGAAAAGATATTGATTATCTCCAGGAATGTTGGCCTAAAGTAATCTCACAAAAAAAATGCTAACACTTTCTTAGATGAAAAAGGAACTATAGCAGATAATAGCTGCAGCAGAAGCAAAAGCAGCCTTTCAGAGAAATATTTGTAATAGCAGATGTTATCTCCAGGTTATAGCAGCTGTAGTTTAGGAGAGAACTGCGGAGGAAGCAGAGTGGAACATCACTGAGGTGCAGAAAACAGCCCCTTGGGTGGCCATCACACCAGTCTTTTTAAGTCTCACTTTTTGCTTTACTTACTCCTTTCTCTCCCCTTCAACTTGAAGTTCTTCAGTCCTATTTCCTTCTTAAACTGAGGTAAGTAGATTATTTTTCACTCCCAGTTTGAACCTATGTAATGCAAATTACAAATGGTTCCTAATAAGTCTCAAGGAAGTACAGTTATTTCTTCCACATAGAGACTTTCCCCATCTTGGTTTCTCTATATTGTGGGTTAGCTTAAGAAATTAAATGGAAATTTTGGGGGGGAGTTTTGTGGAAGCTGCAGACAACACACAAAGGCCAGCAGATGACACTGAAAAAGTTTAGAAATGTAGAAATGCATGAAATACACATACACACACAAAATTGTATAATATCAACATATGTTATCTTTTAATACCATAATACTTCAGACTTCTTTTCTGGTATGAAGGGAAAGCCAAAAAATTTTACACAGATTTTCCAGATTACAAGGGTAGGGTACCATGCCCCTAACCCATGCTATGTGGAAGGGATAGCTGTAAAGCCAGTTCTACTATGCAGAATTGAACGATAAAAGCACAGGGCTTAATGGGAAAATGGGGTTATTGGGACAACACTCAAAAGCTTTATTAGAGACATATTAAGAAAAAATAAGAACCTGATAACAAATTACAGTATAGTTTATACACGTTCAATGGTTAATAAAAGAGATAGATAATATAGACAGATGATAGATGATAGATTGAAAGATAGATACTATAATAAATAGTGGGTCAGTCTGCAGTCTTAAGTCCCCACTTTTCACTGTAATTTAGAGATAAACAGTATAGATTCATCAAATACTACAGACTCGCCAAATTCCTTATTAATCTGGTTTTTGATTATTCAGACTGCCTACTGCCCCCTGCTGGGTATCTTCCTTTATTTTAATGCTTCCATCAGGCTTTGAAGTTCTCTGAACTGGTAGGTATACTACTTCATATGTACTTTACTAAATCCTACTTTGATCACGAAGACCAAAATAAAGTAAGGAATGGCCACACAGTGAAGATACCCCCAAATTTCGGTGAATCCTTTCAAGTTCAAAGAGTATTTTTGTTTTTTTGTTTTTTCCCATGAGACCAGCAATGACTGTCCTGACTGATTAGTGGAGGCAACAAGTTTGCTTTTTCTTGCTTTGGCTTTGATTTGGAGAAGCACTAGATTTTGTATTTTCCTTTTTTTTTTTTTAAACTTTATTGCCACCCTCTCCCAAGTACTATCGTTTGTCCTCCTGACCAGGGGTGGGGAACCTGTGACCTCAAGGGCCACATGTAGCCTTTTAGGTCCTTGGGTGTAGCCTTTTGACTGAGTCTAAGTTTTACAGAACAAATCCTTTTACTAAGGGGATTTGTTCTATGAAGTTTGGATCCAGTCAAAGGGCTACACTTGAGGACCTAGAGGGCCACATGTGGCCTTGAGGCCATAGGTTCCCTACCCCTGGGTATATCAACAATCTCAGATATGCAGATGATACCACTCTGAGGGCAGAAAATGAATAAGAATTAAGAAGCTTCTTGCAGCTAAAAGAAGAGGGTGCAAAAGTTTGCTTGAAAGTTAATATAAAGGGCTGGCTAGGTGGTGCAGTGAATAGAGCACTGGCCCTGGAATCAGGAGGACCTGAGTTTAAATCCAGCTTCAGACACTTAACACTTACTAGCCATGTGATCTTGGGCAAGTCACTTACCCCCCAATTGCCCTGCCCTCCCCCCTCCAAAAAGCAAAAAAAAAGAAAAGTTAATATAAAAAACAAAATAAAACAAAAAAAACCTAAGTTCTTGGCAACTATTCCCATCACTTTCTGGCAAATAGAGGGAGAAGAAATGAAAGCAGTGTCAGATTTTATATTCTTGGGCACAAAGATCATTGCAAACGGTGACTGCAGCCATGAAATGGAAAGACACTTGCTCCTTCGAAGGAAAGCTAGGGCAAATCTGGAATCTGGACAGAATACATAAAAGCAGAGACATCACCTTGCCAACAAAGGTCCATATAGTCAAACCCATGGTTTTCTTACATGACTGTGAGAGCTGGACTACAAGGAAAGCCAAGTGCCTTAGAATCAATACTTTCAAATTGTGGTGCTGGAGAAGGTTTTTGGGAGTCCCTTGGACAGAAAGGAGATCAAATCACTCCATATTAAGGAATTCAATTCAGACTATTCACTGGAAGATTAAATACTGAAGCTGAAACAAATACTTGACCACACAATGAGACGAGACTCATTGGAAAAGATCTGATTTTGGGCAAAAATGGCCAAAGGACAAGGGGATGGCAGAGGATGAGTTGACCAGATAGTGTCATGGAAACAATGAACATGAGCTTGGGCAGACTTCAGGAGACAGTGGAGGACAGAAGGGCCTGGCATGCTATGAGTCATGAAGAGTCATATGTGACTGAACAACAAAAATCTAGCTTTCCTAGTTTAAAAAGATAGCCAAAACATGGATTGAATCACTCATTCCTTGCTGAGTTTTGATCTCATATCCTTACCTGACTTTGCTTCCACTGGTACAGTGAAAATATTCTAGATTTGCAATCAGAGGAATTGAGTTTTCTAAGCCTCAGTTTCCTTGTTGGTAAAAAGAAAGGGTTTGGAACAAATGGCAGATGACTTCCAGCTCTAAATCTATTTTTCTATGTGTGTTATTAATTTGCACTTGTTTAATGATTTGCTTTAGGCCTGGACCAATTTTGTTCAGACAATGGGCCAGCAGGCTTGTGCTAATTAGTATTTTTGTGATCAAACAGTTATTTTTTATCGGCCTGGCAAAATTCTCACTGGCTCTGCCTTTACTTAAGAGTGTGGTCGTAATAATGCACCTGACAGCTGTGAGTCTCAGTAGCCTGTAGAATGCGGGATTGCTAAACGGAGTTTAGACTTTGCTTAATTTCATTTAGACAATGAGCCAGTAGATGTGTGCTAATTAGTAGCTCTGTGATAAAAGTCTTGTTTTCACTTTGTTTTTATTCTGCTTAGTTTTTGATGGAATATATTGCTACGTTAGCCCAGGCTGAGGGGGAGTAACAGATGCTAACACTGGTTGTTTTGTTGTGTTATCAGCAAGGCATAGAGTAACTGGAAGTTACTATGAAAACACTAAGATTTTTCTTAACATCCTGGTGGGAAGGGGCCCTCAACACACTCTTTTAACCCTTTGTTAACTGGCTAAAGAAGAAATGTAGTGATTCCTGAGTGTCTCTTTGGCCATAGCCATAAAGGGCAGAGAGAAGCACAATTGTCCCTTCCACATGGCCAGGATCAGAGTCATGGTGGCCCTGCAATCTGGAAAATCACATAAAAGTTTTTGGCCCTGAACTTTTTTCTTTTTCTTTTATGGGATGTTTATAGTACCTTACTGTAAAATTTGGGTTAAGTATTTGGTCATAGGCTCTGTGTCATCTGTGGATTCTGCAAAATTCCCCTTTAATTTCTTACGCCAACCTGCGATATACAGAAGAGACATTGCTAGACAATGGTTAGGCAGATTTTTCTTCCCCTTTTGCCGTGTTGTTAAACTAGAAATGGATCCCTGTGACTTGTATATCGGCTTAGAAAACTACAAATTAACATTATATATGTTGTATTAAATTTTTATTTATTTTTAAAAACATTTCCCAATTACATTTTAATTTGGTTCAGCCTGAATCAGGAAGTTTTGTTGAGCTGCTTATTGATGATATGAGGTAAGTTTGACACCTCTGCCCTTCAGGATGGTTATGGGATACATTTATTTGGGAATCAAAGGTGAAATATAAAAGTAGTGTGTATATGGCAGTGGGATTGTTATAAAAAAAATACCGTTACAGTGGCCCACTGGCTTATAAAAGTCTTTAGTATATAAGACCATCATAGAGGACAATAATCCTTTTAAAAAGGGCATATTTGAATGGAATTTTTTTTTGTATAGCAATTATTTAGCTCAAAGGAAATATTAGTTTGGTTCAGATTGGTTTCCAAGCCAAACCAAACACCTTTTTCAGTGTTTGTAATTGACTGACAAAGATTGGAAGGTGTATTTCAGTTTGGGCAGTACAGTACTATAATGATAATGGGAATTTGAAGATCTTCCCTGCCCCTTAATAAGCCTAAGGCAATTTGAAGATCTTCTCTGCTTTGAAGATAAAGCCTGCCCCCTAATAGGCTGAATGTAATCACATGGAACCTGTGGTAGGAGGAGTTTGCTGAAGGGTGGAGAAGAGCCCACAGGAAGCTGGGAGTCAGAGAAGCTAGACATGGTTGGAAGGAAAGAATGCTTCCAAGGGAGACAGGCTTGTGAGTAAATATTGGTCTTGTGTTGGTTTGTGGGAAGGCTAAAGGATGGCGTGACTCTCTGCTATGTTGTGGTGCAACTTCTATGTTGCTATGATGGATTGGGTTTCCTGGTGTTGGGATTTGGTTTTCTGGTGTCTGAATAAATGTTTTGCTTCTGTCTTCTATATGGAGAGTCTGTTATATTTTGTGATTGAGCACTATGCAGATATATTTATAGTGATGATTGGCACGGTGAATATTGCATTGGTGCTATAGATACTAACACTGACTGTTGTATTTGTCCATAGTTTTGTTGCCTCTCCATGGTGACATTATTTCTATTGTTGTACTCATCGTCCATTTGTTCTTTCAACTTTGCTTTTTTACTCTTTATCACTTTGTATGTCTCCCCTTGTTTCTTTCAACTTCTCTTGTGGTTCTCAGAACCTAATTTGCTAAAGCACATCTTATTTTCAGCAGCATTGGTTCAAGATAGTAAAGTATAATGTATTTGTATGACACAACACACATTGTCTAGCACACAGTGGATGCTCAATAAATGCTTATTTGCACATCATTGTTTGTCTGGCGTTTCTCTGAGCTCTTGGAGAGCTCCCTGAGGGCAGGAGCTGCATTTGCCTTCCTGTATATCTGCAACACTTTATCATGCACCTGGCACACGAAAAATGCTTTACACTTGTTGACTTGACTTGTTGGTCAGTCGGTTGATTAATTATTATATGACAACTCAACAATTCTGTGGGTAGAAGGTAATTTTCCCTTGTAATATTTAAAATAGAATATTGTTGCTATTTCCTGTTCTGGAAGGAAGGAAGTAAACATTTATCAAATACCCAGGCTGTGCCACACACTTTACAATTATTATCTCATTTGATTCTCACAACAGTTCTAGGGAGGTAGATGCTAATATTATCCCCATTTTAAAGTTGAGGAAACTGAGTCAGACAGAGATGAAATGATTTGCCCAGGGTCACACAACTAGGAAGTGTGTGAGGTCAGATTTGAACTCAGGTCTTCCTGACTGCAGCCCAGCCCTTTACCTCTATCCTCCCTACGACCTAGCTGGAGACCCTAAATCTATGCCCTGAGCCAAATTTGCTTAAACAATTTAATGTTTTTAGTCCAGGTTACAATGGACCATAATAGAAATGTTGACCAAATATACCTATCATTATGTTTACCTCAATATTAACAAATGCCAGTCTTAGTGAATAGAAAGTTAAGTAGAAACAGTCTTCTTATGTGAATTAAAAGACCAGATGAGGCAACAGGGAGAAAAACTGATCTTGTCTGCGCTTAGAACTACAAATAGGGCCTGTGTTGGCTCCTTACTGATCACAGCTTCAAAGTCCAGAAGCTGAGGAGATCACAGAATTGATAGCTCAGTAATGACAGAGTTTACCTACTTGAGCTGACCCTTGAAATCACAGACCTTTAAATCTCAGAGAGAAACTGAGAATGGAAAATAGGCACAAAGACTTTGGGCTTAACAGGGAATATCCATTGAACTTTTAACTGTGAACCACACACATCTAAGTTCCAATGCCAGAGAGAGATTTAGAAGGAAAGACATAGGTGTGAAACCTAGGAGTCAAGAGACCTGGTCTCAAATTCTGTTTTGGATAACGTCTCTACGAACTTTCTTGAGTCCCTTAGTCTGAGAGTCTAAACCTTAGTTTCCTCAATAGCAAAATGAAAGGCAATAGACAGCCTCTGTGGCAGCTAGGTAGAACAGTGGAGAGAGCACTGGGCCTGGAGTCAGGAAGACTCATCTTCCTGAGTTCAAATATGGCCTCAAACACTTTACTAACTATATGACCCTGAGAAAATCACTTAATCTTGTTTGCCTGTTTCTTCTTCTGTAAAATGAGCTGGAGAAGTAAATGGCAAATCACCACAGTACCTTTGCCAAGATAACCCCAAATGGGGTCATGAAGAGTTAGACGGGACTAAAAAACAACCGAATGACAAAGATAGCCTCTAAGGGTCCCTCCCTTCAAACTCTAGAGCTATGATACTATGCATGAAATCAAGAGGCACAGTTTTGACTGGGAATAGGATATGTCTGTAGGTTAAAGCATCTGTACTACCCCAAAAAACAATTTTAAAAAATGGTTGAGCCAACAGAAACTAAAATGCACCAAGAAAAAATTTAAATCCATCTCATTTGAGGTCCACTAGAGAGGAGGGTTGCTGGATCTATTGTAGAAAAGGAAGAATTCCTGATAGTGGACTTGGGTAGAGATTTATCTGTTTTTGTCATTGGATCAAATAAAATATGTACTTTATCTGGTATCTGAGTGCTTGCAGGAAAACTGAACATTCTTAGAGAAGAATGAGCCAAACTGTGATGTTGAAAGCATGGCGGCTGCACAAGACATACTGCTGTTTTCAAAGTAGATATACATGGAAGAGAAATATGCTATGGAGATTATTACTGATAGAGGACCCTAGGGTAAATATAGTTTGTCAGGTCAGGGGCCATGGCCCAATTTACACACGGTTTATGTAAGGATGATAATAAAAAGGCAGTTCTCTACATTTCTCCCTCAGAAAGACATATTTTAAGAGAAAATTTTGCTTAAAAAAACCCTGCAAAACATTCTAAACTGATATGTAACCTTAACATTGATGACCAGACTATAAATAAAATAGAAAAGAAGTATTATGTACCTGTACATAAGGAGAATTTTGTTATTCTTAGAGTCAGTTTCTCAGGATCCATGGCCATGGGAATGTCTAGTTTCCAGGTGTTTGATAATAACTCCCAGAATAGCCCCAAGGATTCTACGTAGTAGCTCCCCAAACCATAGTGACAGACAGTTCTACTGAGGCTGCACTGTGAGATATGGGATGACATAATGTAATATTTACTACACTTGTGCAGAATGATAATCTGTGAGTTTAGTGTTGGCAAGATGTCTTCTTTGTTGCCCTATAAAGCAGGTGGGCACTGGTCACTGAGTAGGGAAAACCAGGGGACTCTGTGTGTGCCTCAACTCTCCCCCATTGAGACTTGAGAAGATTTAGAGGAACACAAGCTGTGCTTGTCTCAATTGACCCCATTGAGATGTAGAAGTAGTTGCCGCCCCCTTTTTGCTGGCCCTTGCGAGAAGGGTCATTAGGAAATGCTGTAGGAACTGGTTCTCCCCCAACCCTCTGAGAAGATTTGACTAGAATAAAGCGGATTATTAACCCCTCTGAAACTGTCTGCCTGTCTGACCAGATCAAGAGCAAACTTGTTAGAAGTTGGAGATTGAGAACTCCAGTGCCTCCTGTGTGTTATCTGTGAAACAATACGTCTTACAGCTTTGGATAGGAGATGTATTTTTCATCAAACAAGAGGGAGAAGTAATCATACAAGATAAAATACATAACTTTGATTAAAAGCATGGATCCAGTCATGTCACCACTCTACTCAATAAACTCCATGGCTCCCTTTTGCCTCAGGAATAAATACAAAATGCTCTGTTTGGGATCAATATCCTGTCTCAACCTAGCTCTCTCCTTCCTCTCCAGGTTTCTTATACCTTACTCCTCAAAACGCCCTCTTTGATCCAGTGACTCTGGCCTCCTGGCTGGTCCACAAACAAGACAACTCCATCTCTTGACAGCCCTTTCTCTGGCTGTCCCTCAAGCCTGAAATGCTGTCTGTCCTCTGCTCTGATTACTGATGTCTCTGATTTCCTTTAAGTAACAACTAAAATCCTAACTTCTATAGGAGGTTTTCCCCAACCACTCGTAATTACACTTACCATATTGCCTGGCACTCAATAGGCTCTTAATATATATTGATTGACTGATTATATGAAACTGAAAAGTTTCTGTACAGACAAAATTAATGCACCTAGGATAAGAAAGGAAGGGGACAAATGGGAAAAAAAATCTTTGTATCAAATTTCTCTGAAAAAGGTTCAGCATTCAAGCTATATGAAGCATATGTGTACATATATGTATATATGTACATTTATACCCATATGCACATACACATATATACATACATTTAAGTATATGCATATGTCCACAATATATAAAAGGCAAAAAGATACAAAGAAACAGTTCTCAAAGGAAGAATTGCTTCCTTTGTGAAAGAATATTCCAGATCACTTATAAAAGAAAAATGGAAATCAAAACAATTCTGAGGTTTCACCTTACACCCTGCAAACTGGCAAAGATGGTGAAAATGACAATGATGTTCAATAGCATAGGGGCTGAGGAATGAGAGGCACTTTAATATAGGGTTGGCAGAACTGTGAGATGGTAGAACCATTTTGGAAAGCAATTTAGAATTATGCGAATAAGGGGACTGAAATGGCCATACCCTTTAAAGCAGACTCCATGACTGGGCTTATAATAAGGAAGGCGTCAATAAGAAGAAAGTCCCCATGAACATAAAAATAATTATAGCAGCACTTTTTGTGATGAAGGATTGCAAACAAAATAGATGCCCTTGTTTGAGAAAGGATAAACAAATTGTGGCCCATGAATGTAACAGAATTACTGTACTTTAAGAAATGATGTGTGTGATGATAACAGTGAAGCAGGAAAAGATCTACATTTACTGATGAAAAGTGAAGTGAAGGAGAGCCCAGAAAATGATATAGTGAACAATTAAGAAGAACGTAAATGGAAAGAAATGGGGACCACACACCAAAAAATCAAAAGCAAATGTGGCAAAATTATAACCATCAAGCAGGACTCAAATTAAGGGATATGAAAAGACATCCTTCAACCCACCCCTTTGCGTAGGTGGGAGGTCCACAGTTGTTACACATTACACATTTTCAGACTTTTTTTTTTTTTACTATATCCATAATTTGTGCTGATTTTTTTTTCCTCTTTAGAAAATTACCATTTTTTTCAATGGGATGGCTTTCTCGGAAGGAGATGGAGAAGGATACTGGGGAAAACTATGAGAGGGTAAGAAACAGAAGTCATCAACAAAAACTTATTTAAAAAAAAACAAAAGGAAACCACATACTTTGTCAGGGCACTTCTTCCCTGACGGTCTTCTTCCAATTCCCGATAACAAGTTTGTTTGCCGATTTCTTTTTCCCAGAAGCTTTTAAGATCATGACAGGTTTCACAACAGAAGACTTCTCTTCGTATATATTGATTATTCATTTCCTGAGTAAAAAGAAAAGAAGACAGAACTACCATAGTGCAACTGTTTTAGCAGATTCAACCTCTACCCTTTCCTATCATGGGAAATGTAGCTTGTCTGAAAGGCAGGACAAGTTGTTTTTTTGCCCCCTTCATGGGAAGGAGGTAGGCTTGTTATATGCAATGAAAAGCCACCTTCAGATCATCACTAACACCCATCATTGAAACAAAGAAAGTGGACAAGAATAATAAGATACAAACTAGGTTTGCTTCTGGTAGTTGGACAGAACCGGTTCTAGAAAGAATAAGAAGACTAGTAGTGATGTGTCCTCTTGTTTTATTGAAAGAGAAGAAGTGAACTTAAAAAAAACCTTCGATTTTTAAAAATTTAAACTTAACCTTAAAATTATTTTCCATTAAAAATTCTTTATATTTGGTATAGAAATATAACATAAATATAATCAAATTTAAAAGGAAATTTACTGTGAAGAGCTTTATTATGTAAGAAGAAAATAGAAACTTGCACAGAAATACATCCCTATTCAGTTTTAGGATTTCCTGTCAACTATGTTTAGAAGAAGCTGTGTGTGCACTTAATGAGAGGCATTGTTGCATATTTATAAAACTAGGAAGAGTGAACTGAGTTAAAAACAAGTATAGGTCCATAGGTCTGAGGTCTAAGTGAAATCAGTATGTCTAAAGGAAATTTAATATGTGCTTTGTCTTCTTTCTATTCCCTTGTTTGATTGTTATGAGAATCTGTGTTTTCAAGGGAAATACTGAGTAGGCTGATGCCTACTCTCTCACAGGCTGGTAACATGGGACAACATTTAGAGAAACCAGATGTCTCTTTTTAAGAGATTGGCTTTCTTCCAGCCAGGCTTCTGTACCATTGCCAAAGCTGTTTTCTATATCCATCACATTGGCTGCTTCACCCTGCTCCTTTGAGAACCTCACAATAGCTCCCAAAGATCTTTACCCTCTGTTTTCAAGTACCCAAGTAGGACCCCTTGAATTTCTGTATTTTTTCTTTTTTTCCTACTTTTCTATATGTTTATTTTATAACTCTTCATCTAATCATCCTCTCCTTCATACTGTAACCAAACTACATCCTATATTGTAATACCGATTGCCCAGTTTGCCCAACATACTCTTTTTAGCACTCAAGAAGCTTCTGAAATTCTCTATCTTCTGAGAAAATTTTTAGTAGAGTTTCTTCTTTCCAGCACTGTCCCTCACCTGGACATAGAATCACACCATCTTTTCCACTTACTCCAGATACTAAAATATCTTTTCCTTTTGCTCGTATATGATGTAAAATGCATACTTAAATATTTAATGTATGCATCAAGTCTCTGTTTCTATGTATTTAAATTCATGACTCCAGAACACTGAAGCTCACAAGGCAGACTAGAAACATCCACTGCGAGATTGCCATTGAGTTTCCTCTACACACAGGTAAAGGAACACAGAGCAGAAGATGCAACCAGGAACTTGAAGTTCTGTGTTATGCTCATCAAGGCAAGCATACGTATGTTCATGCTTTCGTCTGTCCACCTCAGAATTATCTGTCTTAATTAGACATTCATAGATGGAATTATGCCATTTTCCTATATGTTCAATGTACAGAAATGGATCACATACAAAAAAGAGTTCTGGGACTTTTTTCAAATGCCAACTCTCATTGAAAGGGCATAGTCACTTATCTGAACCAATGTCCTGGACATTTATCAGGGGTGATCCACTGTATTAGAGCAACTCGAATGGTGCAATGAACTCTCATGAACTCCTTTCATCACTGAAGGACTTGCACTTTGGGTTGATGCAGCAATTCCTTATTTGTCCCAGTGACTGCAGAATTGTATTAAAGAGGATTCACAACTGAGCCAGGAAGAACCATTTATTAGGCTATAAATGGAGCTAAGGAGAAACAGCTTCCTTTCCTTTCCCTTCAATGGAACATTTCATTTGTGGTTGTGATAGTGTCTCTTTTGGATTTCCAGCGAGGGGTTGGGGAGGGGTCGCTCCTCCTACTTCCATCTACAGTAGTGATGGTGTTCAGATTCCCATGTCATCCAGAACACGTGTTGGCTTAGGTAAGTAAGCCTGAAGTTGGACCTCAAGTCCCTGGGTGCCTCTTCTTTTTGTATTCTTTTCCCAGAACACAGGTAAAGAACAACCATCATAAAACAAATGTTTCTAGTCTTGGTGGCTAGCTCATGAGATTGTGAGCTTTGGAGTTTTTAAGTGGGGTGGGTGCTATTTGCCAACTGTAGCTCTTCTTAGAGGAGAGGAGCACCATAGCACTAGAGCCCAAGCAGTATTCTGGTTTGCTAGGAAATCTGGATTTATGAGTTGTTCAGAAAGGACAGGTGAGGGGCAAAAGTAAATTATCTGTTGAATTATCCTGCAACATTGCTTTTAGCTCCTGAGAAAGGCGATGGTCACTGTTTCATGCTTTAAGTATTTGGTAATGCATGCTTGTACAATCACTTGCATTTTAAGCATTTCCTTGTTGGAAGAGAACATAAATAACCATCCTATACCTGATACTATTTTGTACATTGAACATCTTTTCTAAAAAGGGACCCTGCTAATCTCTTTTAGAGGAGACAGTAGACATGACCCATACTTAAGTTTTATGAAAAAGATTTTCCCTAAAACTCTGACTCAGGTGATATGAAGCTAGAGAGAATGAGAAAAAAGCCTGACTCCACTCTGTTTGGTGTCAGACTTCCCCAAGACAGAAGAATGTGGTCCATGTAAGTCCTGAACAGGAGCCCCTTGTGAATGGAGGGGAAAATCATTATTGTTAATGACTGTCACATTAGCCTATTAACATGAACAGGCAAATATCAACATTAATTACATACATTGGATAAAGTCAATCATTATCAAGAATATAGGCTCTTTGAGAACTACTTTTCATTAATTGTCTTTGTATCCCTAGCATTTAGCATAATGCCCTGCACATAGTAGGTCCTTAATAAATTCTTATTTAATAAATAGTTCCATATAACCCCAACAAAAGTTGTCAATTGTTGTTCCTTTAATGTTTGAAGATATTTCCTATAATGTTTCATAACTTAACTAGATGTTCTGATTAATGTTGAGACCAGCTGGCTAATTTCTACTTCAGCAGCAACACTATGAACAATTCTAAATATTTTTCTAAAGGAAATATATTTGAATCGAGATGAAAAGTCAGATTCCTTCCTTCAGTTACTTATGTATTATTGATGGCTACCTCTGCATCCTTAAGAAGAAAGATAAACTACAGAATCAATAGCAACTTGAGAAATGCACTTTTAAGGAAATATCAAAATAAGACTAGTGAGAGACAATCAAAGAGATCTATTTCCCCTCTCAAGGTTTTGATGGGAAAACCTAAAGTTAACGAGTTGCTCTTACAGCAATTGCCATGGGAAGAAAAATGTCATAACCTACCACAAAAGTTCCACCTGCCTCACAGAATTGCTGCGAGGAAAACTATTTTGAAAAGCTGAAAGCATCATGTAAATGCGGTTCTTTTCTCCCAAAGAAGTCAGATCAGCTCGAAAGTGCATGACTTGCTTGGTTCTTTCATCAGAATTTAAGTCACATGGAAGGGGAATAATGGGGAAACAGCTGTGCCTGAGATATAACCATGGCCAATTAGCACTTTACAGTCATAGAGTTGGAGACCATCTGGGCTTTCAGGGATCTCCATAGATCACATCAAGTCCAGGCAAAATGTCTTCTTAACACAACTCTGAACAGCTGTCCTATTTTCAAAGATCTACTGCGTGGAAGAATGCTCTACCACCCCCATTCATTGGACTTAATGCTACAGGCAAAAAGTGTAGTGTTAAAGCAGAGAGGCTGCATGATATAGAGGACTGAACATTAGCTATGGAGGCGGAGTTCCTAGGTTTAAATCTAACTTTTCTACTTTTTGTCAGTGTAAGTATGGGCAAATCACTCTCTCTGGGACTCAATTTCCTGGTCTGTAAAATGAGGAGACTGATCTAGGTTAGAGAAGTGGGAACCACTACACTGTATATGAGAATCCCTATTGGGGTGCCTAGGTGGTACAGTGAATAGAGTACTGGCCCTGGAGTCAGGAGGACTTGAGTTCAAATCCGACCTCAGACACTTGACACACTTACTAGCCACGTGACCTTGGGCAAGTTGCTTAACCCCAATTGCCCTCCAAAAAAAAAAAGAGAGAAAATCCCTGTGGACTGCAGAAAACCACACATATTTATATGTATTTTTTCTTAATACATCAATGCATTAAAATCAGACAGGAACTATATTTTAATCTGGTTCTGGCTGTATTCTCGAATGTTGTGAATTCTGTGCAAGCTTTTCTAAGTGACCTCTCCCGATCCTTATCAGCTCAATATAGATGACCCTTTAGCCAGTCCTCATACTGGAGATAAAGGGAAGGCATTACAAAGTAAAATATGGAACTAGCCAAAGATGCAGAAGCCTATGCTAGCAACACGGCAACATCAGGCAAGAGCCCTACTGAAAATTGTGGCCACCTAACCCTTGTTCCATTGTATTTACTAGATACATAATGTGTTGGGGGTAAAACACAATTTTAGTGAGTAGTGGAGCACTCAATAAAACTAGTAGGAGAATTAGAATTTTGAAACCCTTCTTGAGTTTGTAGTAGTTAAAGTAGTTAGATGGCAAGCTACTTGAAGTTTTGATTGTGCCATCTTTTATCTTCTGTAAAGTGAAAGGTATCTAGGTTTTTTTAAATGTTGGGAAAACAGCAGAACTGAAGAGAATGTTACCTCGCAATCATTATGCCTAAACTATCTGAGGCAGAGGGATCTTTGTATCTTCTTTTTTTAAAAAAGGATTTATTGATAAGAAAATGCCATAATTTCCCTTGATTCTAGTACCAAGCAACTCTTATAGGCAAAAGTTCCTTCCATTTCTCGTAACAATAATAGCTCACATTTATATGGCACTTTGTGAACTACAAAAAGCTTTACATACATTATCTCATTTGATTATTTCAGCCTTAAATAGGCACTTGCCTGTACTCGTTTAATTTCACTTGTAGTACTAGCCCTACATGTACTTCTTAATTCCTCAGTTCATCCTATTCTCTCTTCCTAACACTTTCATCGTCACTTCCCATCGCATTGCTCTCTATTTCCTATCACATCCAATCTAAAGTCCTTAGTTTGGCTTCCATTATCTGTCCCTACCCTATCTAACTGGTCATCAGGGCAGTTCCCCTCAATGTCTCATTAACATGCTTTATTTGTTCCTACCTTTTATGCTTTAGCTCACTTTTTTGTCCTCATCTGGAATTCCCTCACTTCTTCCTTCCACCATCTTTTTTCACTCTTTTTGGCCCAAATCATTCTCCATTACATCTTTTTTAACCATGTGAAACTTCCTCTAAACTTTTATAGCACTTATGTACTTGACATCCTGCTGCTGGTGTCACTCAAGAGATGAGAATGAAGGGGATGGATGTTTGGTGGATTTGAGCAGATACTTCCCAATGTCGCCTTCTTCCAAATATGCAAAGTCCTCTTTGACCTTAAAGCTAAAGGGAGGCGTGGGACCAGGAAGCAAGAAGACAAGAGGACAAGATCAAAGGGGATCTAAAGTATTAGGTTTATCTCTCTAAAATTTAAGTTAGAGCTGCCAAAGTAAGATATCTATCTGGATGTTCAAGAAAACAAACATTAAGCAAGATAGTAGTTTATTTGAGAGAAAAGGAAAAAAACTCTCAGGATATTTTTAGTACACATGAACGAAGTATTCATGGGAATAAGTAAGATGTGAGGGGGCAGAAGTCATTTCTTCTATTTATCCTGAAAGAGGGACTTGAAAGGGAGGTCACATATCTAAAGGGGAGAAGCTACTATGGAAACCTCTACTTCAAAAAGGAGGAGGAGCAAATTGTGGAACCTGTCAATTAAGTCACTGGTTCAGTGGATGACTGACAGCTCAGTCTGCCTTGCCCACTAGCACCACCTTGTGGTTATAAATTGTTTCGCAATTTTAGTACTAAATACAATACAACTATTGGAACCAGAATCATAAAATGTTAGCATTTGAAAAGACCTAAAAGATATAGACTCTTCATTTTATAGATAATGAAAATGAGGCCTAGAAAGATTAAATTACTATCTTGGGATGAAAAGCCTAGTTTATAATGCAGAGCAGGGACTAGGCCAAAAGTCTACAGGTTCCTTATTGGATAGTTCCTTAGTCAGTCTTTCCCAACTAGATGGAAGGCAGGTGTCATGGCTTATATTTCATTGTATCTCAGTAACAGCAAGCACCCTAGCATACCCAGGATAGCTACTAGCACAAGTTCTTTGGTCTGCTTTACTAAAGGAAAGCAACTTTCAAGGAGTCAACAATCTTTAATTAAACATACACACACATATATAATGTATACATATATTTATCATTCACTTAGTTCAGGGGAAAAAGTCAGCACCCTGAACTTCAGAAAATACTAACAGAAATTACAAGCAGACAAAAGACAGAGACAGAGAAAATAACACAATTCAACAAACCAACAGACAAGGCTTCTAGCTGCCTGACCATTATATGTGTATATATATATATATACATACATACATACACACATAGTTAGTTACCAGAGAGAAAGCACCAACATCTGGGTTTTCAAAGCCAGAGGACTGAAAAGGCTGCCCAGAGTCTCCTCTGGCTAAATCACACAACTCTTCCCATAAGTGAGCCCCAAAGCAAAATGTTAACCTCCGAGCATATATACACTTCTTCAGGGTCAGAAGGATCACACCCCTCATGACCCACTGCCTAAATACAAAATAACAAAAAGTATGGGCCTTCCTGAAAAAGAAGCCTCCTTGAAGCAAGCTTCTCTTGTTGGGCTCCATGTAAGGTCTGTTAATGGGCATGGAAGATCTTCAACTCCCATTAACATTACAATCTCATACAATGTTAAAGTGCTATACTTTTGAGCCTTCTCCCCACCTCTACAGTAACTCTCTCTTTTTTAAAAATTGCTCTTTGGAGGGGGGAAGGCAGGGCAGTTGGGGTTAAGTGACTTGCCCAAGGTCACATGGCTAGTAAGTGTTAAGTGTCTGAGGTCAAATTTGAACTCAGGTCCTCCTGACTCCAGGGTTGGTTCTCTGTTCACTGTGCCATCTAGCTGCCCCTACAGTAACTCTTAAACCTACTGATTCAACATATGGCATTGATTCTGACATCAATTCACTTGTGTGCCTTTCATACCCCTTGCTCTCCTAATCTCAAAACACCCTCCTTTGATCTTCCTATCTTTGTTAGCTATTGTCCCATAGCTCTCCTCCTTTTTGTGGCTAAACTTGAGAAGGTCATCTATAATAGGTGCCTCCATTTCTTTTCTGCTTACTCCCTCTTTATTTCTTTGCAATTCAGTCATCCAACTGAAAGAAACTATTCTCTCCAGAATTACTAATGATCTCGTTTCACAAAGCTAATGGTCTCTTCTTGATCCTTATCCTCCTGGATCTTTCTGAAGATCTGGACACTGTCAGTCACCCTCTTCCTTGATACTCTGTTGTGTATTGGTTTTCCTGACACTGCTTTCTCCTCTTTCTCCTATCTATCTGACTGCTCCTTAGCTATTTTCTTTGCTAGATCTTCATCCATATCACTCCTGCTAATGATGGAGTCTTTCAAGACTCTATCCTGTGCCCTTGTCTCTTTTTCTTCTATATTATTTCACTGGTTGTTTTCACTCATTAGCTCCCAAGGTTTAATTTTTTTTAATGTCTATGCAATGAGTCTAACTTTAAAACCTGCAAACACCTTAAATTCACCTTAGCTTTTTAGAACTTCTGGATACAAAAGCTTCTCTCTCTTTATTTACTCTTTCTCTGCTAATACTCTTTCTTTAACAAAATAATTAGTACCCATAGTTTCATGTGGATGAAAAAGATTTGTGACATTAGAATACAGCATGTAAAGAATAGCCATTTTTTTCTAATAATTAAGGTACTGATGTGAAGTACTGTATAGCAAATGAAAAGACTACTCTGCTCAGAATTTCCACTCTGTCTCATTGCGATTGGATTTTGTCTCAAACCATGCCTTAGTTTGCCAGGAGCTATGAACCTTGAGTGAGTTGTTCAGTCAAGGTGAATGTAAAACACCCATTCAAATATCACAATGTTTTATGTTTTAAGCATAAGAGGAGTGATAGGTTACTTATTCATACTTTGAGTATTTGCATCAGGTTTTAAGTTTTTAATGTATGATACATTTAGGTATTCAATATATACTTATAAGTCTTTTTTGTTGGAACATTTGTGTCTGTGTCCACGAACATATGGATATATGTACTGGAGAAAATAAATAGCTGTTCTACCTAATCTGCTTTGTACACAGAATGCCCATAGTAAACTCCTTTGGAGAGATCTGAGATAGGGGCCAAATTAAAGCTTCATTTAAGAGATTGTCTGCAGACAATTGGGGTTAGTAATATAATGAGCCAGAAACAATAAGTGACAGGCTGATCTCTCACTTTTGAGGCCAGGCTCTCCTAGGACTGAACCTGGTCTACGTAAATGCAGAGATAAGCACCCTTAGTAGGAGAGGACCCCTTGGCCCCTTGGCCCAGTGAGTTTGTTACCTAGGCCAATAAAGGAAAATTGACAAATGTCATGTATGGACAGTGTGATATGATTTTTATAATAGTAACTATCTTCTCCTTACTGCATTAATTTTAACTATCTAGGAAGCTGACTTTCCCAAAATCTTGAACAAATTCTTCATAATCCCCAGATCCCTTATATGAAATAAAGCTCCAGTTGCTATTTCTATCCAATATTTCTATCCCACTGAGTGTATTTTCTAAACAAACTAGATGCATGGGAGTACAAATGAACAATTGGATTATTTTTTACCAGTGAAGCATAATGTACCTCAAAAACCCAGGAGGCATGAAATAGGCAGCATTGATCTAAACGTGGCAAATTCAGGAAGATTTGTTACAGTGGGAGGAAGGGATAATTTGTAGTATTGTTGATGAATGTAAATATGCTTGGCTCACTTTGTGTGAAGTAAAAAAAAAACTTGACAGCAAAGATTAGGAAGAATTCTAACAGGTGCTGATGCAGTTTGAACAGACTAGACCCCTCACTCAGAGGGGATGGGGGCCAGATAGAAACAGTTAGAATGACTGATGGGTCTATAAGTCCAGCTCCTGACACCAGAGGGATTTTGCCAGCTCTTACTCATGTTTGCTGTAATCTAAAGGCATCTGGGGTCTGCTTAACCTAGACAGATGCTCTAACTTCCTTTTTTCTCCTGAGTATAAAATTACTGGGGCCATTTCAATTCAACTTGGGCGGAATTGGTCTCCTAAAATTGCCATGTGAAATGCCTCTCCTCTTAGAACTGATGATCATAGGATCATGGAATCACTGATTTGGAGTTAGAAGGTCATCTAAGTCCAATCGTTGTCTCTTTTATAGAGATATAATGGAAAAGAACACTAAGTTTAGAGTCAGGGACTTGGATTCAAATCCTAACTGTGTCGCTTATTACCCATGACCTTGAGCATATTATTTCACTTCCCTGGCTTTCTGTTTCCTCATCTATCAAATAAGATGGTCGTACTAGACGTCTCCTAAAGTCCTTTTAGCTCTAAATTTGCATGTGTGTCATTTCTCCTCTAGGAAATCTTACTTCATCCTACTGAATGGAGAAAAAGGAGAAAAAAAGATAGGAAAAAAAAGAAAAAGAACATTAAGAGCACAAATATCTTACTTTGAATGTTTTCTTGGAATAGATTACTGTATCCATAAATTAGAATGTGCAGATGCACTTTTGACCAGGATTTTGCTGGAAAATGTTTTACTAGCTCTTCAGAAGGAAAAAAATGTAAGATACACTCTTAAGTTTCATCTGCATTATTAACACTTTCTTAAGCCTAGATAAAACAAAACAATAAATGAAACACGCTTTATAGCTTGCTGATTTCTAAGATATAAATGCTCATGCTAAAATGTTCATAATGGGCTTTTGAGAGCCAGCTGGCCTCCAGTATGCCCCTGCTTGTGACCCTTCTACCAAGGTGGAAAAAACTTGGGAGATGGAGAGAAGGCCACAAGTCATATTTTCAAGATTGCTTTTTTTGTTATACCCACGTATTTTGAACATCAAAAAATTCTGCTGTTCATAGTACATGTTGTTGTTCAGTCATATCCAACTCTTTATGGCTCCATTTGGCGTTTTCTTGGCAAAGACACTTTGGTTTGCCATGTCCTTCTCTGGCCTACTTCACCAAATAGGAAACAGAGGCAAACAGGGTTAAGGGACTTGCTCAAGTTAACACAGCTAAGTATCTGAAGCCAGATTTGAACTAAGGTCTTTCTGACTCCAGGTTCAGTTCTCTATATACTGTGCCATCTGTGCCACATATACTTATGCGCTCTATGGCACATAGATAATTATTTTATGAGATCAAGGTACATGTATTTCAGTAAAAGAGCAAATCCTCCTATGCACCACAGAGGGGGCACAATTTTCCAAGCTTGCCTATGGTTCACAAATGCCTCATGCATGCTCTGCCTTTATACCCATTTCATTAAACCAGATGTGACTTTGCAGACTTGGTGTGGATCACTTCTCTACACCCTCTGCTAGCTGCTTCTGTTATAAGCAAATACTTATGTGCCTGTTAGTACTCTCTACAAAAATAGCTTGTGTTGGTGCAAATAACTATTTTCTCAATCAATTGCCAGTGACAGAAACTGATTTATCTCACACCAGTTTTAAAATGTCCCTGGATTTGTGTAAAAACCCATCTTCTTCTAACTGTGGAACACTAGAACATGTCCCAATTCCATCTCTGCCAAGATGTTTCACTATTTTTACCATCATATACACCCCAACTCACACACACATCCTTATTTCTCTTTCCTCAATCCCCTACAACTAACTGATTCATTGTGAAGGCCTGGAAACAAGAACAGAGGTTTATTTTTATAGATTTAGAGCCTGAGAGGACCCCAAGGATCTCCTATTCTGATCTTCTCCTTTTGCAGTCGAGGAAACTGAAACCCATAGGTTAAGTGACTTGCCCATGTCACAAGAGAAGTAAACAAAAGAGCCAGGTTTTAAATCCAGCCCTATGAAACCCAAAGCTAGTACTGTATCATCTCTTACCCCTCTACTATGATACAAAACCCCTAGATTCTTTTTTTTAGTTTGATAACAGGTGTTTTTGGGGAGTCTGGGCCCAAAGATGAAGCAGCACCAGTGAACAAATTGTGGTTTCTGAATATATTATTATAGCATTTTAAGAAATAAGGAATTTGAGGAATTCCAAGAAATAAGCGAAGCTTTATATGGAATGATGCATAATGAAGCAAACAGAACCAAGAGAAGAATATGCAAAATGATACCAAATGAACCCAAACATAAATTCATTATAACAGACCAAGTCTGAACCCAGAGAAGAGTTGAGGGAAACATCTCCGCAGTGCCTGCATGTAGTAGATGTTAAATAAATATTTACTGACGAATTGGTACAAAGGTGGGGACTATGGATGCAGAATGCTGTATAAGCTATCGATAGTGCTTTAGGGTTTCCTTAAATATTTTTCTTTGTTATACAGATCCTTTTGGGGGGGGGGGAGGGTGAGTGGGCCATCTAGAAACATCCATGTAGTAGAAACAAAAGACATCAATAAAACTTATTTTTAAAATGACTGACAGCCAGTGAGTGGCTCAGATGAAATTTCTTTCAATCACAACTCCATATGGCCACAGTAGTTTGAGCAGCTAATGGGTTATCATTCCAGGCCCTGAGATTTATGTGCAGCTTCCTTAGAGTTTTTCACATACTTCCAGTAAACATTACTGGCTGCTAACTTTATAACCTGAAAACATCCTAAATTCACCTCAGCCTTTTAGGGGCTTTGGGATATAAAAGCTCCTTTCTCCTTATTTACTCTTTCTCTGCTAATACCTTTTCTTTAACAAAATAATCGGTACCTATGGTTTCAGGTGCATGAAAGAGAATTTGTGAAATTAGAATACAGCATGTAAAGAATAGCCATCTTTTTCTGATAATTAAGATACTTGAAGTGAAGTACTGTATAGCAGATGAAAGGGCTACTCTGCTTAGAATTTCCACTGTCTCATCGTGATTGGATTTTGTCTCAATGGCCCTCTCTTCTCCAGTGTGTAGAGTTAATATACTGGCTTTTCCCTGTCACAGGGGCTACTCTAGAGCTCACAGTTAATAAGATTTCTTTGTACCAAGGCATCCCCTTTCTGTGAGGAGCTCTAAAGGACTTTTCATCCATTATCTGAGAGAAGGGATAGGAAGGTGGCAAACATTAGCGTATAGGACTGCCAGGTAAGTCTTCCTTTGGTTTTGATCTCCTGTCCATGATGCTAGGATATCTTTCTGTGGAATTTGCCTAGAAATGATACTTCTCCTTCTTGGGCCAGGGAATGAGTGCTTTGAAGGTGGGGATGTTTGGTGGCCTCATGTTCCTATGCCATCCATAGCTCTCTTGTCTTCCCATGACTTCAGTCACAGACCATGAAGAGAGGTAGCCTATCTGACCATCAGTGTTTTCCATGACTCCTAGTTTACTAAAGGAAATTAGAAAAAACTTATGCTTCATCTTGACATTTACAGAACAGTTATTTGATACTCTGTCTCTTTCTGTTTCTCTCATAATATATGTGTACACATACATATACATATATACATACATATACACACATATATGTAAAAGGAGCAGCTAGGTGGCACAGAGGATAGAATGCTGGGCCTGGAGTCAGGAAGACTCATCTTCCTGTGTTCAAATCTGAAGTTGCTCTGTGACCGTGGACAAGCTGCTTACTCCTGTTTGCCTCAGTTTCCTCACCTATAAAATAAGCTGGAGAAAGAAATGACAAACACTCTAGTATCTTTGCCAAGAAAAGCCCCAAAGGGGTCACAAAGAGTTAGCCATGACTGAAATGACTAAATAACAAGGTATGTGTATATACGTGTGTGTGTGTATGTGTGTGTGTGTATGTGTGTATGAAAGAAAGAGAGAGTATGTGTGCGTATATAAGTTAATCATATATAGCTAGGTGGTGCAGTAGTTAGAATGTTGGATGTAGAGTCAGAAATACCTGAGTTCAAATCTGACCTCAGACGCTTAATAGTTGTGTGACCTTGGGCAAATCACATAATCACACTCTGCCTCAGTTTCCTTATCTTTAAAACTGGGATAATAATACCACCCACTTCCCAAGATTGTCATGAAGATAAAATAAGATAATATTTGTAAAACACATTTCAAATCTTGAGGCACTACATAAATGCCGGCTACCAATATCATCATCATCATCATCATCATCATCATCATCATCACCACCATCATCACCATCACCATCATCATCACCATCATCATCACCATCATCATCACCATCACCATCATCATCACCATCATCATCACCATCATCATCACCATCATCACCATCACCATGTAACGATACTGGGATTTGAAGATCTTCCACGCCCCTTGAGCTTGCTGATGTA
>CM053583.1:235904944-235958543 GCA_028627135.1 Pseudochirops cupreus
ATATATATATATATATGTTATACAGATGAAACAGCTGATGTACAGAAAGGGCTCTTTTAGGTTACATTTTTCCAATGCAGGGGTGAAGTATAGACTGACCAGCCACTATTTCCCCATAGTATTGAGAGGAGTCTTAGGCAGGAGAGACATTTGAGAGAGATTAAGAGATAGCTTAGAGTCTGCTGGCTCTAATCAGGAATGAAACAATGGATTTTGGTTGGTATGGTAAGCTAGTTGGGGTTATTCTTATGCTTATGTGTAAGTGAAGAACCCAATCCACTTTTACCTGCTTTCTTTTGCTTCCTGTTTCAACCAACCAATCAATCAATATTTGTCAAGTGCCTACTATGCACCAGGCTCTGATTTAAGGTCTGCAGATACAAAAGCACATGAAAGACAATCCTTGCTTTCAAAGAGCTCACAATATAATGACATTTTCAGATTTGTTTTGATTGTCTACACTTACAAGAGGGTGGCCTTTTATTTTGGGGGGGAGGGCAGTGGTAAGGCGGAGAGTGGAAAAGTAGTGATCATGACACTCCCTAAAGAGACTCTGAAACATCATCCTCTGTCAGAGTAAAAGAAAAATAACTCTCCTTTCCCAAGTTCTCATCAACTTCTCTCATAAAACCATAAGGCATTGGGTAGTCCTTCTCTCCACCAATGAGGAGAGAATTATGCAAATGCCCAGGGTTGAACCCTAAGTTGCAATAATGAAAAAAAGAAAACTTTAAAAAAATAAAAAGAGAAGACTATTTAAATTATTGAGGCTTTATAAACCCAATTTGGATGTTACCAATGGCAAACTGCTGGTGTGGTTCAGAACCACACATTTAATAGAGATGACATGTCATTAATTTGTCTTAATAATGGTCCATATAGAGAGAAAACAATCCTTGTGAAGGCACCTCTAGCAGATTTGACTTGGCATAGCTCCAGTGGTGTGTCAATGAGTTAAAATGGTCAGGTATCTCCCCAGCCCTCCTCCCTAGAAAGCAGCTCATGTTGGCTTAGAAAGGAAAGTCATGTCCTAGGCCTGGGATACTCTGCCCATAAGAAGGGAGGACAATGCATTCCTCAGGTAAGAGCAGCTAGAATCCCAGGCTCATGTGATTGACAGTGAAGCTTGACAGAACCATCTGTGTGCTCTCTCTCTCTCAATTTTTCTCTTTCTGTAATTCTATATTGATAGAGATATAGAACTACACATAGATATAGATATAAATATATTTTAGATTAAATATAAATGAGATATAACTATTTAGAAAAAATATCTATGTATATTACGTTACGTTCCATATACAGAAATATAATTTTCTTTTTCTCTCTTTGGATTATTTTAAAAAGAACTTCTCCAACATCAACAAACACATTTCAATATACAAAGAATAGTAAGAAAGAAATGCACATCAAATCATGAACCTATATTATTTTTATGTAACTCATTTAAATGTACATTAAATTTAACATGGTAGTACCAACACTGCTCTGCTTATCTCTATCCCCTTCTGAACTTTTCTCTCTGTGTATAATATGCCATATGTCACATATGATCTATAATAATCACCATTATCATCATTGTCATTGTAGTAGGTTAGGCCTGACACAGGTTGATTCTGTGATTCAGATTTCAGACTGGAATGAAGTGAGCCCTTAGCAGACCACCTATAGTTAATAACAGGATGCTTGCTTACTCAGGGAGCGGAAAGAATCTACAATGGTGCCAAACTAACTCAGGTAGACACAGTTCCCCTCAACTCTATAGGGAAATGCCTCAGCTCCTTGGGATAACTGAAGATAGCTTCCTTTCCTTTTAGGGAAACACCCATGCACATGCACACCCCCATACACCAGAAAACATAAACAAATTTAAAAAGCTAGCCTAGCTTACATGGCAGATATTGCCCTACTACAATCATTATTATTTACATGAACTGACACTGTGTCATGATTTCAAAATATGTTGTTTATTCCTTCCCCCCAACCCCCACCAGCATCACTGCATCCTTTACCCCAACCACAGAACCACTTTTTTGTAATAAAAAAAACCCCACAGTTAAAGTGACAGCATCTGTATCTGTAAGCAAAGGTAACCTTTGATTTTTGCTGTCCAACCTACCTCCCATCAACATCATTACTAAAAAGAAGTGCATCATGTTTTGTTTTCTGTCATTTGGAGCCAAGATTGACTGTTGTATTTAATGAGTTTAACTGATTTTTTGGTATCATTTTCAGTTACATTATTATATTTGTGATGTACATCGTGATTCTGTTTTTGTTTTCTTTGCTCTACATTAATACATACCAGTCTCCCTAAGCTTTTCGAATTCTTCATATTTGTAGTTTCTTATGGTCCAGTAATATTCTATTACATTCATATACCACAATTTAAAAAACAGCTATTCCCCAACTGATGGGCTCATTTCATGCGTGTGTGTGTTATAGAAAATTCTGCTGTGACTATTTTGATATATGAACCTTTTCTGCCTTTGACCTCCCAGGGGAACATGGGATTCTGCATCAAATTGATTAATGGTTTAGTAAATTTACCTGTGTAATTCCAAATTGTTTTTTTAAGGATTATTTCAATCCATGGTTCTAACAGAGCATCACTGTGCCTGTCTTCCCACAATCTCCTCCAGTATTGACTGTTTTAGTTTTTTTAAGTCATCTTTGCTCTTATGATGGACATTAATTAGTATATAACTCACTTCATTCAGTTTGAGTAGACTATTTTCCCATATACCCTTCTCCCTTGTGCATGTATAGGGGAACTACAGATTCCTCTCCATTTCATCTTCTATACACATAACTCCCGTCCTCTCATCTTGGATTTGATTCTCAGAAAATTTATTTTTTTTCAACCCAAGACTTAAACAAAGGGGACAAACTTTTAAATTTGCTTTGATTAGTTGAGAGTTTTAAGGGAAATATAACATATTTCTTAAGCTCAGTGAGCTATTTATTATCTGTCTTTAATGCTTGTACCTAATGCAAAGTCTCAGTTTTTTTTAATTAAGACTTTAACATGCTGTGACAGCCTGTCATGCTGTAGTCCACTATATATTGGCAAGTAACAAGTGATGGCATGAAGTAATTAGGACTAATTTTTATACTGCAGATTGGGTGATTAAGTAAAACTGGTCTCTGTGCTAGGAAATAGTTGACAGCAGAAAGTGGAGATTTTTACACAATCCCTTTTGTAATGTGGGTGGATGGGAATGCCCTACCTTGCCCCATCCATTGGTCAGGACACTTCCCACAGAGCTAAGGAGTGAGCCAGATGTTCTGTCATATTGCTAAATTATATGCATCAACAATGGTTTCTGTTTCTGTTCACATCCCCCAAATTGGTGGTTGTGATGGAGATAATGAAAGAGTAAACCATGAAGAGCTACCCCATCCTCCTACCCCCAATACCTTGGCTGGCAGTGTGTTATAGAAAAGCCCTGTCTCCCTTTCTTTTTGGGTTGTCTTTCATTTGGACTGCAAGTTTCCGTTAGATTCTCAATGAATATTGTACATGTATATGTCAGTGAGAACATCTGATTGCTTAGGTAAGAGGTGTCAAAAATGAGGCCTACATGGAACCAAATTAAAATGTAATTAGGAAATATCTGACAAAATATATGAAAAAAAATGATAGATATTACTAAAAAAGACATGTGGTTTTCTAAGTTAATACGTGACCCTACAGGTCTATATAATTTAGTGGCTCCCATTTCTATTTGAGTTTGACACCAGCAGCCTAGGTGATCTTGAGACTAGGCCTTAAATCCCTGGTTCTTGTGTTTCATGTTTCTTTACCTAACCTGGGTCATCAGAGATCCTGAGAGATAGATGGTTCCAGCCCTGTAAGTAACCTCATGAAGTTGAAAGGTCAAGGGTCTCTGAGTTAGGCGCTGGTTGCCTAGCAGGTGATTTCTACTGCAATTTCCTAGAGGAGAACGTGGTCAACACAAAGAGGATGCTATAGGTGGAAGGACCAAACCATGTCCTGGCTAGCTAGAAGATCTGGGTTTGTGAATCATTCAGACCATAGGGATCTGAGGTGAATGAGAAGAAACTGCTGAGCCATCCTACCAGTTTGTTTTTATTTCTCATCTGCCTCTCAGAAGTGCTCTTTGGTGATCTCAGCTCAGAGAAAGATGCACAAAAACAGAAGGGGTATCTAGGGACTTGTGGTCTTAAGCTCACATAGCCAAGCACATGTTCTTGTAACCATGTGTATAGCCACAGAGTGGGGGTGGGGGGTGGGGGGGAGGGAGGAGGAGAGGACAGGACACGTAGGAGAAACTCTTTCCCTGGAAATCTAAGGGAGAATTATGTTTCAAACTAGTCAGCTTACTAAAAGAGAGGGAGGCAGAACTTTATCTCCCTTATAGTCTCCTAAGGAGTTGGTTCTTTCTGAATCAGTCACTAATCATTTTTGCCATGACCCCAGATTGCAGGGACATGTGAAATGACCAACCACAAGCTGCTACTTGCACATATTCTTTAGTAAAGGGCCAGAGCATGCTCAGAGTACATGTATAACTCTATGGGAAATGTCCTAATCAAAGGCTAAGAGAGGGCTCCCCTGTTTGCCTTCATAACACTGACTACCCTTACTCCCACTATCTGAAGGCCAGAAATGTTCCATTTTACCTCTCCCCCAGGGTCCTTAAGGGGGTTTAAGGTGTCTAGGTACTCTGTCAGTAGATCCAGGTCCCACTGATTGTGTTCCATTTAACCACTAATAGATTAGTTTTTACAAAGGTATATTTATTTGTGTATATACATAATCACAAATATATAAACTTAATCCCCCCACCAGGAGGGTCTTAATCTCCTTACTCCCTTGTATTACTTTAAATTTCTGGATGAGACAGAGATAAGGTTCCTATTTTAGCTTATTTCCTATGAGGCACAATCTCAAGTTCCAACTCCAAAATCTACCTTGTGCTTAAGTCCTAGGAACCCTGGTTTCTCCAGGCTTCCCTGCCAGGCCAGCTGCTCACCACTTCCTACCTAGAGTTCTGGCTTCAAGGTCACGGTGGCTTGAATTCTTGTATTACTCCAGCATGTGAAAGGGAAAAAGACAAACAAAGTAGAACAGAAACAGAAACAATCCACAGGCTCTGAAATGAGAGAGAAGGGAAGTCAACACCACTCCTGTCAGTTGATAGCACCCATGATATGGGTGAACTATGTATGTTTTTCACCCTCTGCACACTTCAGGAAAGAGCTCAAAGAAGAGAAATTGTCCCATCTTGCCATCCTACTCACTGGATAGAGGAATGAAGGGAAATAGGGCACCTCCATGTCAGTCTAGGCAAACCTCTTTGGCCTATGTCTTTTATGCTCTATGTCGTGAGGCTGACTGTCCCCCGACATGTAGCATGGGGGTGTCATTTTGTGGCTCCCAAGGAGGCAGAATAGACATCTCTAGCCTCTTCTCCAAGGGAGGATTTAATTCCTACCAGGAGAGGAAGCAGGAGGTTGGGGCTTTTCAAAAGCTTGCCTACTAGGCCCTACTCAGAGAGAGGTAAGACTGGGCTAGAGTTATATCTATTTGCTTCTTCGATATTATTAGTTTAGGGGATGTGGTTTTCAGATTCAGCCTAAATACTTGATTGCTATTCATTAATGGGAGAAGCAAGACTTCAAACTTTATATCCAAGGACTGACTCCCTTCCTACCAAATGCCTGTTCACCATTGCATACACATAGTATGTAGAAAGATACCTATTTATTCAATTTCAGAAAAAAGTGTATGTGCACACTTGTGTGTACATGTATGTATATATGTGTATGTGTGTATATGTATATATATAAAATATACTATATATAATATACTACCCCTATATAGACTCTAATATACTAGACCCTACAGAGTGATGGAGTTCTCAACTGGGAATGAGGTAGCTCAGCTCAACCTAGACAGTGTCCCAGATCTTATTCAGAGGGAAATTCCTGGTAGTCTCTAGTATAGTAAACTAGAGATAGGGACATAAAGGAGATTGCCCTCTCCTCTCATGTTGACTTCTTCCCAGAGTTTTATTTTCCCTTCAGCCACCTGAAGTGGGGTTAGTATTGTCTATCTTTTCTCTAGAAGTTGGAAGCCAGAACTTCCTGAAGCCCAAAGAGATTGAAGAGATTTGAAGAGCCTGGGGTTCTCTTTGTGGCTCTTTATTTCTCATCTCATGCCCCTTATGCAGATGTAGGGCATTGATCCCAACAACAAGGAGTCCCATACCAGTGGACTCTAGGATGGGGGTTACACCTACTTTTTAGAAACAAAAGGGGGAAAAAGGAAATAAATACTGTTTTTAATCCTGTGATCTCTCAATGAATTGACAATACATTTCTATGCCAACCTGTTTGGCTGAAAGGGGAAGAATCAAAAGGGGCAACCTCTGAAATTACTCTTCTTACGGGTTATATTATTCTTTAGCATATATTTTAAAGCATACTAGCTACCATGTTCAATTATTCCTTGAAAAGGCATGGAGAAATATTTATTATTTTAACATTCCTGTGAAATTTCTGAGAACTATATTACTGGAGTACCCTTGCGCCATCTAGGTTCCCTGACAACAATGAACACTGACAACATTTCATTTGTGTCCAACTCTTTGTGATCCCATTTGGGGTTTTCTTAGCAAAGATACTAGAGGGGTTTGCTATTTCTTTCTCCAGCTCATTTTACAGATGAGGAAACTGAGGCAAGCAAGGTTAAGTGTTAAGTGACTTGCCCAGGGTCACACAGCTAGCAAGTGTCTGAGCCTAGTTTAACTCAGGTCTTCCCAACTCCAGGCCCAGCACGCTATCCACTCTGCCACCTAGCTGCCTTTCTAGGTTCACTTCACTTAAAAGATGTAAGTCACACCTGGAGATCTCATCTAGTACAAAATTCTCTTACTAGACTATAAAAGAGACACGTAAGTCCAATAAGAAAATGATTTCATTGAGTGTTAAAACAATGTAAATTACAAGGTTAGAGTGGATCCCAGACCCACACATAAACGTGTGGAATCCAACTGCTCCTTAAACGGTTGATAGGATAGAAAATATCTGCCAGACTCCCCATAGGCAGGGCCAGTCTTTGGGAATTAAATGCATAGCCCCCTGGGAAATGTAGTTTGATGTCTCCAGGGACTAATTAGACTGAGCAAAGTGGACAAGGAGGGGAGATGAGGTGACGACTAGAGGTTCCTGCCATTAGGTTGGGGTATGGTGGCACAGAGCTGAAGAAGTTGGCAGGGACCAATTTTAAACTGCAGCAGTGTGGAGGGCTGTGACTAATAGGCAATTTTTCTCTTTAAGCCATAGGAGGAAGGAGGAAAGACAATGGACCCTGCTGGAGAAGTATATAGACAAATAGGTGATTGAAGCCCTGGTTGAATCAAATGCATCTTAGGGAAGATGAAGCAATGGAACCGTTTCTATTCAGCTTTGCCTGTCTCTCTCTCCCACTTTCCTCTCTCTTCCCTTCCCCCCAGCTGGATTGTTCATTAACAAGTGTGGATTGGCACCTTATTTTCATGATATGAGCTGAGCCATTTCCTTTATGTTGTTTATTTTCTCTTTCTCTCTATAAAAGTAGGGTTGACCCAGATGTGTATTGTGTGTGAAAATGCGATGAGACAGCTCTAGTGACTCAGGAAACTGATTAGAAAACTTTATTTCCAGGACCGGGTTGGGATTCCATTACCTAGCCAGTTATAGAACCTCTCTGCTAAATCATTTATAACTAATTTATGAGCTAGTTAGTCTAGCAGATTAAGTCTTGTTTATAATTTGACCCCAAGAGGCAAAGCACTCTGTATCTTTGTACGTCTGGATCTTTCTATCTTTGTGTGTCTGTACCTTTCTGTCTCTCTTTCCTTCTGTCTTTCTTCTCTGTCTTTCTTCCTCCTTTATTTCTCCCTCTCCCATCTCTGTCTCTGCCTCTTGTCTTTTTCTTTTTCCGTCTTTGTATCTTGGTCTGTCTGTATCTCTCTGTCTATCTCTGTTTCTTTTTTGTCCCTTTCTGGAGGTGGAAGTCAGGTTATCATACTTATGCTCCATCACGCTTGGAAAGCTTTTGAGGCCATAAGAAAAGTTTCAATTGGTTCTCTTCTTAGATGCTCTTTCTTACTTAGAGATCTATGGAACCTCTTATGGACTCCTGGATCATCAAGATTCAGATTGTGGTCTTGGGTTCAGAGCTTACTATGTCTCCGCATACTCCCTCTTCTCTCAATTATGATCCCAGATTGCAGCTTCCCTTCCCCTCCAACTCACAGCACCTTTGTAATACCCCAGGATACCCCAGACCCTAATTATAATTGTCTCTACATACTGCTCCACCTGTCTTTTCTTACTTTCTGCTGATTATATCCCTCATTCTGGTATGCTTTCTGGGTTCTTTGATATCCTGGACTTTCTTCAATGAACTGCATATCCACTGACTTTTTAACTATGGATCTAAAGTTCTGGAGGTTTTCCAAGAACAGTATGGTAATCTGTACCTACATACAATTTATTTCACAATTTAGGTAAAATTTCCACATTAAAATACAGATTCATAAAGTGGATTATTTAGGGGGTGAGTATTTTACTAAGGAATTCCACACACAATTCTATTAAATGTAATTCTCCTTTGGTACACTTGGAAGAATCTATCTATAGAAATTCAGCTTACATGAAAATTATCTAGAATAATTGGATTATAAACTCTTCTAAATCAAGAATCTACAGAATTTAATTCAGGGTTGAGGATACAGTAGCTACCACTTATTAGACTAAACATATTTTTTATTCTATATAGAGTAAGACGCTGACTTCTAAGTCTAGCCCTGCTGCTTCCTGATTTGTGACAATAAGCAAATCACTTACCTCTCTACTGTCCTCAGTTTTCTGCTCTCTAAAATAAACAGTTTGGACTAGATGGTTTCCAAGGTTCTTTCCAACTCTTAGTTTATTGTAACTCAGTTTCTTTGGCAACATTGTTATTGAATCTTAGGACTCAGAAAGTAGCTATGAGCATCTGAGAAGACCTTTTCACCTAGTGTTCCCAATTGTCTTTGTCACTGAATTTGGCATCAGAGGAGGATGCTGGAAGAAAGATAGGGTTATGGGATGTGGGTGAGGGGCAATGTTGTAAGGAAGAAGTTGCTCTTTCAGTAGAGAGTTGGAAATGTTGGTTGGGTCAGCATCTCACCTATTAATTTGAGGAGATCATTGCACCTGAGGAACATTGTGAGTGGAAGTAGGGGTGATGTGGACCAGAGTTGATCAAATGCCATTGGAAGCGGCAGATAATGGAATGGACAGGTGAATTATCTACATTAGGTTTCCTTTCCCTCTTCCATCCATAGCACTCTTCATTAACTCTCCAAATATCTATTTCCTGATTCCCTTTCCACCCATGGAGCTGGGAAGAATTAGAGGTCGAAGAAAGAAAGGTATTCTATTCTCTATTGCTGGTAGTCTAGGTAACCAGCATTCCTAATGATTTGTTCCTCAATTAATTTGTTTCCTTGCTTATAAATTGATGTACCACAAAAAATTAATGTCCAACAACTTTGACTGGCATGGTTAATGATAAGAGAGGTGGAGAAATTTGAAGAGAGACAAGATTTTTTTTCTCTTAAAAACCAGGAAGCTTCCCCTCATCCCCCACCTCCCAGCATCTCAGTAGAAGTGAGGGTTGAAGGGTAGGGACTGATAGGACACAGAGAAAAAGCATATGGAGCTGCTTTATATTTTAGACCCTTTGACATAATTATAGAGCTTCAAAAGGAAAAGCAGGCTAAGGAGAAATCCTAAGAGTGAAGAAACTAGCCCTGAGGTTACTTGGCTTTGAAGCTATGCTTATCATTGCCTATGTTTTGAGGGGAATTTTAGAATCAAACCCAGATTCTGTAAAACTGCAGAAATAAGACTAACCCATGAGACATAGATAGCATAAGATACCCTGTGTACTGTGTTAGACATGTGGCACCATCGTTCCACAATGAAGTTCTATTATATAAAAATCTTTTTTTTGTTAGAAGATTGTCAGTTCATTTCAAGAAAGATTAAACTATGGCTTCTTCTATAAACAGTGTACCTTTCTTCCACAAAACTATTTTGCTAATCCAAGCATTGCTTCATTTATGCATTCCACAGATAATAATTATGTGTTGACTATATAACCTTCCATCTATTCTGGCTACACCTTACATTTAGTTATGTCTGGTTGACCATAAGTGATAACACGATTGTTATTTGGGCACTTTGTAGATAACTACTTGGCTGCTTTTAGCTTTCCATGTTACCTCTTGGCCACTTTGGATGTGATAAAACAATCCATTTGTTGGCTATGGAGAACGAAGGGCTAAAGACTCCACGGATGTTTAAAAAGGGAGTGATTCTGTCCCTGTCTCTCTTGTATTTCAAGTGTTCAGATGGCATTCTGATGAACTAGGACTTTCTGTGAGTGGATGGGGAAAGTACAGGTAACCTTTGCCCCCATCCTGATTGTCATGTGGATATGAATACATGGTAACTAAAGGATGTGAGCTGCCTAAAGGAGACAGACTGGATCAAACTGGTCCAACAGCCAGCTGTTACAGTGGATAGAGCAACTGCGCTGATGTCAGGAAGACCCAAGTTCACATTTGGCTTCAGACACTAAGGAGCTGTGTGATCCTGGGTGAGTCAATTAACTTCTGCCTGCCTCAGTTTCCTCAACTGCAAAATGGTGATAATAATAATAATGCCTATCTCCCAGGATCAAACGACGTAACATTTTAAAAATGTTGAGCATAAAGCCTGGCACATAGTGAATGCTTAATAATGTCCATTCCATCCCTGTGCTCCCTCATCTGTTTTGTGTTTCCTCAGTGTAGGTGACCAAATATTGACATTCAGGGGAGCTTAAAGCCAACCTTGTGAGTCCATGAGATCTAGATGTCCTGGGTCGTTTTGTTAGGAGCTACCTGGTGATGGGACTGAAGGAGTTTCTACATTAGACAAGATGATCACCAGAAAGAAGAGAAGCCCAAGTCTTGACTTGGCTAGCCAGGAGACAAGGACTCTGAGGGGACAGTGCAGAACTAAGGCTAAATAAATATAACTATGTTGGTTCAGCAGCCTACAAAATGTTTCCTTTTTTTGAGGAGATTTAAGTCTCACATTTCTAGAAACATGTAATAATAGTCAATATAAAACTAAGTTATTGGATTCTATTTTAAGCCTTTCTGTCAATACCTTCTTGTTAGCATCTGCATTTAGCATTTCTTTTGTGTATAGGAAAAGGATATCTGTCTATTCTTTGGACTTCTCCATCATGCCAACAGAAGCCTCATGATCCCATAAGGTCACATAAGTCTTGGTTGGTAATCATACCCCACCAGTATCCTCTGGCCTGGGACCTCTTTGACTGGAAGGCAGCGTAGAAAGCTCCTCCTCAAACTTCCATTTAAGGAAGGCCCCCAGGCCAGCCATCACTTTATTTCTCACCCAGATGCACCCTTTAGACTTTTCCATTATGCCCCTTTTCCCATACCTGTCCTTACCCCCCCCCTCCCTTTTTTTTTGTATCTACTGAGCTTTGTTAGCACAGTGACTGACACAGAAGAGGTACTTAATGCTGTTTATTGACTAACTGGTTAATTTTTATATTGAATACTTTTATACTTCTCCCTTTGGGAGGATTTTAGACATGAGTCAAAGTCTAAACATTAAGCAATTTTCCCCCAGGACTCTAGAGTGGAAATTAAGTGAACTTGAAAAGAGTTAGAAAAGGGACTTCAGCTACTCCTAAGGAGGTCAGGTTCCCCCAGCTGAACCCATGGGACCACCTTCATGGGTCCAAAAGAAATAGTCCCTTAGACTCATGATGGAAAGGGCTGTCCACATCCAGAAAAAGAACTAGAGAGTCTGAATGCAGATTGAAGTAAACTACTTTTTCTCTCTCTGTCTTTTGGGTTTTGTTTCATTCTTTCTTTCTCGTTGTTCATTCCATTGGTTATAATCCTTCTTTACAACTTGATTAATGTTTAATATGAAGGTATTTGTGGAACCTGTATCTGATTGTGTCCTGTCAAAGGGAGGGAGGGAGAGAAAAGCGAGGGGGGAAAATTTGGAACTCAAGGGATTGTGGAACTGAATGTTGTAAACTAAAAACAAATAAATTTTTAAAAAAGAAAATGAAGGACAAAATAAAAAACAAACAAACAAAAGAATAAAAAAGATTTGGGGGAAAAAAAGAAATAGTCCCTTAGTGGAGATGCACTGACAGCCCCTGGGCCCAGCAGTGGTTTCAATTGTTAGAAAAGCATGGTAAAATAGGAATTATCTAGAAACTAGACTTTTTGGACTATCTTTGGCCATGTAGGTAGCCTTGTAAGTTGTACATAGTAGATTGGCAATTTCATGTGCTATCATCTTTTTTATTGTACTATGTTATGGAAATGCTTGTTTTATTCCATAAGTTAAAAATTAAAAAAAGTGACTAGAAAAAGCTAAAGAAAGAAACATTCTCATTCTCATTCTTTCTCTCTCTCTCTCTCTCTCTCTCTCTCTCTCTCTCTCTCTCTCTCTCTCTTTCTCTGTCTCTCACATACACACACACACACACACACACACACAGCACCTTTGGAAACAAAGTTGTATAATCCCATGGTCTACCAGGCATGATTGAGTCAAGAGGAGACATTATAATGGGGAGAAAGGTTGCAAATAAAGACAATTGCCATAATAGGATTGAGATTTTGGAAAGATATTTATTAAAAGAGTCATAAAAATAACTTGAAAGCATATTTGTTTCACCTCCTGATTTACCTGTGATTATCTAACCTGAATCATTATTTGGACAATCAATTTTTTTCTGCTTATATAAAAGACTTGGATGTTTTCTGTCCTCAGACTCTCTGGTACCGGTGTGGTCTGGTTTTTTAGTTCATGTTTGCACTCTTCCAAATTGAGACCCTGTACCCTTTATTCCCAGAGAGGGATTGTCCTTCCTTACTCAGATGTTTGCCTAATCATATGACATTCTAGCCTCTAGTGGTTTAATGAAAAAGCAACATATATGTATACACACATATATGCATGAATGCATGCACATATACATATGTACTCATTTATACATATATATTCGAAATGATTCAGACCCTTGAAGATTACTTTCATTTTGAAGTAATTGCTCAATTTCCCTCACAGCTCTCTGATGAACTGGAACCATTCACAAAATTACTTTTCCTCAAAAAACCCCAAAGTCCTAGAATGACAGGAGAATCAAGAAAAAAGAAAAGTAGAGAGAAGACAGAAGACAGAAGTGATAAGTAGGGAGGTGGCAGCTGTGGAAATTGGGAGCGTGAAGGATTTTGGGCAGCAGGCATTGACAGCAGAACAAAACGCTAACTATGAGAAGGCAAGAATTAGAACAGAGGTGTCACAGCAGAACTCCTAAGTGCAGCAAGAACCAGACTAAAATATAATTGAGAAATGTTTAACAAAATAAGAATACAATACAACTAAAAATGCTAATTTGGGGTTCTAAATCAATATGCAGCTTCAAGGAGTCATTTGTATTTGAGTTTTACACCACTGATCTAGAACAATTCTATAGTAGCAGGTGAAGATGAAAAAAATGAATAATTGAGTTTGTAGGAATATTTTCTATGTGTAATAATATAGTGGGGTGGAGGTAGAAACACCCTACCCAAAGTAAAAAGAAAAAAAGGTCCAGTAACAAGATAATCCATAATTAGTATTTTAATGGATATGTGATTTCATCTGTGTAGGATATTGCTTTCTCCATAAAGCTGAGTATGAGTGTGGATGCTCGAGTGTTGCCTGACACTGAGCTAAAAGGAGTGTCAAAAGATGAACTCAGGACTGTGGTGCCAACTCTCGTTCCATACTCACCCTTCACTTGTGTCCTGGTTAACTTTTTCTCCATGTTCCAAAGCATATTGGTGAGTATGCTTTGGAATATATTCAGTAATTACCACCCTACTCCATACTACCAAATACAAAACTTTCTCTTACTGACTTGAATATACATTTCCCTTGATGTACTCTGTTCTTAATCTCAAATCCAGGAAGTCATTGGATTAGATCTACTCGCCTATTAATGGCCATGAAATTTATTAGTAGTATTGAGTAGTATAAAAATGCAACTAAATATTAAAACAATGCATGGCCTGCATCAGTAGGAGTTTGTAGCTGAAGTAAAATATCCCTCCCCTGTTTCCTCCTCTCATTTCTGCCAGTTGGGATGGGGACAGAAGAAAAATGTTAGAGGTTTAAACATTGGGTGGAAATTTACATGTGGCTGTGTTCTGGTGAAGAGAGGCGAGAAAAGAACAGTACACCAGGTTTTGTTCAATCTCACCAATTGCGTCTGGCTTGTCATCTGGAGTTGGAATCAGACCGACCCCCCTCCTCTAGCTACTCCTGCTTTTTCACTATCCCATGGGTGGGGAATTTGCAGCCTCATGTGGCCTTGTGGGTTCTTGGGTGGGGCCTTTTGACTGAGCCCAAGTTTTATGGAACAGATTGTTTTATTAAGGGATCTCTATCTCCTTTATGAAAGGGATGCTCTATCTCTATCCCATCCTCATTTGGTATGAGCTTGGTTGAGCTCATGTCTTCTTTCTTCTGCTTGTATCCACCAGATAGGGCAGTGTTGTCCCTCCTCAGGGCACTGCCACAGAGCTAGAGAAGCAGACTCCTGAACAGCCTCTCTTTCCTTCTCTTTTTTGTTTCATTTTTATATTGCCACATGACTCCTCAGATCTTGGCAGAGGCCCATCTCAAGCCTCTTAATTCTAGTGCCTTCCTTCTCTTAATTATTTCCTTTTTTTAATCCTGTATATATCTTGTTTGTATATATTTGTGTGTTGTCTCAATCTTTAGATTGTGAGATCCTTGGAGACACAGACTGACTTTTGCCTCTCTTTGTATGCCTGATGCTTAACATAGTGCCTGGCAAATAATGAGCTCTTAGTAAATGTTCATTGGCTGACTGATTGACGTTGGAAACAGAACCCAGGGTATTGCTGTATACTTGCACATGTTCAGGCCAGAAATTAATCCTCTATCCCTTGTGCTCTTCTACTTTTTATATGACAATCTTTCTGGGAAGGAATGTGGATTTAGAATCAAAATACCTGGGTTAATATCTTGGCTCTAGCAATTACTACTTTTATGACCTTAGGTAAGTCACTTAACCTTTGTAGCCCTCAGGGTCTTCATTTCTAAAACATTATTCCTGGACTATATATAATCTTTAAGGTCATCTTATTCTAAAATTGCTGTCAATTGATAATATTTTTCTCAACAAAATGATTTTATAATACTGGTTCATCTTTGTGATATAACAAAGAATCAAGCACTCTTCAAAATAAAAATGAAATTTCACATTTCTTGAATTTTCAAGTGACAGATTTATCACCTCTTGCTTACGTTACATATTAACATCAGAGTAACAATAATTTTTTACTAGTTTTATAATTTTTAACTTTTATTGAATTTCAGAGCTATTAGTTTAACTGAACACGTTAAAACTTTTAAAACTAAATTACAGATCTAATTCTGAGAAAGAAGAGAGAGTATGCAAGTGTTATTTTTCTGTCCCAACATTTCCTTAATGATTCAACTTATGAATGTAGATTTAAGATGTAAAGTGCTATTACACAAATCATTTTATAATAAAGTTCACTGATTATATAGTACTCTATATCTAAAGGACCTGGTGGCATAATGACTAGAGCACTGAACTTAGAGTCAGGAAGATGTGAGTTTAAATCCAACCTGGTTTATGCTTAGCTATGGGACTCTGGGCAAATCTCTTAATGTCTGTTTGCCTCAGTTTCCTCATCTGTAAGATAAAAGCACTTACTTCAATAGGTTGTTGTGAAGACCAAATGAGATAATATTTAGCACAGTAACTGGCACATAATAGGCACCATATAATTGTTAACCATTATTGTAGTTATTCAAGCAGATAAATGTAGAATATCAAATGTCAAAGGTGCTTTAATTTTTAGATAAATCTCTTTTTATGCTATAGTGCAAGTTTGTGATAATATTCTAACATTTAATTCAACAAGCTTGTGTTAAACAATTAATATGTGGAAGACACTTAGTCACTATCATTGGACAATTTGAATTATTGCCCTTATGTCTAACCTTTGACTCTATAGTCTTATGGCGCAAGCTTAGAAAAATTACTATTCAAATGGTGATTGCTGAGCAATTAGAGGCAGCAGTAACTATATATTAATGTTCTAGACATATCTGAAACCTAAAAGAGGTTTTTAGGAAAAATTCTAATAAGACAATTCAGCAGAGGAGAGAACTAGAAAAAGATGCAGCTGACTCCCTCCAAATCCCTATAAGTTTCATATTATATAGCCTTCTTTCCAGTTGCATCCTAAGCACTTTCCATGTGACTCCTTGTGTGTGGTCTCTCCCTTTAGAAGGTGAGCTCCATGACAGCAGGGGCTACCTTACAATTCCAGTACTTAGCATAGTGCTTTGCACACACTAAACATGTTGTATATGCTTTATTATTAACATTAGGGAGAGAACTCTTGGAGGAAGCAAGGAATCAGGAGCACTCGATTTATAACCATAATAAAATTTTAGGCCTTTTTCCCCCTGCCCTTTAAAAAAATCTTTTCATAAGAAAACCAAAACAATGTCTCCTCCACTCCTGGCAAAATTTTGCTCTCTAGGTTTGTGAATTATTTGAAGTGTTCATCTTGAATTCTTGCTTTCAGTTCACAACAAGATCTTTCCAATGACTAGAAATCTCAAGTCCCAGAAAATACTAGTTGAAAAACTGGTCTAAATATCCCAGGGCAACAAAGGAATGTGAGTGACTTGGGGAATCAGTACCTGAAACTGTTCAGATTGCCCACACAACTCAAATAACTATTGATCTTATGATAGTTCCATACTGTGAAAGTCACCAACCCAATGACAAAGCCATAAACTTGCTGGGATAAGGATACAGGTCAGTGATTCAGGAAATTAATTGTTCACTTAGCTTGATATTTGGCATTAGCTCCTGCTGTGTGGTGCAGGCATAGAACTGACCCTTCCCTTCTCATTCCCTGCCTATAAATATACTTTTTTCACACTTATCTACTTACCTACTTGAACACATTACCATACCCCACCCTAAAACATTAAAGAATTCTTTTTGGACATGGCTAAAGTTCCACAATTCTATCTTAAAAACTGGGTAGTAGGTTATAATATTAAAAAGAAAAGAAAAAAAGGAAAAGAAAAATTTGGCACTTGAATTAAGATGATCTAGGGGCTAGCACAGAGTGTTGGTTGTTGAAATGAATTTACGATCACACAATTGAATGAAATATGTAGAGAATATAAAATTCACCACACTTACTGTTTGTTGATGCCCGATATGTTGGAAAGAGTTCTGGATTTGGAGTTAGATTTTCATTTCAGCCATACCACTTACTAACTACTTGATTTGGGGCAATTATTGAACCTCTTTGTGCTCCAATTTTTTCATCTAGAAAATGAATGGATTGGACTAGATGATCCCTAGGCTTCCTTTCAGCTCTGAATCTACCATACTCTTATCAGTTCTCTTGTTAGTGACTGTGAAAAGGATTAAAAAAATAAGCAGAGGCTGGAGTTATAGACCCTGTTTCCATAGAACATGGTAACTTCCCTCTTCCACCCCCCCCCCCCATTCTAAAGTCGATATTATTTCCTTCTCTTCTGGTTTTAGTTTCGAAAAACAGATGTTGCTCCAAAATTACCAGTGACTTATATTTCAATACCATAATGAGTTACTGGAAGAGACAGCAAGAGGCATTAGCACAGGTATAAAATTCTGAAATGACCAACGAAATCAGACCAGAGGATTAAAGTAGCTGCCAAGTGGGAGGTTGTCTCAAAAGATTTAGAAAATTATAGTAAATTGCTCAAGTCAATAATGGTGATCCATGTGCCCTCAAACTTTAGGGAAGATAAAAACCTTTTTTGTAAACACTTTTCTTCCAAGGAGTTGTTTAAGACATTCTCCATATAGCTCTCATTAATCCCAATTGCACTTGTGATCTACAGGCTCGTGGCCTATGTTATCATCACTCTTTTCTCCTTGGGGAAAGGAGAAATGGTCTCCTCGTTCTCATTCTAACCAGGATTTGTTTTCATTTGTTTTTAGACATCTTATCTGCATATTTGCCTTACTGAAATAGTGCAAAGATTGAGCAGGGACTGTTTCATTTTTTTTGTCTAAGCAGCTCTAGCATTCAGCACAATGCCTTGTATATAATACTTAACAAATGTTCATTATGTTAAATTTCATAACCATCATGCTAAAGATATATATGTTCTTGTTTGGGGACCAATGGAATCCAGGGTCATTTGTGACTGCCTGTCCATTGGTACTAGCTGCTCAGTGATTAGTGATAGTGGCAGTGAGATGAGCCGTTTCTCTATGGGGATTGTTGCCCTCAGTGAAGGCTGTGGGGGCCAGGCTTGAAACATGACTGATAGTCAGCTATTCTCAGGGGTTTGGGGTTCAATGTCCTGGATTGTTTCCATCCGTCTTAGAAGTGATGGTTGAAGTATTGGTAGTAGTTTGCATGCATTTGCTACCTGTCTCTCCATCAGGGTCCTCTGTCCCAGCCTTTGTTGTGCCTTCAGACAACTAATGAATCTATTTTAAAAATTCCTCCTAACTTCTGTCTAGACCTAAATTGAGATCTTGTACCCTGTGAAATAATGTTGGGTTCCTGACTCCCCTAAAAACTCCCACAGAAGTTGTGTGGAAATTGGATTGCAAAGTCCACTTCCTTTGCCAAATCCTTTTTTTTTATTGGTACACAGATATAACTGAGCACGCATAAAAGCAAAGTGGATAAAAACAAGGCCACCATCCTCCACCTTTCCTACTTCCCTTCTTCCTTCTATTATTTGTGTCTGTCACTAACAAAACTCCCTGTCTTTTCCTCTTACTGTGATCAGAGCAAAACCTCAGTATCTTCCTAGATACAGACGAGGTAACTGAGCCCCCAAAAGATTAAATGGCCCACCAGGGATTATAAAGCATGATGCAGTAGAAAGAATACTGGTTTTAGGTTCAGAGGACATAAATTCCAATCCCTGTTTGTCTATTTTTATTTTAAAAGTCATAACCTTTCTCGGGTTTGTTTTCTTAATTTGCAAAATAAAAAGGTTGTATTAGGATACCAGTTCTCAAAGTGTGGGCTGAGCTTTCTGAGACATTGGCCAAGGAATCTATATGGTCAAAACTGTTTTCATAATAACACTAAACTATTAAAAATTAACCCAGAAAATATTAGTAAATATAATCCGTGTAAATGAAGGCTCTTGGAAGGTTTTAAAAATAATTGTCGAGAATGTAAAGAGGTCCTGCAACCAGAAAGTTTGAGAACCACTGGAGTGGATGAGCTCTTAGGTCCCTTCTAGCTCCAAAGCTGTGATTTTCTCTCTCTTTTTGCTTTTTGGAGGGGGGAAGGCAGGGCAGTTGGGGTTAAGTGACTTGCCCAAGGTCACACAGCTAGTAAGTGTTAAGTGTCTGAGATTGGATTTAAACTCAGGTCCTCCTGACTCCAGGGTCAGTGCTCTCTTCACCCCGCCTCCTAGTTGCCCCCAAAGCTGTTGTTCTTAACAGCAAAGCTGAGATTTGAGCTCAAGTCCTCCAGTACTAAATCTAAAGCTCTTTCCACTATACTGTTTAGAACCATAAACTGGCTATGCTGAATCTAAGCCTGCCATTCTTTTCCTTAATCCACACTATTTCTTTCATCCTGGCTCAGTCGTTTACTAGCTATATGACTTTGAATAAGATGTTTCAACTCTTTGTGTTCAAGGTGAACCTCAAAATCAGCTGATTGGATTAGATTTTCTTTAAGGTCCCTTCTTGTTCCAAAATTGCATATTGAGAAGTGCATTAGCTAACTGCGTTCAATATCTCTTGCTAAAATAGGCTTATTCCAATAAAGCTTATTCTATCCGAGTTCATTTTTGACAAAGACTGATTCGGAGAAAATCTCCAATATCATTAGTCCACTTAGATCTTGTTAAAATTTGAACTAGATGTAAATCTCATCCAAGTGAACTATATGGAACATCTATATTTCTTTCTTATAGTGTCATTTTGCTATGATTCCTACATTATGAGGCATATATTTCAAGTTTGTAGGAGGTAGTGATGAATTGGTTCCTTTATAAACTGGAAAGTGGAAAAAAATGATGGAGACTAAGGAGAAAAATACTGTACAACTGGTTGGCAAAGTGATTTCCACTTTCCTGCCTAGGGCCAACATTCTTTCCCATGAGAACAAATTTTTTTTCATAGTTTATTCATGTTAGCAATAGCTAGTCTGCCCACTGAGCTTCTCAGTGATGTCAGTATCACTAGAGGCACAACTAATTAGGTCTAGAGTCCTAATTCCACATTCTCCATCCTATATGAGAAAATAATGAAGTGGCCAGGAAGAAGGTAAGTAGAAACTTCATGGACTTAAGATAGGAGTCAAGGAACTGGCCTAGAATAATTTGCCTATTTTTCATTTGCTTGCTCAGTTGTCATGCCCTGTGCCCCTCCGCTTACCCTATAAACCCCGCCTTGCCTTAGCAACAGCTTGCTTGCACCTGCATAGTAACCTGCTTAGTAACTAACTGTGTTAGATACATAAACCTAAAAACTGTATAAAAGGTTCTCCACCCCCGAACTAGGTGCTGCTCCCCCTTTTGAATTGGCATGGAGTAGCCCCAGCTGGCAAATTAAAACTCCTTAAAACTTTTAATTCAGACTCTGTGGTCACTTTGTTAAGACTTGTCATTTCAATAAGATAAATCATTCTAAAGAAGACCTTCTGTATAGTATAGACTTATGACACAGCTAATATCCTCAGCTATAAACAAGTGATTCTTAAAGAGGACAAATATAATGAATCGAACTTCCTTTTGCTGGGGAGGGAATAAAGAGATGGTTACTTGGAGCATATTGGAGAGATAGCAATAACAAGTGTAACCCCCAAGAACAAAGATAATGGCACAGGTAGGGAATGTAGAGATGCCCCAGGACTCACCATCCAAGCTTACTAAAGCCTACTTAATTACACACTGGACAGATCCTCTCCATTTTTGGTGTCTCCATACAACCTATTAATTATTTTTTGTTATACAGCTGTTTGTATACAGCTAATACTGGCTGTCAAGTTAGAAGGGGAGTTAGGAGATGACATATAAGGTGATGGGTAAAAATAGAAAAAATAGCTTTCCTATTAAGGTATAAAACTCCCTTGATGACTGGTAAATAATCTTTCTGATCTGAGTGGTATTCATGTTGTATGGAACTACATGAGTTTTTCCCTACTTCATACACCCTTCCCTACACCTTCCCTAGGCAAGAGCCCATGTCTAATACACCCAGTATTGGTCATATTAACTCTGTCAATTTGTTGAGTGTCAAAGATGTTACCAACCCAAGGTCCCAAAGTTCTTTTCCCTGCTGGACTTGTCTTTTGGTGCTTTGGATCTGAGGATTCAATTGATACAAGCAGAGGGTTATGGTAAGGCTGATATACCCCCTGGAATGTGACAAGATTGCAGTGTCACATGTAAGTTCAAGGCCTTGGAACTTCATTGGGTAGTTGATGATGATGAGAGTCTGGTATAGACCCTTACAAAAGGATTCAACTTAAGTCTTATGTTGATAGCCTTTTACTTGGACCCAATCACTGAGTTAGATAGGTTGCCAGGGTCCTTGGATTTTTTGTGCGAGACATTATGGTAACTTCTGTGAGGTCTTGGTCTGAAAGTCATAGACTAATCTTTCTGAGGCATATAATGAAAAGACTCTTTCCAATTTGATCCTCGGTAAAGATTCAGAAATATTTTTTGGGAATATTCATTATGAATTGGTTAAGAGACAGGCCATTTAGCATTTCCTAGGATTTTCATCCTTGCTTGGTGAATTGATGATTTGGTGACAGATTCTTTTATCAGGATTAAAAGATACATCAAGTTTGTGATCTAAGAGATTTCCATTGATCCAGTAAGTTCTAGTACTTATAATTAAAGTCATATGTAATTCTCTTTTACAGTTAATGTTGATATCAAAAGATACTGTGACTTGTTTACAATTGTACCCCTGTGGTCCTCAGAAGTTATGATTGATATTGAACTGATCAGAGTTCTTAAGCCTCTAAAAGTTGTTCCTTTCTACAATATTGTTTTTATTACATAAATTGTTCTCTTGGTTCTCCTGAAATTATACTGTATCAATTCATATCAATCTTCCCAAGTTTCTCTGAAGTTGTCCCTTTCATGATTTCTTATGGAACTATATTTTTCCATTACATATAACATAATATGTTAAGCCATATCCCAATTGATGGACTCCCATTTTGTCTCTAATTCTTTGCCATCACAAAATTTGCTGCCATAAATATTTTTGTGCAGATGGGTGCTTTTCACCTTTCTTTGTTTTCTTCTGGGGAATAAGCTTAGCAATAGTATCACTAATTCAAAGGGCATGTACATTTTAGTAACTTTTGAGTCAACGTTCCAAATTGCTTTCCAGAATGAACCAATTTACAACTCTACCCATAGTGTATTAATGTGTCAACAATTATCCCTTCCATACTGTGGGGGGTAGGTACATAATCTGGAAAATCACCCTAAATTTTTTTTTCTCTTTGTACCAGAGAAGAAGTCTGAATTATTATGGTATTAAAAGATAAAACATTTATGTTATATTATGCATAAATTTTATGCATTTCTGAGTTTCTAAACTTTTTCTATGTCTTCTGCTGGTCTTTGTGTGTCATCTGCAGCTTCTGCAAACTTCCCCCAAATTCCCATTTAATTTCTTATGCTGACCTATGATATATCAAAATCATGATGGGGAAAGTCGCTCAGTGGAAATAATAACTATATTTTTCCCTGATGTTTCTTTGTCATCCTTTTTTTTTTGTCAACTATTCTAAATTTATGGGATATGACAATCTTGGAGTTGCTTCAATTTGCATTTCTCCATATTGTTAGTTTTTGTCTGGTTGTGGATGGCTTGGATTTCTTCCCTTGAGAACTGCCCATTCATATCCTTTGACCATTTATCAATTAGGGAATGTCTCCTATTCTTATAATTTTGAATCAGTAATTTTGGAAAGGAGACTTCTTAACAAGAGAAATTTGCTGCAAAGATTTTCCTCAGTTAATTATTTCTCTTCTAATGTTAGCTGCATTTGTTTTGTTTGCATAAAACCTTTTTAATTTTATGTAATCAAAATGGTACATTTTATCTTTTATGATTTCTATTCCTTGTATGGTCATGAAATCTTCCTCTATCTATAGATTCGAAAACTAATTTCTTTCTTACTTCTTCAATTTGCTTATGATGTGGGCTTTTATCATGTATTCATTTTGAAATGCATTTTGATGTTATGATATAAATTGATCTGAATCAAATTTCTTCCAGACTGCTTTCTAGTTTTCCCAGCAGTTTTTGTTGAATGGTGGGTCTCTACCCCAGTAGCTAGGTTTGTTTATTTCTCTATTCTTCGTGTTCTTAAAAGAGCATTTTTTATTCACAATATCAAACTCCTCAATAAAAATGAGTGTAGAAGTACCACCTTTCAATATGGTAGGAAGTGAGAGAGAGGAATCAGAGGTGTGTGTATTTGTTTGTTTGTCTGTATGTGTGTGTGTGTATTTTCCATGGATAAGTAATGCCTAGATACAGAAATTTTATAAAACACATATAATTGTTTACCCATAGTTAATCTGAATTGTTAAAGTCCAAATTAAATTCTTTCATTGTCATGTTCAGAGGACCTCCAAATGTCCATTCATTTCTGATTTCAATTATAGGTAGGTTTAAAATTCATGATTTAAATTTATTTTTGCATGAAAATTCATGAAAATGTCTCAGCTGCCTGAATTGTCTTTTAACTAATTTATATGCAATAAAATATCACATTTGTTCTCTACTCTTAAGAGATTGAAGCCACTAATTTGAGATCATAGTTAATGACTTTTAAAACCAATTGCATCTTTATTTATTTGTTTTGGATGATCTCCTGATGTTTGCCAGATACAATTAACTATTGATATATCAAAATATACCCATTTTACATATATGGTCAGTCATTACCCAGAGGAAGCTGTATGTTTCAAATGTTTCGATTACGTGAGCACATAGTTCAAAGAGGATGCAACCTCTTCAAGTTATATTCTTATTATACTCTAAGTTTCTTAAGTACTAATTATACTACTTTATAATACTTTTCAAAATTTTATCTAAAACTCTTAAGCATAGCATTGACAATAAAACAGTTTTAGGAACCACTAACACTTGAAACATAACTTTTTCCATCAATCTAATAAAAATAGTCCAGTCAGATATAACTCTATATTATTATGGATAGGGAAGAACAAAAGAAAATAAAACAAAACAAAAAGTTCCACGGCCACGTCTCCAAATTTTGTTATTCCATACTACCCACTTTCAGAACCCCAGTAGAGAAGATTTCATAGCTGCATTATTCACTACTGTTTATCAGTTATTATCTTTAGCCTAGATCACCATGAAATAAATAATAATTTATCTCAACTAAACTATCAAATCCAAGGCAGAGCTCAACTTAAGTTGTTCAGTCTAAATTCCATGACTCCATCTTCCTTTTCCAACCCCTTGCTAGGAGAATAATATCTGTGAAATTAAACTTGATAGTCATTTGAAATGTGACATTCCCACCCTCCCCCATCCCAACTCACTGGAGAAAAATCCCAGTTTCTAAAAGGTGGAAACATTTCTATGAGTGTTCTCTTCCTTCTCCCCCACCCCCATCCAATTTAGGTTACTGAATGTGTTTAATAGCTTGCAACTGTCTTGCAAGTAAGACATCTCTCTTGTATTTCTGTATTTACTGTATTTGTCACATTCTCCCAATAATATTTCCCTTATCACAATACCATTCATTTCTAAACCTTAAACTTTTCTGCTTCCAAATCTTTTATATTTCTTTGTTTTGTTTATTTTTTTTTTGCTTTTTGGAGGGCAATTGGGGTTAAGTGACTTGCCCAAGGTCACACAGCTAGTTTTTGTGTGTGTGTTACGTGTCTGAGGCTGGATTTGAACTCAGGTCCTCCTGACTCCAGGACCAGTGCTCTATTCATTGTACCATCTAGCCACTCCATCTTTTATATTTCAATAATAATGTTAATTGTTCATTCTTTTCCTACTGTTTTTTTCTCCAATTAGGAAACTCCTGTCTAGTGGACTATTTTAGTTCTTGCATTCCTCCCACCTCTTTGACTTAATTCTCTTTAGGTGTTAATAGAAATGCAATTAAATCTATAAAACATTCAATTGATTTGTCAAAGATCTGAATTCAACGAAATCATTTATTCATACTGGCTCCTATGGAGGAAAAGAAAATTTTTCTTTTGGTATTTTTTTTCAGGAGGTTATTGATAGATTCTTTCTATCTTTATTCTGCTCCTTTAATTCCACTCCCCCTTAAATTGAAGCATTAATTTAAAAAAAATCCTCTTTTAGTAGAAATATCTACTAAGAAATCACTTAAAATTCTGAACTTAATAAATGCAAAATAAAAAGAGCATTTTCACACATAAAATAAAACAGTAATTATACATGAAACCATGAATCTTTATTAAATGTAGCTTTTTGTTTTATGTATATAACAAATTCAACATGTAGTTTTCAGAGTTATCTTCCTTGTCTTTGTGTCTTTCTGACTTTCCTCCTTTTTTATTCTGTACATTTGAAAATGCTTCAATGACCCTCTTTTCTTTCCCAACTTTTCTACTAGTCCCCTTCTTCTACCTCCCTAACATCCTTTCCCCATTGGGAAAAAAAAATAAAAAAAAATTTTGTAACAAATATGCATGGTCAAGCAAAACATATTCACCTGAAAAAATATGGTCACATTCTTTATCTTGTATCCATCACTTGTTTCTTGGAACTTGGATAGTATGTTTCAATATTTGTTCTTTAGAATTATGGTTGATCATTGCATTTATCAGTGTTATTAAGTCTTTCAAAGGTGTTTTCCTTTACAATGTTGCTATTGTATAGTACTCCAGGTTCTGCTCACTTAATTCTTCATCAGTTCAAACAAGTCCTCCTGGGATTCTCTGAAGCCATCTTTTTCATTTCTCATGACACAATGATATTCCATTATAGTGATACTTTATTTAACCATTTCCCAATTGATGGGCATTTTTTGAGTTTCCTTTTCTTTACCACTGCAAAACAGAGCTGCTATATAGAATACCTCCATCAATCGATAGCTCCTTCAACTGTACATTGGTGAGTTTGTTCTCCCTTATCCCTTCTAAAAATTGTCATTTTCCTTTTTTGACATCTTGCCAATTTCAAGGCTGTGAGGTAGAATATCGGAATTGTTTAATTTGTATTTGTCTAATCATTAGTAATTTTTGGAGTATTTTTTTATACTGCTGTTGATTGTTTGGATTTTTTCCTTTGAGAGCCACCTGTTTACCTGTTTAATAGTTTAAAACTCCACTAAGATTTTTGGGACATATATGTGTCTTTACATATGTATATATATAGGTGTATATGCATACATTTGTGTATATATGTATTTATGTGTATGTATATGTGTGTGTGTGTATATATATATTTACACATACACACACACACACACACAAATATATGTCTTTAATTTAGGAAAGACATTTTTACCAGGGGCCCCTTGATGTCAGCATCAAGTGTGAGTGGAGATATGAGATGAACCAGGCTGGAGGGTAGTTTAGGATAGAACTCTGCTTATTGATTCTCTCAACAAGATTTTTATAGAGCAAAAAGACAAAGAAGGTAACTATTGGTCACTAAGTTTTTCATTACTGCCTTGTTCAGTTCCATGATGTCAGGCAGATGAAGTCAGGCAGACCTTGAAGCCTATCATGTCCTTGATGTTCCCATATAAGATGTATAGTAATCTAAATGTATTAGTAATCTTGTAGTGAGCTAACACCTTCTGGCTAACATCCCAGAACAGGGCAGAGCCCTGGATCTCAGGCTATCAGGCAAGTTCTAACACGCAGCTGCATCACTAGGAAAACCCAGAGCTGGCCTCAAGGAATGGCCTGGATCCTGGATCAGATGTTTTGGCTCCCTACACATTTTTGTTTTCAATCTTTTAAGAAGGAATTACAAATGTCAGTAGAAACCCGAACAAAACTCTGACATCAAAATGAGAAGCACACTGTTAGGCAACCAAGAGATGTCTAGCCTATTAGAGGCAGAAAGTGAAAGCAGAACCCTCTGTGGGTCGCGATGCCTTTGGGGGTCAAACGACCCTTTCCCAGGGGTTGCCTAAGACCAACAGAAAACACATATTTCCGATGGTCTTAGGAACCGAGACAGTGCTCCTCTATCCATCTCCAGGAGGGTCAGTCCACATGCAGATACGCCCACATATGAGTATTAAAGGGTCGGGGCATTAGGAAGGTTGAGAACCACTGCATCTAAACTGAGATAGACCTTTTACCCAGGAGACTGAGCCAATGCTTTTGTGTATCTATATTGCTTCCTGCACTTGTCCACTGAGCATCAAGATGAGGATTTTCTCTTCTGTGGTGATGAGGCAATGGGAGACATGGATCTGCCTATTACCACCATTCTTCCTGCTGCAGCTGTCAGGCCATTTTCAAATCTCTGAGACCCAAAGGGCCTAGAGGCTGTTATTACTCCAGAAACAAGTCAATCAGAGGTATATAGGCAGTACAGTGGCTAGAGTACTGTGCTTGGAGTCAGGGAGGACTGAGTTGAATTTTGGCTTTAGATGTTGTTCTTCCTTTATTTTCAAAGAGGACCAATGACATCACAGGTGATGTCCTGACTTGCAAGTGAATTGGATTTAAGTGAGACAGAATTGCGGTCATCAGCTTCACTCTCTTCTAGAGTCACCAAAGTCTGGTGGTGAAACAAATATCAGGATGAATGATGATGGCTTGGGATGTATTGGATGACCTTTGGATCTTGGATGTCTGTCCAAATGCTCCATGGTACCTGCTTCAGCTGCCATCAGGGCCACAAATTGTTCTCATCTGGCCATTCTGCTGGGGGAAGTCTTCATGTGTTTGACATAGACACCTCCTAGCTCACTGATAGATTTGAGACCTTTCATTTACCCTCTACCTGGTTTAGCCCATCTGCCAACATGGTTTTCCCAGGGTGTGGCTGCTGTGCATGCTACAGCTTCTTGGAGCCACAGATGAGAGTTGGGTGACAGGTAGATATAAAAGGTAGACAAGCAGCCCTGAAAAGGGCTTGGCAGGCCCCTGCACCAGAAGTGCTAGTCCTCCCTGAGCATGCCATATATCCTTCGGTACTTATTATTTGCAAGACTCTATGTAAGTCACTTAACCTCAGTTTCCTCATCTGTAAAACAAAAATATAAGTTAACATGATAATTTTCCTGTATATTTGAAAGGTATAGAAAGTTGTGTATGGTAGATTTGTGATTTCATGTGCAATCATCTTTTTGTTTACTATGTTATGGAAATGCTTGATTTATTCAATAAATTAAAAATAAAATTTTGTAGTAATTTTAAAAATGGAAATAATAATAACACCTATCTCTCAGGATTGTTGTGAGGATCAAATGAGATGACATTTATAAAGTGTTTTTCAAACCTTAAAGTGCTATATATATATAAATTATATTCTCATCATGTAGTCTTGATCCTCTTGTTACTGTATCACCCAGGAAATAGTTTCACTCCCTGTCCCTCCCTGCCTAGGGAATGACTTACATGAATGTCAGAGTTCCAGACATAGCTATGCCCATTCACATCCTACAGATGTTCCCCAAACCACTTGCTGTTTGGGGAACTAGCAGGCATATGAATTCTATACTTGCTCATATGGCTAAAGTAATTGTTGCTTAAGAAGATAGGAAGAATACATACATACATATGTACACACACACACACACACATACTGCTCTTATAATACTGTATTCCAAAATCTCCTCTCATTTTGAGTGCATACTCTCAGGTCTTGTTAGTTCCTGACTATGATCCTTGACATTTGAATTATTTCTTTTTGGATGCTGTAGCATTAATTCTTTGATATGAGAGTTTTAAATTTTAGACTATGGCATACCCAGGAGCTTTTTGTTTTAGGATTTTTTTTTAGGAGGTAATCAATGGATTCTTCTAATCTTTATTTTACCCTATTTCTTTTCCCTAGGTAGTAGGATGTTTTTATGTACAATTTTTGAAATACAGGTTCCAGCCTTTTTACCCCTTTGTGGCTTCTAGGAAGTCTAATGACTCTTAGATTATTTCTCCTTGACCTCTTTTCCAGGTCAGTTTTTTTTTAAATATGAAATTTCTTTTCTTTATTTATTTTTGGAATTTCTTACATTTTTATTTTTTCCATCTTTGGATGGTGTTCTAACATATATAGCTATCTCATGGAGTTGTTGATTTCTGTTTTGCCTATCGTTCTTAGGGAATCTGGTTTTGGGGTAATTTTTCTTTCTTTCTTTTTTTTGTTTTTGGAAGAACTAAACCATACCTTTATTGATAGTGTTATAATTCATGAAACCAGAAGACCAGAAAAAGTTGCAACTAAATGAACAATGGTCCACAGGTTCTCCTTGGAGGGTCACACAAAGTAGTTGGCAGAGTTAGTTTCATTGTGTATTGGGTAATTTTTTCACTTTTCATTTAAACTACATGTTCTTCTAATTTTTTCCTGAAGAGCTTTCATTTCCTTTTTTAATCTCTTGCTTCATTTATTCTAGGTATTCATATAGTTCTTGTGGAAAATCTATTTTTTTCCCTTTGACTGTCCACTTACACTTTATGATGGAGTTGCTCTCTCCTTTTTGTGTGAGGGGAGGGTTCTAGATATGTAATAATTTTTATTCTGATTGACATTTTTTATTGATTTACTTGACTTTCTAGCTTTAATTCATGTATTTAGACTTTGTGTCATGGCGGTTCCTCCTCCTCACTATGCTTTTGGCTGAGATAGTCAACCCTGCTTGGTCTCAATCTAGGTACCCTGGATTCCTATGATAACTTTCTCTTCCTTGTTTTAGGACTTCCTGGGTCTTTCAGAATTCTGTATCTTCAGAGTCCTTTATGGCATCTCAGAACCTGGTAGAAGGGACCTTGGAGACTTGGGAGGAAGGATTGCACTGCCAAAGCATTGCCTCTCTAGTGACTTAGGCTTCTATGATCTTCCACTAAGGATGCTTTTACAATGGGTCCTTGATTTTCAATATATTTAGACAGAGAACATTTTAGACTTCTTGTAAATCTTGCCTTTCTCTGGTCTTCCTAGGAAGCTATTATGTTATTTGTCTGCATTGTCAATGATTTTGCTTGTAGCCCCGTTTCTTATTTCCTGTGGCTAACTTTTCGTCTAATTCTGAAATGAAAAGAGTCATTGCAGTATCTCATTTGATTTATTGATAATTATTTATTATGGTGACCTTTCTGTTGCCATGGCTCAGGTGTGGACTGTGGGGTTACCTTGTCAGAATCCAGTTGGTTGAGGACTGGACTGACCCCTTCTCCTGCTGTGGTCCTGGATATTAGTTGGGTCTTCAGCCTACCCTGGCTTGTTTCCTCTCAGAGTCTCCTCAAAATACTGACAGTTTTCTTACAAAACCTTGGACCTAATTGAGGAGTTTATAGCCATTTTTCTTTGGTTTGCCTTATAATTGGTTGTGGATTGTCTATGGGTTTTTCTAAGTTCTAACATGATACCGTACGGCAGTTAGGTTGCGTAGTAGAAAGTGTTCTAGACCTGGTTTCAGGAAGAGTTGAGTTCATAACTGGCCTTAGATACTTACTAAGTGTGCGACTCTGGGCAAGTCACTTAACCTCTGTTTGCCTCAGCTTCCTCATCTATAAAATAGAGCAAATAAGAGCACTACCTTCCAAGGTTGTTGTATGCATCAAACGAGATATTCTAAAGTACATATTGCTCGGTGCATATAAAGGTACTTACCATCATCATCATCATCATCATCTTAACTGGAAGTCTTCAAGGCACTTTTAGTTACAGATGAATGTAGTATGAATATTTTAATAAATGAAATTAGTTCAGTCTTTGAGGGAACTGTGGTTGTATCAGGGAGAAAGAGAGAGAGAGAGAGGGAGAGAGAGAGAGAGAGAGAGAGAGAGAGAGAGAGAGAGAGAGAGAGGGAGAGAGAGAGAGAGAATCAAGGAACAGAGTAATAAAGTTTGTTGTAAATCCAGAGATAAATGCTGCTATTTCTCTCCTGGCATAATTTGTATGTTCTTTGCTCAAATTATGAAAATTCTTACTTTTTAAAAAAACTCACTTCAGGCAAAGGAGTCTGGGAAGATGGCAGAGTTGGTCAGAAAATTCCAAGCTCTCACTATTTTCCCCCACAAAAGAGTTAAAATAGCACCTTAGGGTGAACAAAGTGTGGGTGGAGATAAATAAGAACAGGGGCACAATCTGGATCTTCCTGGGACAATTTGAGAAGATTTAAAGAAAAATTCCAGGACAAGATTTGGCCCTGTGAAGAGTAAGCACCTCCAGGCTAGCTTTCCTTTTAACCATAAGCAGCAACTCCCCAGGTTAGTTGGTTTGAGAAGCTGCCTCCACCCCAACCTCAGCCACAGGAACTTTTATCACGAGGGATAGTGAGGGGAGTTGGGCATTTGAACCCAGGAAGATTGAGGGAACCTCTGCTGATAAGGAATGCCAGACCCAGCTGTGCTGCGAAGAACGAAGAATAGTGAAGACGAGAAGAAACCAGCGCAGGCTGGGTGAGTGCACAAGCAGTGAGGCAGAAAGCCCCTGGCTGTGGGCACTCATAGGAGGCTGGAGGTTTGGCTTTGGTTTCAGATGAAGGGGAAGAACTGAAGATCTGTGGCAAGAGGCACCATCCCCCATACCCTAGGGCTAGAGGTGATTACAAAAATTAAGCTATTACCATCAAAAATGCACAGGCAAAGGAGAAAATATGCAACCATAAAAAGCTATTGGGGGAATAGAGATGTCTGGGATTCATCTTCAGAGGAGGATATTAAAGAAACCCTCAACGAGTAATGTCGAATGTTCACCTGCCCAAAAACAATTCATAGAAGATCTTTAAAAAGACTTTAAAAATCAAATAACAGAGATAGAGGAAAAACTAAAAAAAGCAAAACAAAACAAAACAACCCAACAAAAAACCAAATAATCCAAGAAAAACAAGGTTATGAAAGGGAAGTCAACCAGTTAGAAAAGGAGATCCAGCATCTACAAAGAGGGAATGAGACCTTGAAAATTAGAATTGGGCAAAGCGAAGTCAGTGAAATTATGAGATTGGGAAATAATTAAACAAAACATGAATAATGAAGAAAAAGAAGAAAAAGTGAAACATAAGAAAAAGAACAGATTTGGAGAATAGATCAGGAGGAGAAAATATAAAGATAATTGAATTAACTGAAAGTTATGATCAAAAAAAGAATCTTGATACAGTAATATGAGAAATAATTATAAGAAAGTCATCCTGAAGTATTAGATAATACAGGGGGGAAAGTAGAAATGGAAAAAGAAATCGATGACCCATCATCACTTAAAAGAGATCCTGTGAGGACAACTCATGAGAATATCATAGTCAAATTCCAAAACCTCAGCTCAAGGATAAATATTAAAAGCATCAAGATGAAAACAATTTAAATATGGTACTGCCACAATTAGACTCACACAAGGACCATAGGTCTTGGAACATAATATATTGAAGAGGAAAAGAAGTACAAAGTTAAGTATTATCCTGAAGGAAAAAAATGAATATTTGATACAATTTTCAATTTTCAAGATTTTGTTAAAAAAAAAAATCCTGAACTCAATAGAATATTCGACATATAAGAACCAAGAGAAATACAAGGTATATTCCAAACACTGATTATAAGGGATTCATAAAGACAGACTATTTACTATATGTGTGTGTGTGTGTGTGTATGTGTGTATATATGTATATGTATATATATATATATACATACACAATGTAAAATGTATGTCTAAGATTCTTATTAATAATTGGATAGCTGATAAGAAAGATTGAGGTAAACCTGAGTATGATAAGAATTTAAAAAATAAAATAATTTAGGAACAGCTTAGAAGAGTATTTTATACAAATGAGGTACAAGAGGAAGAATTGATACAGAGGAATTAGATGTGGGGGGAGGGCTGGTATTTCTGGTAACATACTTTCATCGGGAATGAGTTTAAGGGGGAAATATACATACTTAGAAGAATACAAAAGTCAAATTCAGAAGAAATAAAACAGTAGGGATATAGGGAGGGAAAGAAGACAAGGGAGGGATCTTTAAGGGGAAGAAGAGGGGATAGGTAAAAGGGGGGTATACAAGGGTGTTTAGATTTATGGCAACGGGAGGATAGGAGAGGGATCCTTGGAGGGGGGTAGGCAAGGAATAGGAGGGCAAAGTACTGGGTAGAGGAGGCAGAAAGGATAGGAAACGAGATATGCATAAACATAAAAACAAAGATCAGGAGTAGAATAGGTTGGAAAGTATATGCCTATATATGTATATGTGTGTATATATTTATAGCTATAGAGAAACTTTATTGTGGGGGGGGAAGGTCGGGGGAGGGAAAAAAAGAACAAAGTAAAAAAGTGCACAGGAGAGAACAAAAGAAAACTCAAAAGGAAGCTAAGAAAAGATGGATAATTCTCAACACAACATGTATTATTTATCATAAAGCTTTCCTGAAATGAAAATTTATTGTTACATATTTAGAATCCTCTCTTATGTTCTGCTATGTACATGACATGCTTTTTTTTCCTTTCTAACTTTGTATTTAAATTCCAATATTTAAGTTTATGATATGTTTTTGTTTCTTTTCTCTATTTTGTATTTGTGTTCTGGTATTTGAGTCTAATAAAAAAATGGAAAAAAAAAACCCCTCACTTCAATTTTTTTCCATGTTCTCATTTGAGGGTTAATTATATTGGCCTGAAAGAGAAAACAAACAAAAAAGCTTCTGTCACCATTTTACAAAAGGTGGCCAAACATTTCTGGGATCTATTACAACTTTAGCTTTGATAGACTCTCATTACTAATTGATTGAATTCAACTTTGTTTTTTTCGAACAGAGATTTAACTTTTGTCTTGATCTCTCTCCCTTGCTCAAGTTCCCAGTAGATGAAACCTCCCTCACTTATTTTCCGTTCCCATTTTTATAGCTACTTACCTAGAAAAGGGAGTTGAGAGTCACACAACTACTTGAAATAGCTTCTTGTTACAAATCATTTTAAATATGCTTGCTTCCCTAGGAACAGGCAAGCTGAGAAAACATCCTTCTGGAATTTAGTTCTCACAAAAGACAAGGTTTGGTTTGTGCCTTTATATAGGACGTGCCTTTATCATAAAGGACTGTATATATACAACACAAAAAAAGACAAGGCTGATTTTTTTTGAAAACCCAGGTGAACCAGTATTATGCGTGGCAAAGAAAAAGAAAGACACACAGACAAATACAGTGGCTACTAGGACCAGAAAAGAAGGGACAAAAATAATTCTCTGAAGAAATTACCAAAAACTAGTACCCTCCTGAGCAGTCAGGGGATGTTAGAGAACATTGCCCGACAACTGGAGGATTACTAGAGCAAAAAGTCCTCTCACGGCTGGGACATCATTAGAGAGACATTCTTTTGTCCCTGAGGCAGATCTTTCTCTTCTGCCCTTTGTAAAATTCCATTTTATCTATTCTGCATGATTTAATTAAGTTATATATAAGGTTACTGGAAAGGTTGCTTGGGATCCACTTACATTTTTTGTACAGTGGGTCTATGCCCAGCATACATTAAAATATTTCTGCATGTTGATAAATATGATTGGCAGCAGTACCTACCAATAAATTTTTGGATAATTTGTATGCCCAGGACAACATTTCTTCCCATGGGAATGCATTTCCCCACAGTTTCTTCATATTGAAGCACTGTGGCATAGGAAGCTTCGTAGATGGAGAGTTGGCTATCAAGCAAGGAAGACCTGAGTTAATGATCCACCTCTGATACATGTTGGTTGTGTGATTTTGAGACTTCTTGCTGCAGATACTGACTAGGAGATTGATGCTGGCAAATAACTTAATCTCCGTCTGTCCCAGATTCCTCATTTATAAAATTGAGACAATAACTCCTATCTCCTAGGAATTACGTGATGATAAAATGAGATATTTGTAAAGTACTGTGCAAACCATAAAAGCATTATATATATGCTACTTATAATAATAATTATTATTACTTAACCTCCAAATACTGTAGGCAACTCTTTAAGCAACAAATTCCAGAGAAGGTATCAACGTCTTTGGCAGAGGGAAGGTTTTATTTTGTTTTATATTCCCTAGGTACAGAATAGCCAGTTTTATTCCTACACAAAAAGAATTCTAACAAATAAGGAGGGCAGCAAGGTGGCACAATTGATAGTGTGCAGGGCCTGGAGTAAGAAAGACTCCAGTTCAAATCCAGTCTCAGATACTTACTAGCTGTGTGACACAGGGCAAATCACTTAACCTGTTTGCCTCTGTTTTCTTTATTTGTCCCTGAAGAAGAAATGGCCTTTGTTCTGGTCAGTGCCAACTTGTCTATATATACCTTTGAGCCCATCTCTTCCTATATTTTCCAGATTATCCTCATCATTCTCTAGCCTTCATCTTCAGTCTCTTCCTATTTCAAACTGAGACATGTTAAAGACCTTAACTTAAAAAGGCTAGGATCTCTCACTGCATCCAGGGCCATCCAGGGCCATCTCCAGCTGTCTGGATCTATATCATGCCAGTTGGCTCTGGAGGAGAAAGTGAGGTTGGTGACTTTGCACAGTCCTCCCTCACTTAAATTCAATTCACTTGCATGTCATGGCATCACCCCCCAGATGTCATGGTCCTTTTTGAGAACAAATGACAAACAACAACAACAACAACAAAATGAGCTGGAGAAGGAAATGGCAAAATACTCCAGTATCTTTTCCAAGATAACCCCAAAAGGAGTCACAAAGAGTTGGACACGACTGAACAACAGCAACCACTACCAATAAGGCATTGTACTGATTACAAATAATTAAGAGGTTAGTAGTTAAACCTCCTTGGGACATTTTCAACATGGCTGCTCATTAGCTTATTTTACATTTCACTTCCATTGAGTAGAGCTTGATCAATACCAAGCAGGCTCTTTGCTTTCTAACAGTTTGTCTCTCTGTCGACTACTCTACCGTCTTGGCCATCTACCTTTGCCTCTGCCCATTTGGCTGTTTTCATTGCAGTTGCTCCAGTAGCTGATAACTTGCTACTCAGATGCCCAGGAAGGGCAAGCTAGTTGCTCAGATGTCAGCTGCCTTCCCATGGTTCTATACTAGGTTCTATACTAAAGGTTCTCACAAGGTTCTATACTAAAGGAAAAAAAGACACAAAGAGGACTTGGCCCCATCTCAAGCACAGGCTTAATTGTGGAACCATGTGTTTAGACGATGTAACTGATAGGAGTCAGGAGTAGGAGTTTTCTCAACAGAGTTCCTTATACTCATAAAGTTGCAGTGCCAGTGCCTCATTTCTTCATGTTGGCAATATCTAGTCCTAGTCTATCCTTTGCAGCAAAGTTAATTTCTCTAGAAACACGACAGGCCTGGAGTCTTGCTTGTATGACCTCTATGCTAGATGTCTATATCAGTGGGTAACAGGGAAAGAGAACTAAGCTTAGTTAAAGTCCAAGGTTAAAGACTGGGGTCAAAATATAATTTAAGTATTTTTATATTGTAACAATTTTTCAATTTTTCATTTTGAAAAATGCTGCTTGGAGAAAGTTGGTGTTGCATGGTGTGGCCTCTGGTTTGCTTAGGTGAAGACTTGCCAGAGGGAACAATGCAAGGTCTAAAGAGCATGAGGAGCTGCTCACATAGAGTACCACCTTGTGGCTAACTCAGGTATTGCATCCCGAGTCAATTCAAGCCCCTTGTCAGAATTTTTCCTATGGGATCCCACAAATGAGCCCAAACACCAATATCCCCAGGTGTATGAAGATCCTTTGATCTTCAAAACAATACACGAGGGGAAGTACAAGAATTATTAACTCCATTTTAAAAGGAGAAATTGAACCCTGACTTCATTAGAAGTTAATTGGTTAGATTGAAATAATCAAATAGCTAATGTTGGAGGTTGGATTTGAACCCAGTTGTCTCCTGACCCAAATTCAAGTACTCTTTCTACTATTTCACTGTGTCTTTTATAAAAGGCCATGTATGGGGGACTCAGATTACAAAATTCAATAAAACATGGTCTTTTTCCTCATAGAGAACACTGAAAATAAAACACAGAAACAAATGACCATACTATGCATCCGGGACTATCATTTTTCATCATTATATTCTAAGCATGCAGTAGTCACCCAATAGGTTCTTAATAACTGTTCGTTAACTCGTTGATGTGATATATCTGGAAATGGTACAGAGTACTACAGTACTAGTTTGGAACAGAGAGAGAACATAATTGCTCTAGAAAAGAAAGAAAGGGACTCAAAGTAAGTTGGAAGAAGGCGCTTGTCCTCCTGAAGTAGATTTGGAAAGCTGTCAAATCCCCTTGGTTTTCACTTCAGATGGGTTGGGGAATCATTCCGTGAAGCCACTTCCTAAGTAGACTTTATTGTTGATTATCTTTATAGCTTTGAACAGTTCTAAAATCGTTTAAATGTAAAGTAAATTGAGAAGGCAAGGATGGAAAATCCTTTCTGTAGTTCCTATATTTAGAAATTGAATGCACTTTTTTAGTGAGAACATTGCCTAAATACCCTGGAATGTCTTGGAGTGCTTTCAAATATGTCTTACTCTTTGGTAGATGGACTGCTTCATGCTCTGGAAGAGGCAGTAAAGACCATTTCTTTTGTGCATTTTTTATATGTTCATTTTCCTCATGCCAATTTGTGGATTAGAAGAAATATGTGATAACCATTCTGAGCCTTAGCAAGAGCAAGGGAACAGTTACTCCTGTTTAACAAGGGATTTATGCTATTCATTTAAGGATCTCAGATTTGTGCAGCAATTAGCCATTATCAAGCAAATTGACTAGTGAACAACAGCAGATTAGTGGTTTTCAGATAGAACTATCACTGAAGGCTACTTGTACATTTGTATTCTTTAGGCCAGAGATTCTCAAACTTTTTGATCCTGGCACCCCTTTAAACTCTTAAAAATCATCAAGGATTGTTCAAAGAGCTTTTGTTTATACTGATGCTTACCATGTCAGAAATAAAAACATTTCAGTGTTGCTATAAAATAGTTTTGACTCTTGGACTCCTGAGGGCCTCTTGGGATCCCTAGACTACACTATGAGAACTGTTAACTTAGATTTTCCAAAACAAATATCTTTCAATTATACAATTGCACAGTTATATACATGATAAAACTAAAGTGAACTGGATCCCAAGAATAAAATTTCTGGAGACCCTTGGTTAGGGGGTGACTTCTATGAAACAGAATCATTTGAAAAAGATTACAGATTTAGAATGAGCATGGAACTTGTAGGTCAGCTACACCAAAATCCTTCATTTTACAGAGGCATAAAAGGAAGGCCAGAGAAGGAAGGGCTTACCAAATGTAACACAGGTAATTAGTAGTAGAGATAAGCTTCAAACTCGGGTCTTGTAATTCCAAATCCTGTACTTTCAAATCCTGTACTTTCCCCCCCTCTGCACCACAGAATGCAAAGGAATGAAGAAATGGCCAAAGATGAAGGAGGGGGAAGGAAAAACAACAACCAAAGACCTTTACAATTTCACAAACTAAGTGAATAGAGATTTTAAAAACACTCTATGGTTGAAGATGTTCTAACTCTGAAATTTTCCCTTTTAGCTCAACATTATTTTGAGTTTCCTTTGTGGTTGATTCCTAGTCTTTTCCTTTTTTTTAAGTTTCATTTTAAGTTCCCTTTTCCTCTAAGGAACCAGTATGCTTTGCAATAGAAACCATTATTACTATTATGATAGAAAAATCATTCTATTTATCAGTTTGATGGAATTCATATAGAAATCATCATGGGGTAAGACATAATCCTTGCCATTATGCTTTTACATTTAATGTTCTGCAGAAAACTGCACCAGTTGATAAAATAACTGGTTTTTGCAGTTTAAGAAAAGTAAAAGGACATAAGCCCGTATTTTGTTATGCTCACTAAAAGCATCCTTGGTAGATCTCTAATACTAGACAGTATAATGGAGATGAAATATACCTCATTCTATTGCCACATGATTTTAATTTCTTCTGCTAGAACACACGCACACTCTTTCTCTCCCTCTCTTCTTTTCTCCCTCTCTCCCTCCCTCCATTCCTCCCTCTCCCTCTCTTTCTCTCTCTCTCTCTCTCTCTGCATATATATGACTCTATATTTTTAAAGAAACTTATTCCATGTAGCATGAAGATGAATAATATTTGATATGAAAACTTCTATTAACAGTGTTGTTCTTAAGTTTATATGGATCAGGGGTGGCTAGGAGGTGCAGTGAATATATCACTGGCCCTGGAGTCAGGAGGATCTGAGTTCAAATCCGGCCTCAGACACTTAATAAAAAAACCTAGCCATGTGACCTTGGACAAGTCACTTAACCCTAATTGCCCTACCTTCCTCCATCCAAAAAGAAAAAAAAATGTTTGTATGGATCAGAAGTTATGTCCAGGTGATTGTTTAGCCTCTGTAAGGAACTTAGTTCCAGTATAGTTTATTGGTTGAGCCGTAGGCTATATTTTGAAATCTGTATTTGTAGTGTGAGGGTTTGTCATCTGTTATTTGAAGAAAGATAGTGAGCTGCTGACAAAAAATTTTAGCCACACGGCTATGTCTTGCTAGATATACAGTAGGTGCCAATTTTTTGCCTCTTCTAGTGATGTGTTGTATAGTTTTTACCTTTTTTGTGCATAATTTGCATTGAGCACCAAGTATAGGTTCCTTTAGGAAATCTCTTCTGTAATTTATGATGGTTCTGAATTGCCACCATAAATCTTTCCAATTCCATAAGCGAACCCACATGACTCAGCTCTTTGTTGAATGTTCCTTTGCTGACATGTTATCAGATGAGTTCATGTCATCTATAACGTCACCACAGAGGGCCTCTTGATTCCAGTCTTGAATTTGAGAAGTTTCACAGGCTCCTCTTTCTAGAGATAAACTATGTTTGGTTACATGTAGGGGTATGCTAGTAAAAGTTTGACAACAAGATCTCAAAAAGATGGGGAACACTTTTATGCTTTAAGGGAACAATAAAGCAATTCCTTATTTGTAGCATTTGCTAAATCTTGAGTTATAAATGTTGGTACTGAGAATTTAATAATGATCTCATAGGAGACCATTAGGTCTCATAGGAGACTTGTAGGTCTCAAGTTTGCTTCAGCACACCCTGGTTTACAATTGACAGATCTAATGGCATGTAGCCATTTTCCACTTTTACACTTGGTGAAGTGATGTCTGCATATTCAAAAAGGCAATTTTGTAGATTTTTAAATATTCTTATGTGTCCTGAGAATTCCTCTTTTTGAGGAAGTGTTAGTCTTTCTATAGCTGCTTTAGCATGATAAATCCTATGGTTCATTAATATTGTACAAAATTTCTTAGGAAACATTTCAAATCTGTTAGGGTCTATTTTATACTTCAAAAGTATATATTAAAACCAGTATTACTTAGGTGTTAATTGCATAAAAGGTGTTATTCTCATTGAGATTTGACTTCAAGATGTCAGCTTGTATTTTAATATATTCAACCATTCTCCTTCATAGCTTTATGCTCAATGAATATATCTTTCCTGGAGGAGACCAAGGTAGTATTAACCTCAACATTCAAGATAAAAGCTTTTAGTCTCTATCTTTTCTTGGTATACATGAAAAATTTTATACTTATTGAGTCCTAATGACATTTTGAGATAACTGGAGAATGATTCCATGGAGCCATATAGCTGGATCTCATCCATGTATATCAAGTAATTGGTAAAATAGTTAGGTTCAAATTTCCTTTAAATTTGGAATCCATACTTAATTCAATATAGAACAGAGGATTACAGATTTAAGTCTAGGCAGAAACATAATATGCTTAAAATTTTTACTTGGAAAAATGTTTTGTTTAAATTGTTCTTGACATGATTTTGTGGCATGTTTTAAAAAGAAAACTGTTTTCTGGTGAACATCAAATACTCTGCTTTAATCAGTATATAAGAGCACATTCTCTGAGGAGCTCTTTCTGCTTCCAGCTGATCCTGTATGGCATGTCATTGTGTGGGTGCTTTGGAGATGATGAGGCCACTGCTTCTTGTCAGCCCTAAAGGATTTGGGTACCTTGATGATAATCCCCTTCTTGGCCAAAGACCTGCTGACTCAGTGGAACTTTTAAAGGAACGACTCGCCCTCACCTTCCAGTTGTAGATCATTTCTGGACCATCTAACCCTCCCCCATGAGAAGTAGGAAGGGGGGAGAGATTGTCCTGCCCCTCCCCTCCGCCCGCTAATTGCTTCCACATGGCAGCTAGAGCAAGGGCTCAGCCAAGTGAGGTGAGCCTGGGCCTGTGGCCCTCTGTTGCCTTAATTCCTGTGTGTTTCCTTTCCAGATCATAAGTGACCAAACAGCAGTCCTGAGAGGATTATGTCCATCTTGAAGGCAGTTTTGTGAGTTTAAAGGGTTGGAAACCTAAGGTTCCTTGATCAGAGTTGACTGGTGGCATTACAGAGGATTACATTGACCGAGCAAGGAGCATAGCCCTAGTCTGACTTTCCAAAAGACAGGGACCTGGCGGGAATTGTTTTGGCAGTACAGAGCTGAGGTAAAATACAGCAATTCCTATTCAGCAGTCCCCCTAACTGCTTCATGGGCTAATGTTTAAGACTCATCTGCCTGGGAGAAAATAACAGCAGTTTTTATTGTGCTTATTTAAGTTTCTGTCAGCAGTGCATGATGATAGGAGCCTTTTGGGCTTAGCATTTCTTTTGTGGGGAAAAAAATAAATACTTCTTTTATACTTGATTCATACGTACATTGAGTACATTTCTGCTCTCTCCTTTGGGAAGAAAGTAGACATGAGGTAAACCTAAACTTTAAGAAAATTTTCCCCAGGAGGTGGGATGTAGTGAGCCGACAAATACAAAAAAAATCTGATCCTTCTTCCAGGTGCTCAAGCTTCCTCAGAGCTGACCCAGCTATGCCCACCTGTGTCCAGAGCAGAGGGACCTCTTAGGGGAGTGGAAGAAATCCAGTGACCCAATCCTTTGGACTCTTCTACCATAAAACCTTCCCTGATCATCCCAGCAGTAACAATCTTTGCCCTTCAGACATAAAATACCACTTTTTTGTATCTTTCTAATGCACTTGTTGCAGCTAGGTGGCGCCATAGTGCATAGAGTGCCAGGCCTGGAATCAGCCCATCACATCTTCCTGAGTTCAAATCTGGCCTCAGACACCTACTAGCTGTGTGACCTTGGGCAAATCACTTAACCTTGTTTGCCTCAATTTCCTCATCTGTAAAATGAGCTGAAGAAGGAAATGGCAAACCACTCCATTATCTTTGCCAAGAAAACCCCAAATGGGGTCACAGAGTTAGACACAACGAAAAAACAACTGAGTAATGGAAATGCACTTCTTTATTCTTTTGTGTTATGCTATCTCTGTATGCATCCTAGCCTTCTACTGAACTGCAAACTTTGTGAAATCAGGGATTTTGCCTAGCACCCAGCATCCCTTCTCCATTCCCACTACCTCTTACAGTGGTTCTCAACCTTCCTAATGCCATAGCCCTTTAATACTCTTATGTGGGCATATCTGCATGTGGGCGGACCTGCCTGGAGACAGTGTCTCAGTTCCTAAAACCATGGGAAATATATATTTTCTGATGGTCTTAGGTGACCCCCAAAGGGGTCACGAACCACAGGTTGAGAACCGCTGTTCTACAACAACCTCAATGCTCCTCGGCCACCTTGTTGTCTACACCAGAGACCATGTGCTTGAGGAATCTCACTTCTGGGGTCTGGCTCTCCTGATTGGTGGCTGCCTCTTCTGGAGCACTGTTTCAGGAGAACCTGACCTTCACCTAATTCCCTCCTCTTTGGCCACTTTTTCTATGTAGCCTTTTGGCCAACTGCTTTGCCGTAGCATGTATACCTAGTCACTTTACCCACTCCAGTTGTGGAAACAAGGACCAAAATCACATCACTCCAATAATTGTTCTTGCACGGGAGCGTTAATATACTCTCCATGACTTCATTCATTGTCCCTCTACATTTCTAGAATGAAATACCCCACCACTCTTCTGCTTTATCATTGTCCTCATTAGAATGTAAATTCCCAGAGGGCAGTTTTTTCTATGCTTTTATATACCCAGTGCTTAGAATACTGCTTGACAGGTAGTAAGTGCTTAAAACATTTGTTTTATTCATTCATTAATTCCTTCATAGTGCTCTGCATACTAGTCACTTAATCAAATGCATAATGGGATGGGTATGTGGTGGCAAAAGACATGGGTCTGAGTCTAAGGTATTCCATATACTTACTGTGTGGCCTTGACAAGACACTTTATATTTCTGAGTCTCAGTTTCCTTATCTGTCAAGGCATGGGCTTGTTTCCAATGGCTAACCCCCTTGTTCCACTGTTTTTCATCACTCTCTATTGCTTCCTTCCATTAGTGACTTTCCATGGCTGTATCCCTCAGTGTGTATATAACCTAGCCATTATGCAGATAACCATAGCCACTGGACAGACAAAATCATCTGTCCTTCCTCCTCCCCCACTGCATGTTAACATTCCACGAGATTACTTTTTGATTGGAGTAGGCATACCTTAGCAGAATAGAGGCTAGTGAATAAGAGTCCCATCTCACCCTTTTAATTTTTGTTGAGACAAAATAAGTCACTTGAATGACAAGACATGAAAGGGTTGCAATCTGCATCTCAAAGTGTATTATGTTATCTTTTCCTCAAAACCCACCCTTACTTCTATGCTCTTGAGAGCACCACTTCCCTTCCTGGTAAATGGGTTTGAAACTATAATGTCTCTCACCCCATATACCCTTTCAGTCATCACATCTTATCATTCTTACCTCTACTCTTCTTTTGTATTTGCCCTTCTCTCTAATCACAGGAAAGCCACCTTGGGTTAGTTCCTCATCAACTATCCTTCGAACTACTGCAATAGCATCCAAATTGATCTCCTTGTCTCAAATCTCTTCCTTCTGCAATGCATCCTTTATACAACTGCCAAAATGCTTTTTGTAAAGTACAGCTCTGACCTCTACTCAATAAATGCCAATGGTTTCCTATGGTTTCAATGCCAATGGTTTCATCTTTATCTCAGTCTTTTAAAATGTTCATTAAAGTCTATTTTATTATTCATTCTTTTATTAATAATTATTTATTAATTTTAATTTAATAACTTATAATAATTAATATAATTATTAACATAGCAGTATGTATATTATATATCACATAAATAAGTAAATATACACATATTGGAGATGTGTTTAAATTTTTTTATTGATAGGAGTTGAGGATCAAAAGTTTGCAGCTCACTGCTCTGGATAAGCCATAACTCATATGGATTAAATGAGTTGACCTTCATTTAAGCCAATTCAATAAATATTTATTAAGAGTCTGTAGAAGATGTCAGGATCTAGCCTTGGGACTCAGGCTTCATTAATCCATCATCAGATTTCACTGGACCAGCTCTTCCCCTTGGAACTGGTCAATGCCTTACATTGCAATGTTCTTTTACCTCCCTTCTTACATAGTTTTCTTAATCCTTGATTCTAAATGTACCACTTCTCCTGGACCTTTCTGGTTCTTTGAATTCTAGGTAATCTACCAGTTTTCATTCTCTGGATACTGCTAAAATCTCTGGCTGTTCTTCTCTAGAAAGAAAATGGTTCTCTAGAAACCACTTCCCTGTTTCCCTTTTACCCCTGTCTCCGCATACTCCAGATCATAACATTGAGTTTTCACAGGTTTATTTATAAAGTAAAAAAAAATTTAATTAATTCAGAATAATTGTAATAGATGTTTATGAGTCAGCTTAGTGTTAGTGTCCTAATGTACAGTGTGACCTGGGCTCAGAGTTAGAAAGATCTGTTAAGAAGTCCTGCTTCTGATGTATTCAAGTTGTGACTAAGGGTAAGAAGTAATTAACCTTTCAGGTCACCAGACAACTCTTGAAGAGTCTAAGTTACAGGTGACTTGGTCTGCATGAGGGGAAGACTTTTCTGCATGGGGAGTTCCTTACATGGATAAATAATCAATCCAGTTTTTTTTCTTTGTTTAAACAGTGCATATGAGACATCTATGGAGAATTAGCTGGTCCCAAACTTCTAAAATTATCATATAATAATCAGATTTACTCTGCTTCAGGTTAGCCATCTGAATTGTCCCTCATCCAGGAGTGGAATACCATGCCATCTGCTTCCCCTTTGTGACCCCAGATAATGATGACATAATTTTCATAATACCTGAAACTAATTAAAGGTTCACTGTCCATTCTTCTAATCCTAGACTCAGTAACAAAGTACCCTGCTGGATTTTTGGTAAAAACTCTATCAGAGTACTAAGCAATCATCTAATTAACTAGTTAATTCCCTTCCATTCACTGAGGAACAATTAAGGAAATATGAAGAAGTATATATTTTTTTTTTACCAGACTCAAGTTTAAACTTAGGTAAATCTCAAAGTTTATAACAGGGAACCTCATTTTTTTTTTGGAGGGGTGTAAAGCCATGCATGAGCAGCTTTCTAGAAGAATGCTGCTGTGAATAGCTTTTCAAGGTTCTGATCACACTGTATGGTGAACACTCTATTTATTCAATAACAAATCAGAGCAAAACATTCACAGAAAATCAAGGTACAGCATTCACAATGTTACAACTTATCACAGAGCATCAAAATACAGCATTCACAACAGCTTATCACTAAAATAGTTACATAGTTTTTACCACAGTGGTCACAAAGTTTTGAACAAAGAACAATCATTTAGTAACTCAATCATTCAATCATCTCGATCATTTAATCATCCTTAAGGAGGATAGTACAATAGTCAAAGTTCTCCACCCATGGGGCACAGCAACTTACAAATCAGTTGCTATTCAGTCATCATTCACTATTCAATCATCAGAAAATACAGAAGCCCTCCACCCCAGGTCACTAGTAAATTACAATTTCTTAGTCAGTATACAGTATTCAAGTAAAGTCTTCTTTCAGCTTGACTCAGGGTAGTCTCTCAGATTCCCTGGATCCCCTTCCATGGTCCCAGATCCTACCTGGATTCACCAAACTGTCACCTGGGTTCAAAGGCAGACAGCTCTCAGGTCCTTGTCCAGGTCTCTGAGTACTTCCTGTTCCTCACTGAAGCTCACAGCTTCCAGTCCACCTTAAATCCTTCACAGTATCTCTTCCCAGGAAGTCAAGGCTTAACAAAGCCACAAACAGATTCATTCAAAGTACCAGCATCACAGTCATGCTTCCTCAGTCTGAGACAGCTCTGGCTGGCCCTTGGATTTAGCAGCTCCTCAGCAGAAGCTCCAGCTGGTTCCCAGAATCAAAATTACTTCACCCAGGTTCCCAAAATTAAAATCATTCTTTCCAGCCTGGGGGGCCTTTCCTCTTCAGCCTCCACAGAGGCAGCAGCTTCTGCCTCCATGAAGCTTGCTCCAAGAAGATCTGTCTGACCCTGCAGGAGCTTCTCCTTATATACACATGGCATTAGCTGCTTCCTGTTTCAGCCGTTTCCTGTTTCAACCCCTTCCTGTTACATCAGCAACAGAGGTTCATACTTTCTGTTTCTTTAACAGAGGTTTGATTAATTACTAAGTGCTAAGTACCTGTTAGCTTTGCCAATATAAAGAGATCAAATTACATTACTATTACAAGGCAATTGTGCTTAAGTGATGTGCCTAAAAGTTACACAGCTAGTAGTTAAGTGTCAAGTGTCTGAGGCTGGATTTGAACTCAGGTCCTCCAGACTTCAGGGCTGGTGCTTGATTCACTGCACCACCTACCTGCCCCAAACCTCATTCTTAAAGTACTCAGTGGGGATGGGGTGGGAAGAACACTGTTCTAGGTGTTGGGAGAGATACAAAGTTACTACATGACATGAGACCTGCAAGAAGGGATCTTATGGCCTATTCATGGAACAACACATATGATATATATATATATATTATATGATAATAACATTATATAATATATATAATAATAATAATATAATAGTAATGATAATACAAAATAATGTATAAAAGACATGAATAAAAATACTATGTGAGGTTTGAGGAGAGGGGGAAACTGATTACTAACCAGGAGATAAAAACAGATTTTATCTATTGTCATGATTATCAATTATCATTGTAATCATCATCACCACCATCTAATATTATTCAAGTGCCCACTTGTACAAGGAAATATGCAGTAATGTATAGATTGTCTATGTAGTAGTGGTTGTGGTAGCTTAAATTATATTATATATAAGTACATATATGATACCTTTATTATGATTAGCTTTTAATTTTTATTACCATGACTTCAACTGAAAGTTCATGCGACATTTCACACCTGTAATGCCCTACTCCCCCTTCTCTATTAAAAAAAATATAACAGATATCTATTTTTCTCTCCATTTTACATGTCATTCCATTGGGGGAAAAAAGTAAATTTCTTATAATAAGTAAACAGAGACAAGCAAAACAAATTCCCCAATGACCGTATGCAAAATTTCTATGTCTCATTCTGAGCTCTATCATCTCTTTGTAGTAGATAGGGTGTCTCATCATCCATTAGTCCTCTGGTGTCATGAATGATCATTGTATTGGGCATAGTTCTCATAGCTTTTAAAGTGCTTGCTTTGACAGTGTTGTTATATAAATTGTTCTCTTGGTTCTGATAATTTTATTCTTAATTTTGTTAGTAATGAATAAGAATTAGATCTTCCAGATTTTTCATTTTTATAATATTGATGTTATAGTATAAATTGTTCTATTTCTCATGTCTCTCTTACTTTTATATTACATAGCCACAAAATCTTCATGAGAATAATCTACTTACATATCAAGGGTGTCCTTGATGAAGACACAAAAAGGGAACAAGCAAGAAGTCACAAATGAAATTCTATAACAGATAGCATCTTCATAGACACATAATTGACTGAAAAGTTCGAAGAATACAAGATCCCTCTGGGACTAATGTTGGCTGACTATATGTAATGCCATGCACGAGCAGCTTCCCAAAAGAATGCTACTGTGAACAGGTTTTAAAGTTCTGATTACACAGTATAGTGAACACTCCATTTATTCCATAACAAATCAAGGCAAACATTCACAACAAATCACAATGTAATATTCACAACATTACATCTTATCACAGAACATCACAATATAGTGTTCACAACAGCTTAACATTAAAATGGCCACAGAGTTTTCACCAAAGTGGTTGAAGCATTTAGAACAAAGAACAAAAGAATAATCACCTGGTATCCCTAAGGAGGTTTGCCTCCTTACTTAATCATTCAATAATTTCACAATACAAGTCTGTTTTCTACTCATGGGTTAATCATAGGTTAACTTAATCAGTCACTTATCCAGCCATCAGTCACTAAGTATCATTAATCACTAAATACAATCATTAGAAAATTATACAAACCCTCCATCCCTCAGTCTCTAGTAAACTTCAATTTCATCACGCATTCACTATCCAAGGAGAGGCCTTTTCTTCATCTTGACTCAGGATGGTCTCTCAGATTCTCTGGATCCCCTTCCATGGTCCCAGCTCCTACCTGAATCCACCAAACAGTCACCTGGATTCAGAGGCAGACAGCTTCCAGGTTCTCATTCACTCCTCTGGGCAGTTCTTATTACACACTGAATTTCACAGGGTCCAGCACATCTCGAAACCTTCACAACTTCTGTTGCTAGGAACTCAAGAATCAACCAAAGCACAAACAAACAAAGTCTTACCCCGGTCATGCTCCTTCAGTCCACCATCTGTTTGGCTGGCCCTAGGACTCAGAAGAAATCTCAGCCTTCTAGGAGGCCTTCTTGGCAGCAACTTCAGCCTTCACCAGATTCTGGTCTCATAGAAAACTCCAACTCAGTTCTCAGTCCTGCAAGTAGCAGTCCAGCTTCCAGATGCTGGGACAATTCTGCTCCCTCCACCAGGAGCCTGGCAGAAGAAAAAATTCTTGATTCTGACTGTCTCTTCTCTGGGGTCCTTCTTAAATACACACACACATTGGCTTCCTGTCTCAGCCAACCCCTTCCTGTTATGTCAGCAACAGGAGACAGAGTTCACACCTTCTGTTTCTTTCACAGAGGTACTTAGCCCTCAGTTACTAATTTAGTAACTAATGATTAGTTAGTAACTAAGTTAGTAACTAAGGACTAAGTTCCTGCTTACTTGACATAACAAAAAAGGGGTCTTCAAATTTAAATTAATTACCATTACACAGTAACAGAGCATTTCATTGGATAGATAAAAATGTGACCTTAAAAGCTCTCCTATGCATGTGTTAAAATTATAAATGATTCATTGGAAGGTAATAACAACAGATAATTTTGATGATTCTCTTCTTACTAATATCAAGAGAAGCTCAGACAGAAAGAAATATGCCTGCCAAGGATATTTGGCATTAATCAGGGAGGTTATATGTTCAGTAGTGTCCAAATGGAAGAGAGATTGCCCATAGAGCTTTAGCTTCAACAGATGCTCCTGTTTTCAGATAACATCTTTCTGATCATACTCCCTCCAAATGGTGCAGTTAATAACTTCCCCATACCTCTTCATTCTGAGCAACTTCTCTTTATGTCTTGTTGTAATGTTAATGGGAGTTGAAGATCATCCCACATGGAGCCCAACAAGAGAAGCTTGATTAGGGGAGGCTTGTTTTTCAGGAAGACCCATACCTTTTGTTACTCTGTAATTAGGCAGTAGATCAAGAGGGCTATGATGCCCTCTGGCTCTGAAGAAGGGTATATATACTCTAGGGTGAGGTTTGCTTTGGGACTTACTCATTGGAAGAGTGTTTGTGTGATTTGGCCAGATGAGACTCTGTGTAGTCATTAAGGAGTCTCCCAGCTTTGAAAACCTAGACTTTGGGCTTCTCTTTGTTAACTATGTATGTATAACTTTGGTCAGACAGCTAGAAGCCCTATCTGTTGATTTGTGTTATTTTCTCTGTCTGTATTTTTTCTGCTTGTAATTTATATTCATATTTTCTCTGAAGTTCAGGGTACTGACTTTATCCCATGAACAAGTGAATGATACACACTCACACACACACACACACACACACACACACACATGCACACACACACAAATATATGTAATTAAAATAAGATTGTTGACCCCTTTGAAATTGCTTTCCTTTAGAAAAGCAGATCAAAGAACCTGTGCTTGCAGCCCTCCTGGGTATGCTAGGGTGCTTGTTACAAACCTATATAACATGCATCCACTCAGGATTCTAGGTAACTTCCTCTAGGTTATATCCTCTAGATATATTGTTCTTGTAGTACATCACAAAAGCTCTCTGTTGGTTAGCCTTTATTCTTGCTAAATGATCAATCCACATCTTTTATGGTCATTCATTGCTTTGTGGTCATATAAACTTGAATAATATCCTTTTTGTCACTTTGTTGACAAATGTTGCAGCCTACTCATTGTTGACAATTTATTGCAGCCTACTTGTGCCAACTATTTCTGTTGCTTTTTGGATGAGCTACAACTTAATTTTCTATTGACTGGGTGTTATGTGACTCACAGCAGTATAGTATCACCAGAAGATCCCAAGCTTCATATCTAAGGCTTAACCATTCTTCCACCAAATACCAGTTCTACAATGAATACATGTAGTGAATAGCAAAGAAGTTCCACAATGAATGTATGTAGTGAGTGGCAAAGAAACCCATTTATTCATATTGTAGCAAAAAAGACATCAGAGAAGTTATACATACGAGAATGTATACCAGGCAATATGTAATGAAGGAGCTCTCTCACCTATTGGATGCGAGGAAGCTCAGCTTGACCAACAAGGAACCCTTAATCTTACCTAAAAAAGGGAAATTCCCCACAGTCTCTAGTATAGCAAGTTGGGAATAGTGACATGATAGAGACTGCCAGCTCTTCCTGTGTCTTTCCAGAGTCTTGTCTTTTGGCAGCCTTGGGTGGGGTTGGCTTCTTCCATCTCGCCTCTTCAAGCAGAACACCTCAACACCTAAAACACTTAAAACAACTCAAAGCTTGAAGTGGACTGAAGAAGGCTGGAACTCTCTTACTTACTGGAACTCTCTTACTTACTGGAACTCTACCCTGACTCTCATACAAGGCATTCATCTCCACTAATTAAGAGAGAGATCCATACCAATGGGCTTACATTATACCAAAGGTTTACATTATAAGGAAAAATAAGGCAATAAAACCTCCTTAACTATAGCTATTCAAACATAGAATTGGTTATTTTGGAATGCAGTGAGCTCCCCCTCTCTGAAATTTTCAAGCAGATACCAGATGAACACATGCCAGGGATGTTTTAGAAGGGCTATTTGCTTAGATGTGTATTATATTCAATGGACCCTGAGTTTCCTTCTAATTTTGAGATTCTGTTACTTCTAGCAGCCCTAGAAAGAATTGAGTGAATTCAATTTTGGGAGCTTCCAAAATTGAAGATTTTGTGAAAAGAAGATCTTGAGCAGCCAATTTCTGGAACTAGAATAGAGTTAATAGGAAGGCAGAAAAAGAATTTCATGGAAAAAGAAAGATAAGAATAATGAAATATCCTGCCCCTAGAGTCACATTTCTCTTTCTGCACATGTAGTATATGTCATGGGGGTGTCTTTTGGAGTATCAATCAAGGGTATACTACATTCCTGATAAAAAGGTTATAATAACTTATATAGCAGACATTATGGAGGGCAAAATGGTAGCCATCGTTTATCTGAAATTGAAGCAGGTGGTGGAATCGGGTGATGTAGGCATTGAGTAAATGTCTGTTGAATTGCAGTTCTGGAATTCTATGATTCAATGTGGATCCAGCCTGCTTTAACTTACAGCTTGAAATTTAGAGTACTTTCATATCTTGTACCTCTGATCAACATATATCACGTTTCCCCCCACCCCACCCCTCCACTTTCACTTATTAATTAACAACAAAAGCCATTTTGATATTTACTAAAAGTAGGCTACGTTTGCTGGAGTTTTCAACATTCCATTGCTAAATAGGAATGACATGCCAGGTGTGATAGGATGATTAATTTCTGAAATGTTTAGTATCCTTTAGTAGGGGTTTCTTTCCATCATTACCTCCTAGATTATTTTAAAGAGCATTTGATCTGAGTGTCATTTAAAGAAAGACATTAGGTTTCTGCAAAGGATTTAAACTTTCTTCTATTTAATTCATCATCCTAGGTGATGAACTACATTGTGAGCAGCTTTAATTACCTCTTGTAATTAGAGCTGTCCCCTGGCAATGTTTGTCTGATGAAATCAAAGTTAATCTGTTTAACTTTGGGATGGACTTTTAATTCTTCCCTGGTAACACTGATCCAACAATGTCTAGTATTTCAGCCTGTAAGGAGGTATGTTCTTTGAGGGTCAGTTATAGAAGTTATAGCTTATATTCTGTCCTTTTCAGCCAATTAGTCGATAAAAATATTTATTTAGTTCTTACCATGTGCCAGGCACTAAGGATACTGGGGATGAGGTTCCTGACCTTAAGTCACTCATATTCTAAAAAGAGAGATGACATTCACATATACTGTATAGCCTAACAATAATAGCCCCCTGCTGACGAAGGACGCAACACTATACTTTCTTTCCATTTAGGGGCCCCCCTCAGGTCTCTGCCAAGGGATGGAAGGACCAAATTCAGTTCTGAAGGAGCATAACCAACTGAAAAACAGGCTTTTAACCTCATACACACCCTTAGGATTTTTACCCAGTTCTCCTCTCCCCTCCCAGCCTAGCAGTCTCATTATTTAAATTTTAGATTTTGATTCATGTCTAGAGTCTAGAGGCAAGAGTAGAAAAGTCTTCAGTGTACACTAGATAAAGAAAAAGAGTAAGTATCTATTTCCACTACACAAAGGAAATGCTAAACACAAAAGTCTCACAGGCATGTATTGATAGAAACCTAAAATACATAGTAACTTATAACTAATATTTACTCTCCTAAGAAGTTGATACTTAACTTTCACAATAAAAGGTAGTTTCTAGGATTGCTGAGCACGTATTTTACATTTGAACTCCATGTTGCGTTATTCAAATACTTTTCTCAAATCAGCGAGCATTTATTAGACACTTAATACATGCTAAGGGTATGGAGTACATAGAAAAGCAAAAAACTTCCTGCTCTTAAGGACCTTAGTCTAGTGGGCAACACAACATGTACATAAATTGATATTATACTTATGCAGAAGATAACCACAGAGAGGAAGGCAGTATTAGCTGGTGTGGGGGAGAAGGGAACACTGGGAAAGGGAAGGCCCTTGATCTGTCTTAAAGGAAGCCAGGGATTCTAAGAGACAAAGCTGAGGAAGGAGAACCCAGGAAGTGCTGGGCATGAGGAACAGCTAAGCAAAGGCATGGAAAGGCGAT